>JARYTB010000009.1:205187-560253 GCA_031081865.1 Schwanniomyces occidentalis var. occidentalis
TAGTCCTACTACTTCCGACGGAGTTGTTACAACTCAAGGTACATCAACTTCTTTGGAAACTACTGGTTCTGCTACTAATCCTGTTACTGGTACAACCTCATCATCTGCCGAACAAATACCAAAAGCATCTAGTTCGATTGAAAATTCTGGTCCTTCGGCAGATCAAAATTCTCCAACAGCTACATCAACACCTTATACTACTATCCTTATGGAAACAAGTACTCCTTCTACAGAACAAGACACAACCACATCTTCGATTAGTTTAGTTGATCCAACTGAGACGTCATTTGCTTTTTCAACTCCTTCCATTACCAGTTTAATTTCAATCATTAAATCTGATTTAAGCAGTCTAGAAAGTTTTTCAACCTCAACTTCTTTTACTCCAGCGGTAGACCCTTCAGTTACGTCCGTGTCTGAGTACTCATCGCCTACTACGTCATTAGTTGGAGATTTTACCTCTGACTCGCTCCTTTCTTCAACTAGCACATTGCAAGCTGCCCCATATATTATATCATCTCAATTGAATTCAGATATTACTGCAAGTCCAAGTACTACTTTAGTCATTCCGTCTGAAGTAACTTATTCACCATCCACTCCTACATTAACTTCTTTGGCTACGAGTTCTGCTACCGGTAGTGCAGCAGCATCGTCGTTTATGACAACATCAAATTTAGCTTCTTCATTCCCGCAAAGTTCCTCTTTTACTTATTCAACTATCGTTCCGACTGAATCTGAAATAATTTTGTCGCCTTTGTCTGAGTTTACTAGTTCTGTTCCTCAAACTGAAACTTCAGCTTATTCAGCAGCTTATTCAACAGCTTATTCATCAGCTTCTCCAATTTCATTCATATCTTCAAGCAGTCTAAACTCAGATTTGTCTCACGCTACTATAATAGTACCAACACCAAGTTCCCAATTATATTCATCATCTACCGCAAAAAGTATCTACTCAACAACATTGGTCACCCCAACTGAGCAATCTTACGTTCCAAGCTCCTCATTATATAGAACATCTTCTGGAAGTGTTTTAACTACTTCAACATCCGAATCAAGTTTTATCATTGACAGTACTGTTGCAATTGAATCCGGTACTTCGACCCAAAGCCATATTCCTTCACTGAGTAGTCATTATTCATCATCTGAAGTTTCTGAAATTTTAATTCCAACCGAGTCACCTATTTCTTTAAGTTCGTCATATGCTTCAACACAACTTTATTCAACCCAATCTTCAAATTTTGAGTCATCAACCGCATTTGCTAGCTCCGTTTCTCGTACATCTTTAGAAACCTCAAGTAATGAGTTCACCGAGTCTTCAGCTGAACAAACTGTCTCATCTTCTTATATCTATACCTCTACAACTGCCACTTCAAGAACTGCTCATTCAATTGAATCAACAACTACTGAACCATTGGTAGACATCAAAGAATCATCAGTTATATCATACTCGACTTCAATTCCTTTACAAACACAACAGCCAGTAGCTTCGACATTGATAATAGCCCCATCAAGTTCATCACCGAGTGTTTCGATGATTACAACTGGTCCAGTTGCTCCTTTATCCTCGAGTACAGCTGACTGGTTACCATCTGAATTGATTCAAGAAACCACTACACAAACCGAAACTGGTGTTGAAAATACCCAAGCAACGCAAATTCCTTCGCAGACTTCTAATTTGCCGAAGGCCATCATACCAGCTACCACTTCAATTCCTGGAAGTGATTATGATGTTGTTTACGTCGGTTTTAAATCGGGATTAAATTATCCATTTGTTGTGGAACATTCATTATCATCTGCACAAATTTTCCAATATTTACCAGAAGTTTTACAGTATCCATTTAATGATTCTAACATTTTCAACGACATTTCAGTTAAGAGATTAATCCCATTTACTGCCGATGGCATTTCCTATATAATTACTGTCGCTGAAGTTTATTTTCCTACAGATTCTATATCTGCTTTAGCTCAATTTATACAGTCTTCTGATTCTAAGTTATATACCAATCCTAATAATATTGAAAATAATTTGGCATCATTGATTGACAACAGGATTCCATTAACTGGTTTAAATACGAACGATTCTTCTGCATCAGATAGCTCTGGCTCTAACAATCTGTCCAATAATGGTTCAATGGATGTCAATAGTCAAGCCGTTTCAAATACAGGTAAAATCGCCGGTATTACAATTGGTGCAGCAGCAGGTTTTGGATTGTATATGTCGTTTATGTTATTATTGTTTAAAAGATACAGAAAGAATCAATCAATTGAGTTACCTCCATCCGATTCGGAATCAAACGTTGGTTTAGGTTCAAGTAGTTCAACCTTCCAACAAAGCTCGGGATTTTCAGCTTTTCTTAACCGCATCAATGGTGATTCTTCTTCCGGTGAAAATTTGAATTCAAGAAGCATTCAAATTTCTGAACCAGTCAATGCATCAAATTCGCTAGGTTGGGCACGTTAGTAAGCTACACCACAAGAAAATAAACAAAATTAAATTTTCATTGAACATTAAGTTTTTTCTTTGGTAGTATCTTATTACATCATTTTGTTGTCTTAAAATCTTAGTCAGTAATTCTAAAATTATTTTAGATAAATTAAGTTTCTTAGTTTTATTTCCATAAAGTTTAGATGAAAGTTTTAGCAATTTAATTTATAATTGTTTAGAGAAAGTTAGTTTTTTTATTTTTCTTTTTGTTTATCATAAATAAATAGATGCTATTTACTTCTTTTTTTATTACACATAGTTTTTTTAGTTATTCTTATTCTTTGTATGGTAAACCTTCATTTGTCATAATTTGGTTTACAAAATTATTTTTGTGTGTTATGTTTATCTTGAATAGTTTTAAATCTAATTGAATAAAAAATTCAGAAAAGATTTCTATTTGTTAATTACTATACTAGTAATTAACAAATATTTTTTCATTCATCATTGGACAATTTAAGTATGAACTTCCATAAGTCATTAACCAAATTAATAGAATCATCGTCTAATGGTTCACTTAGCTCGCTAATTAACTCATCTTTTTCATTTAGATTATGCTGTAATAAAAATTCCATTACTAGATTAATTAAAAATTCATCTTTTATTCCTAAATATTCTTCAATTAGCTCAACTATTTTTTGATTTATTTTATCAATTCTTTCATTTGAAAATTTAGATATTATTAAATTTGAAAATTCATTATTGTAATTATGGTTACCTGCAACTTGAGTTGTAGGTTTTGTTGGTATGACAAAAGCGTTTGCGCTGGAAGCAACCTTATTAAGTGATTCTAACTCCTTTTCTTCTTCTTTCGTATCAATTAAATCATTAGTTTCTTCAAGTGATCTCTGCTTATTTCTAAGTTTATTGTATTCCGAATGATTTAAATAATACAAATTACTGAATTCTTTAAAATTTTTAATTTCTTCCATAAACTTAAACTTATTTTCAATTAAATTATTTTCGTAATTATTTAAGCTTTTTAACTTATCAATTAACTGTTGTTTTTCAAATTTCTCTCTATTTGTCTGATAGGTTAATTTTTCATTAAACTTTGCTTCAATTTCTTCTTGTTGCTTTTTATTTAGGAAATTTTCATACTCTTCATCATTTAATTCTTCAAATTCATCAACATCAGCGGTGTTTAAACTTTGGTTAGTCTCGTCTTCTCCAGTTATGATCTCATCATTTACTTCCTTAATACCTTCAAATATTTGTTTTAGTCTTTGTTTAGCTTTCATTCTTTCAATCTCTATTTCGTTCTTCCTGTGGTTCTTTTCAATCGTCAAGACCTTAGATCTAAATTTAATTATATCTTTAATAATCGTTTCTTTCATATTGTTGGGGACGTCAATCAATTCATTATAATCAATTTTATAATTTGAATAATAATTTAAAACTTCATCCAAATCTTCAGTTCCTGTTTTAGTAGAAATCTTTTCATATTTTTTCGAATGGTTCAACACCTGATTGATTTCATTCTTAATTTTCATTTTCGATAAATCGTTTAATTTATTTCCATCACAATAATTTTCATCTAAATATTGAACTAAACTCGAATCAATTATGATTTCAATCTCCTGATTATTCAAAATCTCTTTAACGTCATTTGAATAATTACTGATAAACCATTTTAACTGCTCAATCGTCTTAAATCTGACGAAAACTAGCTTATTATCGATGAATTCGTAACTTATAATTGACCAATTAAAATCATTATTGGTAATTAATCTTTGTAAAATCTTTTCAATAGTGACCTTTTTAAAGTTTGGGAAGTCCTTAATTATAATTGTAGATAATTGCTGTTGTAAATTTGTTGGTAAAAAATTTTCAAGTTCAATGAATCTACTTAGATTCTGATCAAAAACTTCATTACCATTATTATTATTCAATAAACCATTCGTAACATTACTATTAATTTCGTTGACTTGTTTGTTTAAATTGCTATTATTACAATTTGATATTTTAGTATTGTTATTTTCAATTAAATTTAGAATATCAATATGTTTAGCTATTGGTATTGAAAAATTGTTAGTGACCGCTCTTGAAGAGAAGTTTGATCTATCTAAGCTTGGTATTGGTTTCAAAATTGATAACAATTTTTCATTATTTGTATCTGGTATCGAATATGGAGATACTTTAGTTATTGGATTGTCTTCATACTCTACTTGAAACATATTTCTTTACTTGTATGCTTTTGGTTGAAACAAAAAAAAAGTATTTGATAATATTAAGAGGCAAAAAAATTAAGTTTTTCAAAATTTATCCTTCAACAAATTTTCTTATTAATATAGTCTTTCTAAATATACACCAAGGTAACGAATTTAACGACAAATAATGCTAAGGAATCTTAATCTACCTTCTGATATAGGTACTGATTTAAATTTAGAGTCTAGTGATGGAAAATCGTCAAATTTACCACCCAAACCCTCAAGTTTAGAGGATTACGAACATCTAAAGCAAGAGCTTGATCAAGACCCAAATAATATCAAGAAGTGGGATTCATTATTTAAAGCTTTGGAGGAAAAATTTGAAGAGTTATATGATAAGGACCAGCCGGAGACAATCACCCCAGGCTTTAAACAATTCATTTACAAAAGTTATCAAGACCTATTAAATAGGTTTCCTTATCTAACCAGTTATTGGAAACATTGGCTGATCTTCGAATATAAATTAAATGGTATCGAATCCTCCATTAATGTTTTAAATAAATCAGTTGAAGTTTTTTCAACTTCAATTGGTTTATGGGGTGATTATTTAAGTGCCTTAGTTTCACAGTTTGAACTTCTTAACGATGATCAACAAAGGCAAGAACAAATTAGATTTATAAGACTACAATATAACTTAGCTTTGAAGTTGAATGGATTTCACTTTAATTCACATCCTTTATGGGATAAAATTTTTGAATTCGAATCGTTAATAAACGATTCGTCATTAGAAGTATTGAATTTATATTTAACAGTTGTTAAAATTCCATTATATCAGTACTCACAATATTTCAAACAGTTTCTTGAAATTAATAAAAACTATGAAATGACTGATATTTTGAATGAATCAGATATAAACGAATATTTAGAGAAGTTTAATAAGTCTAGTGTTAATGAACTATCACAAATTGAAAAACATCAAATCATTGATGATTTCTCTTACAAGATTTTTAATAATACTCAGAGATTAGTTAATGAGAAATGGCAATATGAATCATCAATTGTTTACCATGAATTTTCATTGGAAAATTTATCAGAAATTGAAAATGAGCTTAAGAATTGGATAACTTATTTAAATTACGAAATTGAAAACTACAAAAAGGACTCAAATGAATTTCAATTTAATTTAGTAGTTAGTTTATTTGAAAGATCGTTGATTCCTAATTGTTTGAACAGTAAAATTTGGTTAAAATATTTGGCTTTTTTAAATTTCCTGAATTTATCTGGTGATGAAAAATTTGAGAGAATGAAATTTACATATAACAAATCGATCAACAAGTTTATACCATTGGATGACAATTTTATTAGATTTAATTATGTTGATTTTTTGATGAAATATGGTCAATTTCATTTGAACAATGAATACCTCTTTGATTTGATTAAAATGTTCGGTGGGTTAAGTACAAATTCAAAAATTTATCTCAAGAAACAGTATTTGGAATCAATCGAAAAGTTGGTTATGTTATGGAGCCAAGTTTTACCATCCTCAAAATTTATAAAGATTAGCGAAGACATGATAAGTAATTATTTTGATACAGTTGATAGATATACAAAAAAAATAGATTTAGAAACGAATGATAATCAAGATTTAGAAGAAAAAATTAAATTCAAGAATATTTATATAGATATTTTGTCAAAGTTATTAAATGATGAATCCATTTGTACAATTATAAGTTTTTACCTCAATTATTTGCAAGAAAATTCTGATATGTCAACTCCACTCAAAATTAGAAAGCTTTTCAATAAGTATTATAGAGAAAATGCTTTAAAAAAGTCCATAAAATTCTGGAGATTTTTCGTCGAATTTGAAGGTTTAATTAATCATAACCTGATAAACTTAAGGAATATTATGAAGTATATTAAAACAAATACTCAATTACCAAAACCAATAATTGATTCCTTGATTGATTTACATTACGATATTTTATCCGCCAATATAGCAAGAAGTTTAGAAGCTGATAACATAATTGACGATGCATTAATTAAATATGATAATGATTTATCAAACTCATTAATAATTAATTCATCAATGAGAAAAAGAGTATCAAATAATAATTATTTAATCAAAGAGATAGAAGAAACAAAATTGTCAAAATTGCAAAGCCATAATCAATTGCAATACAACTTAATTAATAGGGAAGATGAATTAATTAAGATTGCTAAAAAACATTCAAATCATCCTGGTATTTTAATTGACGCCGTACCTGAAATAACTAATAGAATTATGAGGGAGGGCAATTGGATAACATTAGACGAGCCACATGTTGAAGTTCCACTGTTTCCCACTTTTAAGAATGTTGAAAAAGCAAGTTTGCCAATTAACTATCCGACTGAATAAATAAATAGTTTATGTATTATAACAACAAGTAGTTGTAAATTAGCATCAATAATAAACTTCAATATAGAACTGGTTTACTATAAACAATGATATCAAAAAACTTAATTAATATCAACTAAGGGCGGTAAGTGATCAATGTATAAAAGACCCTCATTATTTGATACCAAGACATAAATTTTCAGGTCAAATATCAAATTAATGATTCATAAATCTTTAAATTGTAAGTTAGAGGAAGCAAGAGTTGTTGAAATATAAATTTGGTTCTGACCATTTAATCCTTTCTTTGGGTCTAAAATTTTTTTTAACCTTTAATATACAGCATTGGGTTATATTTAGAGATGATCATTGTCATCTCTAAAACAATCACTAAATAAGGTCACTTTGACGGCCAATGACTAACAAGCCTTGTCTAATCTTTGCTCTTGAAGTACATCTATTATTGCCAAAGACCTCCAAAATTGTTAATTTCGAAAATTTATTACTGATTAGTCCTAAAATTTCATCATCAACGGCTCTGACGAAACTTATATCTAAAGTAGTTAATAAAGGAAAGTCTATTTTATTATAATATACCAAAGGTTCATCGGTTCTTTCAGTATTTTGAGCATCAGTTGGTGAAGCTGAAATACTGTTTTCTATTCTTCTCTTTAATGATAATTTCGAAGGATGTGAATCATCTGTCAAAATTTGTAATAGAAAATCTTTAGAAATGTTATGAACTGCATTCAAATTGAGTTCAACTAGTGTGCTAGCAGAGTGATTAAAGAATGAATATATGGATTTATCATTTAATCCAGTACATTTAACCAAACTGACATTAATTAAGCCACCATTATTGACCTTTGAATAATCGTGAAAGGCTTGAGTAAATCCATCAGCCGTTAATTGGTCTAAATAGTTCATGGATAAATGAGTTAGATTGGGGCAAAACTTCATCACGCCCTCTAATAAAAACTTATCAGTCAAATTTGAACAACCATCAACATTTAAATAAGTTAAACTTTCACCTACAACCGATAATATGTTAATTAATAAATCATCCGAAATCAATTCTTCAGTTAGAGGGTATGAAATTTCTAAAGCAGTCAACTTGAAAGGTTGAATATAGTGAGGAATTAGTTCGTACACAGGAGCTGAATCCAATCCGTCTAGTCTTGATAACTTCAACAGCTTTAAATTAGCACCACTGTTTTCCAATAAACTAATTAGAGAATCATTACCAAATCTATGTGTATTCCTAACTTCAAATTTAGTTAACTTTGAGCCACATTCTTCAAAAAATTCTTGCCACATTTGATCACTGATTAAGAACGGACCATTTAAGGATAATTCAGTCAACTTCTTTAAATTCGTCTTATAATATTTCAAGTTATCATTATGCAACTGACCACACATGAATAAAGTTAGACTCTCTACATTGGGACAGTAAGAAGCAATTTTATTAAATGAATCCGAATCAACGTTAGAGCAATCCCAAAATTCTAAAGATTTCAAGGTTGGAGTTAAAAATAAAGTCATCGTTGAATCATTCAATGATCTATTCTTTGATAGAATCCTTGATATTTTGTTCATATTTACTTGGCCAATATCACCGAGTATGTCGACATCATTGATATTTTCAGTAATTTTTTTAATACAAATATCTTGTAACGTGGGTAGTTTAACTTCAGTTTTGTCTAGCAATGCTTGGGCTAGTTTTTTCCTCTTTTTACGTGCATTTAGTTGATTCCTCCTAGCATTTCTTTCCCTTTGCTTTAACAACTCGTTGCAAGAATCACATAGATAACCTTTCTTACCTCTCACATATCTGGAATATACTGTCATTATAAATGTGGCGTCACAATCCACGCATGTATCTTCTTCATTAAACTTTTTGAACCTATTATAACCTAATTCATCATCATCACTATAGTCAGCATCATCGTTATCGTCATCACTATCTCCTGGGACTTCACCTTCACCTCTACGCTGAGCAGCTCTTCTCTTCCTCCTTGCAGCATTTCGTATTTCTTGCTCTTCTTCATCAACTTGTATTTGACGCGTCGAAATCCGTCTTCTGGTTATCGATATTGGCATAACTTCATCCTCTTCTTGTTCTTCTCCCTCAACAGAAACGTTTACTTCAGCCTGCTCAGTTACTTGTTGAATCTGTTGTCTTGCCCTCCTCTGCCTAAATGCTTCAGTGATACCTTCCGTTCTTAAAAACTCTGTTAACGCTGAGTTAGGCCCTCTTACTCCCGAAGTTCCTTTATTCCTTCTAGCCATGTTTGACTTGTTTAAAAGCCTTTCTAACCTATCTAATAGATAATTTATGTTCTATCATATCATCATCTATAATTTCTGTTACTCCACCTTAATATTTATGGTACAAAAATTTCGCACAGCTTTATTTTTGGTCAAAGTCGCCACTGTAATTTTCTTTAAAGATATAAGATAGACTTCGTTTGCTAATTGGATTAAAGGATATATATATTTGAAATATGCAAATCATTTTTAAAGATTTCAAGAAACAACAAATTCCAATTGAGGTTGAATTAACGGATACGGTATGTATATTGGTCGGATATCTGTAATTTTCTGTATGATGCTGAAGATGTGATGATGGTTTTACTAACACATTAACTTCAAGGTGTTAGCTACTAAGGAAAAACTAGCAGTTAAAAAAGATTGTGAAGCTTCCCAATTAAAATTTGTGTATTCTGGAAAAGTTTTACAAGATGATAAGACCTTGGAAGCATTCAAAGTGAAGGAAGGTGATTCTATTATCTTTATGATTTCAAAGGCCAAAAAGTCAACCCCAAATCCACCTGCGGAAGTCAAAAGTGTAGAAACTCCTGCAGATTTAACAGCCAATGTTCCTGAGAGGGATGTAGCTGCTCCAATTACTACAGATGCGTCTGTCACAACGCCAGCAGCTGTAGAACCAAGTTCAGCATTCGCTCAAGGTGATGAAAGAGAAGCTACCATTCAAAATATCATGGAAATGGGATACGAAAGAACACAAGTTGAGGCAGCGTTAAGAGCAGCATTTAACAATCCCCACCGTGCAGTTGAATATTTGTTAACTGGGATCCCAGAAAGTTTGCAGCGCCCTGAAGCACCAGCTCCTGTTGCTGAATCAACTACTGAAAATGTTACTGCTAATGAGGAAGAAGAAGAAGGTGAAGAAGAAGAAGAAAGGGGAGAAAATTTATTTGAAGCAGCAGAAGCAGCAGCTCACGCAGAGAACCAAGGTGGAGCATCTTCTGGTGCTGGTGCCAGTAGTGCTGAAGCGGGTGAACTTGGTGATGATGCTCAGTTAAACTTATTGAGAACTGCTTTGCAATCTAATCCAGAATTAATCCAGCCATTGTTAGAGCAATTAGCGGCATCTAACCCGCAAGTCGCAGCCTTAATCCAACAAGATCCAGAAGGATTTATTAGAACTTTTTTGGGTGGTAGTGGCGAAGATTTAGGATTTGAAATCGAAGGCGATGAAGGTGCAGAAGGTGGTGCTGGTGGTAACGAAGAAGGAACTGTTCGTATTGCATTAACAGAGCAAGATGAAAATGCTATTAATAGATTATGTGAATTGGGCTTCGACCGTAACTTAGTTATTCAGGTTTACATGGCTTGCGATAAAAATGAAGAAGTCGCTGCTGATATCTTATTTAGAGATATGTAAGCAAGTGGTAATTGTACAGTAGTTTTATTAAAGGTAAAGGTAGTATTATTCTCTTAATTTACTAAATAAATATATAATTATACATGTAAAAAGGTCTTATTATAACATCAATTCATCTAATGATTCAATAATGTCATAAGTAGATCTATCCTCCTCTGTCAATGGTGGGTTACCAGGTCTAACAACAATTGAACTTTTCATGCCGGCCTTCAACGCAGCTTTAACCTCGTTAACATTGTCACTTAAAAACAATACTCTATCCGGCTTATCATCATATCCAATTTCTTCTAATATTTTGCTGTACGAGCTGGCTACAACCTTATGCCCTGCAGTAGTAATATCAAAATATCCACTTAAGCATCCATTTAAGTCAACCAGGCCATCTTTATCTCTCACATGTCCGAACAATAGCTTCTGCGCTTTGATACTTCCAGAAGAATAAATATAAACCTTTTTATCTCCATCTGGATACCCTTTAATGAACTTGACCGAGTCCTGATAGATTGGCGACAACAACTCTCCTCCTTTATAACCCTGTTTCCATACCAAGCCTTGTAATTCCTTTAAAACTGGCTCCTTAATGTCATTTTCGACTAGTTTTGTAAGGTAAAGTAATATGCTGTCATATGACTTGTTAATGTCTGCTGGAAGCTTTGACAACACCTCGACTATTGGATCAGAAGTATCTGCCTGCAATGGAAACGAGATCTCCGACAAAAGTGAGGGAAGTTTTGTCAAGAAATATGGAAACAATGTAGTCTTGACAAATGTTATGGGACATACAGTACCTTCAATATCTAATATAACTATATCGGTAGACATTTTAATAATTAAAAAACTACCATTAACTATTTTAACAAGAATTTTTAGTGATCTCAGTTTGCGCATGATCGGGAATGCAAAATAGCCATCAAAAATTAAGCCATCTGATTATATATTTATTCTTGATATTAAAACTATATAATAACTTAATATTTTAACAAGCAAGTACCATAATATGACAAATAATCCTCTCTTTGAAGAGGATAAAGATTTCATTAATGAAGATCATATACATTCATTCGCAAAGGCTTTGGTCTGGGACGAGCAAGATGATTTCGTTGAAACATCTAGCAACAATAATAATTCAGGTACAGTGACGCCTATAGCAGTAAAAAGGTCAGATTTGGAGGCTATACATAAGGAAGCTCTTATTCTAAACTCGGTGGATGAAACTCAGACTTCAAGTTCGATAAGTGCACTCAAGAAGCCGGATCTAATTTCTTCCAGAAGTGATTGGTATCCATTAAATGAGCTGATAAGCTCACCGAAGGACAGAGTAAGTCGAAAAAAGTCAAATGAAAGGAGGTCTAAGGCGCAGTCAATAAGTAGGAAGTTAAAAAATGAGTTCAGATCGAGCGTTTCGTATGCTTTATTGCGTTGGCCACTTTTGCTCTTTATACTACTATGGATCTTATTTTTGTTCATATTATACGTAATTGTTAGAGCATACGTGGCACTACTGGAATACTATTTTACTTGGGTTGGTGAGCGAAAGAGATTAAGAGATAAGCTAAGGGGTTCTAGAACATATCAGGAATGGATAGAGCATGCACTAGCATTAGATAAATTTTTGCGTCTTGATAAGTGGTCAGAAGATCCGAAATTTTCGTACTATGATTATAATACTGTGAAGCTAACGATTTCAAGATTGCAAACTTTAAGAAAACAAGGTAATGTTAATGATTTAATGATATTTTTGCAGGGATGTTTAAAGAAGAACTTTGCTGGTATCGAGAACAGGCAATTATATTCACATAGATACTATGGAACTAAAAACTTGGTGGAGGAATATATCAAGGAAGCAGTGGAATGTATTAATATGATTGGGGATTCATCAAGTATCCCATTTGATTCAAAACGTAAATTTTTCCGTATAGTACTGAAAAATTATGGTAAAACTGCCTTATGTTTAAGTGGTGGCGCCTGTTTTACATATACTCATTTTGGGATAGTCAAAGCCTTACTAGATAATGATTTACTACCTTCAATTATATCTGGTACCTCTGGCGGTGGATTGGTGGCTGCTCTAGCATGTACTAGAACTGATGATGAACTAAAGAAATTACTAGTGCCACAATTAGCTAGAAAAATAACTGCATGTGGAGAGCCATGGTATGTTTGGATACCAAGGTGGTGGAAAACTGGTGCAAGATTTGATTCAGTTGATTGGGCTTGCAAGTCTAATTTTTTTACAAGAGGTTCAATGACGTTTCATGAGGCATATAGAAGAACTGGTAGAATATTGAATATTTCAACAGTCCCAGCGGATCCTCATTCCCCAGTAATTCTATGTAATAATATAACTTCTCCACATTGCATAATCTGGTCTTCATTATTAGCATCTGCTGCAGTCCCAGGTATTCTTAATCCAGTAGTATTAATGATGAAAAATCCTAATAATGGTGAAGTCATCCCATTCTCCTTAGGTAATAAATGGAGAGACGGATCATTAAGAACAGATATTCCAATTGATGCATTAAACACTTATTATAATGTTACCTTTTCCATTGTTTCGCAAGTTAATCCTCATATTTCTTTGTTTTTCTTTGCGCCAAAGGGAACAGTTGGTAGGCCAGTTGCTACACCAAGTAGTAGAACCCATAAAGAGAAGTATGCATATCTAAGAGGTGGATTCATTGCTACTGCATTGGAACAATTATTCAAATTAGAAATTACCAAATGGTTGCAAATTGTAAAATCTTTGGATTTGTTGCCACACTTTTTGGAACAAGATTGGCTGGATATTTGGCTACAGAGGTTTTCTGGCTCTATTACGATTTGGCCCAGAAATAAATTAAAAGACTTTTTGTATATTTTAAGTGACCCAACTGAAGAAAAGTTGGAAGAAATGATTCTTAAAGGAGAAAGATCAATGTTTCCAAGATTATTATTTATTGAACATAGATTGAGCATAGAGAGAGCAATCGACAACGGTAAAAAATTAACTAGACTTTCCACTAATATTAATAAAGTAGCTCCAAAGGCTTCTGAAAACACCGATACTGTCCAAATACATTCGGTTGAATATGAGGATAATTATGATGATACTGAATCGAGTGACGAAGAATCCTTTAGGCAAAGACAATCTCGAGCTCAGTTGGCAGACGAGGACGATGGCGATGATGAGGACGATGGAGATTATGTTCCTTCATCAACTAGTGAAGAAGATATTAATGCAGGTAGTGCTGAAAGTGATAGCGTTGAAGATGGTGATGATATAGATAACTATGGCTTGATGCGATCGATACTTGGAAGACCACGAACTGGAGCCGATAGGTTGTCGAAACATCGAAGAAATACAATTTTCTAGACAACTTTTAATGAACAGCCATTATATATACATCAATGACGATTATATTCTTATAACTTAATATGCTTATTATTTAGATCTACATCTATACTAGTCATTTTTAAACATTTTAATAATATGAGAATTTAATTTATCAGTAGATTTTATTTCACCATTTTTTTCAATTATATGATCAACATATAAAATTAATGAAGGAAAACTTTTTGAATTAAGAAGTTCTTCTTCTTGTATCTTGAATTTGGATAGAACCCAGTCCGCCATCGAGTTAGTCGATGCATTTGAAGGCTTTGGACCGATACCAATGCCTAACTTAAAGATATTAGTTGATACTACCTGATTCATAAGATAGTTTTGTATACTTTTAATACCATTGTGGCTCTCCTTCTTTTTAAACCAAGAAATTTTTACCTTTGGTAAATTAGTATCAAAATCATCAAACAATATAAACAACTTTGATTGTTGTAAATTAACTCGTTCTATTTCAATAAATTCTTTCATCGCTTTACTTGATTCATTCATATATGAATTTGATTTAACAAATATCAAGTCGTCCTTCCTAGTTATTGAGTATAAGGACTTCATCAGCGGTTTTGTTAATTGCGTTGCATCGTAATGATTAATCAATTTCTTTAAAACAATATGACCTGTTGAGTGTCTATTAGACGGCCCGGGATTTCCAATAGAGAAGAGTATAATTTTAATATCATCAGACATATTATTATCCTTATCCCTATTATTTCTACTCGTTATGCTATGACTTCTTAGTGATTCTGTTCAACGAACATTTTCTTAATGTTATGATTTATCTTTGTACCTCAAAATTAAAATTTTGCTAAATGTCAATAAACCATCAGTAAAACTATCAATACATCAATAGAGAAAATAGATTAAGACAATTTAGATTGACAGTATAGGTTCCCATCGTACTAACATGACTGATGAAGTGAATCATAGAAAAAATACAATTGATGGGTCAAATAGCATAGTTAACAAAATATCGGGGGAACAAATAAAAAGTCTAAATATGCAAGATACCATTGATGTGGATGAAGGAGCTACCTTAAATAAAGATGACGATGATGAGTTTGATGACTTTAATGAAGACAATAATGATGATAATGATGATGACGGAGATAGTGATTTTGGATCATTTGATGATGCATCTTTTAACGACTTTGAAGCGCCGATTGTTTCATCAAGTACAGATATAACACCTAGTCTAATATCCAAGGATTACACTACATTTACCGAAAAAGTATTGAGCGATACCACAAAGTTCAATGAGAACTTAGAAAGTCTAATGAATAATATATTTCGAAAGAACCATAGACCTTCAATTGGTTGTCATAAAATCAATGATTTATTGTCAGAAAGAGCAATACAAATTTTCCATGAACTATCAAAGCTTCCTCATTTAAAACCTCCCAAATGGATCAAGCTGAAGATTCGCCATAATTTATTGATTGAGTTAGGCATTCCAATTAATCTAGACGAAATATCGAAGGAATCAAGAACTATAAATGACGCACATTCTGCGTCTACAATCAGTAGAACGAAATCAATCAATGCAAAAGATATCAACTGGGATGATTTTAATATACCAGATATCTCGACTTTAAATGTCTCAGATGATGAGAAGACGGAGTTAATTAGTAAAAGTGCACAAATTCTATCCAGAATTGAAACTGATAACTTAAGTAATTCAAGTAAGCATTTCTTAGAAGATTCAAATAATGAAGAAATTTTAGACCTAAAATTACAACAATTTAATCAAAATTTTAATGAATTAATCAAATTAAGTCTGGTTTGGAATAATCATTTAAAGGAATTAATCCAAAATTTTGAAATCTATGAAAATGTGGTTCAAAATTTTATTGGTTATAGCCAAAAATTAAGAAGAGAAGAGATTTTTGATAATTTAAATAAATTAAAACTGAAATCAAGAAGATCTAAAAGAAAATCATTCTGGAAATAACAATAATCTTCTCAACCGTTATATAGCGCCTATAAACATATATAACAAACTGTTTTGATCGTTATTTTATAAAAGTGCATAAATAAATAGGCTACGTACAGATCGAACAATAAACACCATATATATAAAAAGTATTTAAGTTCGTTAATATTGTAAATTAAATAAGGAACCTATATCATTCAAGTAACTATTATCCACACCAGATTGCCAGTTCATATTAATAAATGAGCTATCAATAAAATTGGTGTTAAACGTGCCACCAGGAGTAGTTGGTACGTTCTCGCGGTTATTGTTTGCACCATCATTAATATCGCTACTAGCTGCTGTGTTGTTGTCATTATTCTTGATTTCATTTATAGTAGTTTCTGGATGAGGTGATTGAGTTCTTGTCGGCGGAAGGCTAAATTTGACATCTGGAAATAATTGAGTTGGTTCAAAATTTTCAAAGAAATTATGATTAGTTGGTAAATTCTCAGTGACAAGAGAAATATCAGGAAATGAGTGAGTTGATGAGGCTGGTGAAGGATCGCTTTTCTTTTCTTGATTGTTAGATTGTTTTGGATGTTTAAAATGTTGAGCTAATTCCTCAATATTTGACCACTTTACTGGTTGTGACTGTGGTGGCTTTTGTGTTTGTTGTGTTGGTTCAGATGATGTTTGGATAGGATATTGTCTATCATAGACATCCCCATCTGGTGAAACACCTGAAGCTCGCAGAGTTGACGGCGACGGTTGATTTTGTTGAAAATCTAATACGTGCTTATTTTTTGATAAATTTGAGTTGTTATAATAATTAGATATGTTATTTTGATTCTGCATTTCTTTCTGGGTTGCGCTTAATTCTTGATATTCAGCGATCTTGGTGCCAATTTCAATAAGTTTTGCTCTTTTTATTTTATCATTTGCATATTTGTCAAACAACTTCATCAAAACACCTGCAATTGGCCAATATTTGGCCAATTCTTTTAATACAGCTCTTGAAACAAATAATGAATCAGACGCAGTTGATGCGATAACATTATTTGGCGAATCGACATGATAAATCAACATCATCAATGCACTAAATATAATGTAAACAAACATAACCGGACAATATCTAATTTGATCTTTGTCTAATAAAATTTTTGAAACTATAGATATCATCCTAGCTGCTTGGAATGATATACCCCATGAAGGATACTTATAATTATTCGGATTTATTGAGTTTGATTTCGCCATTCTTATTAAATTGGACCTATGAATCAAATATAATCTGTTATAATACTGAGCATTTAGTAAGCAAGCATAAAAATTTTGAGATTCACTACTCGTTAATGAAAATACTAATTGAATGGGTAAATTGGTAAACCAGATACCCATCAACATATCACAATGTTGAATAATCGAAAATTTGTTCTTGCGTCTCATCAGTTCTGATTTGACAGTGTATTGATGTTTGATAATAATACCAGTAATTTCAGCTAGTTTAACTAAATGAATGAAATACAAAGCTTGGGTTTCGTCGACAGGATATGGCGATTTTATACCTAATTCAGGTTCATCTTCATTGAAGTCCTCAATGGTTAACATGGGAACATCACAATCATTTAAATCGATAACCGTAGGTCTACCAAAAGCAATGCCAACGTTACGGTCTTTCTCAAAAAGACACCACCAAATCCTTCTCCAAATTTTCTTCTCTGACTGGGTCAAATTTGGTGAATTACTTATATCTCTATGTAAACCAAAACCCTGAGCTAAACCTACCGCAACCCTAGTCCAATAAAAGGAGTTCTTTGTAACGTCTTCCGGTCCTTCCCAATATGAACCAATCAATAGTAATGTTTGAATAACTGACACAGGATCACTTTCGTAGTTCGTCTCATATAAAGCTTTTGCTCTCCTGAAAAATGTTAAAGCTGCTAGATTGTTAGAGCCCTTTGAATCTAGCAATAAAGGATTTTGTGAAATACGACAGCCACACAATAGAACCGCTTGTAACAACATCAATGACGGATTGTCGTTTGGATCATTAAATTTTCTCATAAATTCTGTTCTATTTATAACTGGCATTAAAGGATGTACATGCTCAAAATATGAATTTATTAAATCTAATGCTAGCTCATTCGATGGCAATAAGAATGCTCCTCGTAACTTCAATATTTCAAGTTCAACTGAATCTAACGAATTATCACTTATGTCATACAAATCCTCAGTTAAATATAGGTGGTTTTCTCCAACCTTTTGAGCAACCAGACCGATAGATGATGACCCCAAAAACGTTAATGATGCTTTACCTTTACCGCCTAACAGCTCTTTTTTATGGATTGACGGTCTTGTTCTATAATTCGAAGTCAATGAAGGAGGGAAACTAACTTGGGATATATTAAGGATTGGTTCATTGGCATTAGCAGAGTCCAACGAGGGTGTCTTATCTATCTGGGGAACTATTTCATTGTTGTTCGGTGCCGATGGTCTACTTTTCTCGTTGATCCCAACGGCAACTGATTGCTTTCTTTTTGATTTCGTATCTGTCGACGAACTACCTCTCTTTTTAGATTCTGGTAATACACATTCACATCCAAATGTAATACAGTTGGTGCAAGGTATATGAATCTCAGCGTCACATCTAACTTTACGTGATCTGCAAACTGCACAAGCTCTACTTCCCCTAGGTCGTTTGTACTTGATTGTAAAAGCTTTTGGCTTGTCCTGAGCTTTAACTGCGTTGTCATCGCTCTTGTTAGATATAGTATCCTTACCCTCCTGTTTCACTTTAGACAACATGGTGTATTAGAATAACTACTTAACATGGAATAAAGATTGATAGAGAAAATAAATTTCTGCTACAGAGTGGGGTACACTTTAGTTTTCGGTCGGCGTGAAAAATTTAAAATTATAGAATCTTGCTAAATGCAACATAGAAGTAACATTGCTAACAAGACATACAAGTTACAGTAAAATTTAGATGACTGATATTGAAAAACACAAGTGTCTATTAATTATATATTTGGATCCGATTAATGATGCAACTATATGTCTGTACTGTCAACCATGAAGCTTTTTTTTTTTACTACTAATACCCGATTATAACCGGGGTAAATAGGTAGAAAATAGCTTAAATAAAAGTTAGCAAAAACACTAGATAGAAGAATTAGACCAATCAACACCACTATCAGCGTTTAAAAAGTATAGGCTATCTAATAATTGAACGTCTATATCGTCATATACTCCGTCCAGCCTGCTTTGGGCAGTTGGGGTGTAAGAAGGACGATGAGACTGGTAGCGATTGGACTCCATGGGCTGATGGTTCGAATAGGAATTGTTTATAAAGGCAGCTGAACTATTAATTGAATTACAATTCATTGTGGAGCTGGCTTGTGGAGCATCATGGTTAGTATTGATGCCAGACGTACCCTGATTAGATGCAGTTTCGTCAGCTGTGCTGTTTAACGACGCCTGTTGGAAAAGGGTTGGAATAGGAGTAGGGGCCTCATTGTAATCTTTTCCTTGTGTTTCCGGAAAAAGTTGGAACGCAGTAAAATTTTGAAAGAAATCAGAGGCTATTGGTGGTAGCTTGAAGGTTATTACATTATGAATGGGCAACGTCAAATCGTTTTTATCGAAGTCATTTAAATCAAATTCCATTTTTTCAGAGTTGGAATCATTTAATAAAAAATTTATATCATTTGGTTTATAGCTTGCTTTGTTCAGTTTGGCTTCATATTTTTGGCAGATTTTGAGTAGTAATCTTTTTGCCCTTGAAACTATATTATTCTTTGTTTCAAAATTCAGCATTTCGGCAAAAAAAGTAGCCAACATACACTTTATACTTGGCCATAATTCATAACACTTTCTAAAAAAGTAAAGACAAATATCCACTTGCTCCGATGCTATTTTTGCAACTATTTTATTTGATGATTCAATATGAAATGATATTTTTAAAAGCCATTGTCAATGACATGTTATATAGCATTTGGGTAGAAAATATTAACATTCTATTAGAACTTTTGTTTTTACTTAGAAAATGAGCTATTAGCGATGATATATAAACTGATTGAAAAGATATGCCCCAATAAATATTATTAATAGACTTATGTGATAACGATACTAATTTAACTTTATTTATATGAAACAATGTAATATAATAAATTGAACCAAGTAATGCTGAGTATATATTCATGGGTTTTCTATTATTTAAAGCAAATTTTAATTTATCTGGTAGTGATTTATAGAAATATCCCATAATCAAATTACATTGTTTAACCACATTGGTAGATCTTTGGAAATCTTTCTTGTAGATGACTAAGTATTGCTCATTTATTACTATCTCAACAATTTCACTCAACTTTATTATGTTAATAAAATATTCAGCCATTAACTTATGCTCATTATTCTTGATTTACCAGCAAGTTTCAAACTTGTAATCTTCTAGACAAACCATGGGAACGTCACAGTGCTTTAAATCGATAAGTAAAGGTCTACCGAAACTCACTGAAATCGATCTATCTCTATAGAATAACCACTACCAAATTTTTCTCCAATAGAAGCTCTGTTGATCAATTAAGTAATTATCCTTGTACCTTTTACGCTGAACTTTTACAATGGGTAATTTTTTAAAGTCCCTATGGAGCCCAAAACTTTGTGAAGTATTGACAGCACTTCTAATCCAAAAATATGGACCTTTATTTATATCTGGTCCTTCCCAATACCAGGATAATAAAGATAACAACTGAATCATCACTATCGAATAATTAAATATGATATGGCCTTCATCTAGTTTCAGATCTCCAACATACTCAAATATAATGCTCGAATCATATAATGCCTTGACTCTATTATAAAATGTCTTACTAGCTTCTGAGCTACTATTATCAGAATCTAATATTGAAGGATGCCTACAACACCTTGATCCAACTAACAATATCGCCTGGAGCAATATCAACGGAGGACATCTACTTCGATTTGGATCATTAAAATGTCTATAAAAAGCCTCTTTATTTATATTTGGTACTTGAGGATAAGCTTTTTCATAGAACGCATTAATTAATTGTAAGCAAACGAATCTCGACGGTAAATTGAATGAACCCTTAATATTCAAAATTGATATTTCAGAATGGATTTCCTGGGGATCAACGTTTTCAGGAAACCGAATATTAAAGATATCATTCTGTTTTTCTGTTTCACTAAAGTTACCTTGGCATGAAATATCTTCTTCGTCAGCAAAAAGCGAATGGAAAGCAGTTGGTCCAAAATATGAAAATTCATTCAATTGTCTATTACTGCTTATCTTTATGCCCGAGGAACTAGAATATGTTGAATCTAATTGATTATACCTTGGTGATACGTTTCTCATAGATATGTTAGTTATAGGACCGTTGGGGATATATGATTCATTGTTATCAAGCATTTCATTATTAGACGGGAGGTGTTCCATGGGTAATGCAGTTACTGTCGGCGAAGGTAATACATGATTTGTGTTTACCGGCTGACTCAATATCGGTTTCAGCCACTGCTGTTGCTGAAAAGCTTGGAAATCAAGTTGCGAAACGGGAGTTGCATAGTTATTAGTCGGTATCTGTTGCGGAAACGTTGTAACAGATGGTGGTAGAGTGCTAAAGTAACGCCCTCCCATCACAGATGGCGCTGGTAACGGCGTTTGTGGAGCTGAAATCAGATTATACTGGTTAGGAAGAGACAGAAATTTCACCAGCTTTGAGTTCATGAAAGCATGTTTCTTTGTCCTATTTCTCTTTCATGATATTTCAGGAAACTTACATTCACATCCAAATGTAGCACAATTAGAACAAGGAACACTAGATTCAGCATTACATCTTATCTTACGAATCCTGCAAGCCATGCATGCTCTAGAACTTCTTGACTTTCTAAGCTTCGAACCCTCTGTATCTGCCATTTACGGTTTTGTAGATCATCTATGATAAATGTCTGGGACTGGATGAACCAAAGTAATGATAATAATACAACCAATTATACCTTCTAGCAAATTAAATAGATAATCTTAAAATGAAGATAAGAATTAAACACCTAATTTTATATCTGGATAGCATATGAATGAAAGATAACATCGTGAAAGAAATAAAAACCGAACAGTCTTAGGATATGTATGGTGCCTTACAGTGAGCGCCAGTTATTTTTGCTCTCGAACATTTCAAACAATAGCTGACAAAATACAAAATTCCAAAACATTAGTTGGAATATATCCATGAAGATGACAGATTGGAGATTGATATTGAAATCATCAGCGTCCCTAATCTCAGCATTAATAATACTAAAACAGATACATGATCAGATTACAAACAGAAAATTAACAACTTTATCTCCAAGGTCAAGAGGCGTTGAATCATTAATCGGGAATACCCCGTTAATGGAAATCAAATCATTATCAAAATTAACGGGATGTAAGATTTATGCTAAACTAGAATTATGTAACCCAGGTGGAAGTGCAAAAGACAGGGTTGCCTTATCAATTATAAGAGAAAATGAAAGGTTAGGCAAACTTAAGCCTCATCACGGAGATGTCATCTTTGAAGGCACATCAGGATCAACGGGTATTTCGTTTGCTGTTTTGGCTAATGCATTAGGATATACGGCACATATATGTTTGCCAGATGATACATCGTCAGAAAAACTACAATTGTTGAAGTCTCTAGGAGCTGAGTTGGAACAGGTAAAGCCAGCGTCTATTGTTGATCCTAACCAGTACACAAACGCTGCCAGAAAGGGGACAGAGTTAATTAATTCTAACAAAGACGATCAAAGAAACGCTATATTTGCAGATCAATTTGAAAATGACTTTAACTGGAGGGTTCATTATAATTCAACAGGTCCAGAGATTTGGGAACAAATGGAGCATGATATTGAAATGTTTGTGACCGGATCCGGGACTGGTGGTACGATAGCTGGTGTTTCAAAGTATTTAAAGGAACGAAAGGAAGATATTAAAGTTATACTAGCGGATCCTCAAGGATCTGGACTAGCTAATAGAATTAATTATGGAGTGATGTACGATTCGGTTGAAAAGGAAGGCACCAGAAGAAGACATCAGGTCGACACTTTGATCGAGGGTATTGGATTGAATAGACTAACTTGGAATTTTCAACAAGCTGAACCAAATATTGATGAAGCCATTAGAGTTACTGATAAGCAAGCGCTTAAAATGGCCAGATTCTTATGCGTTAACGATGGGTTATTTTGGGGATCCTCTGCAGCTATAAATTGTGTTGCCGCTGTTAAAGCAGCTTTAAAGTATGGTCCTGGCCTTAAAATAGTTCTTATTGCCTGTGATTCTGGCTCAAGACATTTATCTAAATTTTGGAAGGAAGCTGCAGATTTGCCTCGTAATATAACATTAGACGATATTCTAAATACTGAATTGTAATGGGCACTCTATTATACATATATACTTAATATCTAATATACATATATATTATAAAAATCTATCATTAATTTCAGAGGTAATATCTTGAAATTACTGACTTATGTTCTCTTTCTGAACTCTTCTTCGATTAACTTTTTCTTTGTTTGACGATAAATCTTAACGGTACTTAATGAAGAAGCACTTATACCCATCAAAATCTGTAAAGTGTCAAAAGGTAATGCAATGTTAAATACCGTATAAGTATTAAATATTATATCTGATAACCATTTGTAAATATCTAAATACGAATTGTACTTCTTAAATTGTAATTCTCTTAACAACCTTGAGTCGTCGCTTTCATTGGTTAAATTTTCAACTGAATGAATAGCAGTCCCACCAAGTAGCTGCTTAGACAATATTTTAGCCCTATTTTTAACTTGAATTTGAATCTTTAAATCCATCTCCTGTTGGTTTAATCTTTGTAAATTCTCATATGCATTGTACAACCCAAAAAACGAATCGTAATACCAAGCTAATGATTCATGTCTTGCAACAAATTTACGAAGCGAAATATTGCTAAAAAAGTTCAATTTAAATAATAGTAAAGCTTCATCATTGACACCATAATACAATGACAATATTTCACTTAGAGTTGATTTATTCATTAAATTTTTGTAATTTAAAGTCTTCTTATTAGTATCAAAATTTGACTGAAATCTATTGTAAAAATTCCTTATTCTAAATGGAGTTTTGCCAAATCTTAAAAATTGTCTATAAGTAGATAATCCTTTAACCAACCCACTAAGCTTCGATTTGAATATTGAACAAACTAAAATCACAATAATTCTGATGAAATTTGATGGATGGTGGAGAAAGTTTCTAGCCAAATTTAACTTCTTTTCTTTATTGTTGTATCTCTCAGTTATAACAGCAATATTAATTGTCCTATCACTAAGAGAAATCTGCGTTCTATTGGCATAATAGATTAATAATCTCAAAGTATATTGACCAACTTTGGCCATTTTATCCTTACCAGTTACATTGTTCAACATTGCCCAGAATACATCCCAAGACTTAATGCAATGTTCAAACTCCTCAATTCGAGGACTCACCAGCCCACTCTTCTCATTGCTTATTACGTCATTTACTTTATGTTCGCTCATTGGCGTAATAAATGTTAACGAAGATTTTGACTTCATTGGAGTTTCCATCTTCTGCTGTTGATTAGTTGTAATAATACCAGTCTGTGCACTTGACATTTCAGAATAATACCTTGATGGCTTTGATGGCGAATTTTCGGGAGAATCTATCCACTCTGAATTGAAGGTATGAATTAAAGGACTTTGGTAAGCTTGGGTTGAATATAAATGATTAGAATTAATCGGTATCGGCGAAGCTCTTGTAGATCTCTTGCTTGTTGAAATGGGTATATTTGCTCGATGATTATAATTACCAGAATTTATGTCATACATTATCTAGTAAAAATGAAGAGGAAAAATAAGAGAATATTTTTTTTTCCTTTTAGAAGCGGCAGCAGGGTGTATCTTAGTTGTATCAAGTTTCTCTGATCAAAGAATACGTTCATAGCCATAGTGAATACCACCTCAAAAATGAAATGGGGTTGTATTTGTGTAATATTGTGGGAATTGTAACGTTGCAATCGAATTAATAATAGTAACTTTCAAATTATACAACTTTATGTACCTTAAATGCAACTAAAGAATTGAATAAATATATATAAAAACAACACAGTAACATCATATATCGTAAAAATTATACTAGTTGTCCCTCTAAAAATCAATTATCTGTCATTCGAAACGCCATTAACAGTCTCACTGTTTGGCCCCATCATAAATGCACCAACACTACCTAGGTAACCTTCGTGTCTCAAAAAATAAGACTCCATATCACCCTTAGACCAAAAATTAACGGCGTAGCTTAAAGTATGTATAGTTTGTTTATGACCGGATATATAACTGCCACCAAAGTATATTCTCTTTAAGTTAAATCTTAATGCATGTAGATAGGCAATTTGACCTATATTGTTCGAAACCAGATACAATAACGATCTTGCAATATCTTCTGGTTTAAATAGAGCCAATTTTTCCGCTGGAGTCAATTTTTTATTGTCGTTGTTGAATCTTAATTTTTTGAAGACTTTTGCAAAAGAGGAAGCAATATGGCTTGACTTCAAACCAATCTTATTGTAATTTGTACCGTAGATGTCACCAACCAACAAATCTATATTCTCATTGTTGCCCCTTTGAGCCATTTCTAACATTTCATTATAATCCTTAGCATCAGTTAACAAAGATAGCAAACCCCATAATGTTCCGCCTCCTAATGAAGAACCGCCAATTCTTTCAAAGCCATGTGGTCCAGGTCCCACAACCTTGATCAATGACACACCACTACCAATGTTAACAAGAAGATAAGGATAGATGTCCCCATCCTTAGGATTTAGAACAAATTTGGTATTATTTTCAACTAAATCATATGTGAAGATCTCATTAGGAATTTTGGTAATTAGCCAATCCAATCCTTTAATAAGACATTCCATTTCATCCTTTGCAATGATCTTCATTGGCAATTTATGTTTTCGAAATGTCTTAGTCATTAGTTCATAAAATTTATGTGCCCCACCCCCTGTCGCCATAATATATGTAATTGGGGGATAAGATTCTTTATGAGTGGATTTTTGAATGAGCCTTATCATAAAGCCTAAAACCTCGGTGCTGAAATTTTCAGTTTGAAAATCTTTGAAGTGCAATTTACTACCGCCAATGTTCTTTTTACTTCTTGTGAAATAAACCAATTTTGTTAGCGTCCCCCCAATATCCACCGAGATATGAATGATCTCTGAATTATGTTTTGGCAACGTAATGTTTTTGGTTAGGTCGTACTCCTCGGTCTCAGAAACTCCAGCTTGACTACTAAATGGGCCCTCCACCGTGTCAACTGATTTTGGTTGAAAATAATCAGCGCCATTGTCATCCTCATTATCAGACTCCGAAGACGCCTCTGGTGACGGAGTACTCGACGGTGTAGCATTATATTGTTCCCTCAATAAATGATCGTTTGCAATATATGCACCAGAACAATCGATCTTAATTGTCCCTGGATCAGCAAGTTCTAAATTCAATTCATTCGAACCTATATTTTCTTGATTCATATAACCCATTAATTATAGATAATCTCAAAATCTTTTTTACTAGTACTTATGGTATTTCGGATCCTTTCTCGAGATTCTTAAATTAGTGAATCAACTTCTTTGAAAATTTTTCAACGGGCACTTATCTGAATGATATGCAAATTATGATATATAAATAAAAATAAATAAAAATACTCTCTATATATCACAAAAAAGCTATTAATCGTATAGTTCAGTGGTTATTGGCTGCCATTTATACGAAGTAGAAAAATTATTCAAGATTTATTAATTGGAAAACCACATATAGCGGATATTCTATATACAGGATATGTTTCTTATATATGGTTTTTGGTGAATATTACCAATGGCTTATATTCCATTGTATAACTATCATTGAAGATTAGGAGTAGTGTTCGAATAATTGCCGGCCAGAGTTTGAAGGAAGACTCAAGTTGGTGGCCCTCGGACGGAATTCTTTTAGCATCCGAGGTACTACATGCTACGGTGTAGATACATATCGATATAGTCACAGTATATGTTATAGCAGAGGCAAATTAAGGACTGGAGGTGGTAAAAGCATCTCTCGCAGTATACAGTTAGTTCATTAAAATTTGCACTGGATACCTAACCTATATTTGTTCTGAATTGCTGCCTTTAGAATTACGCAAGATGCTCACCTGTTGTGTAAGTGGAACAGGTACAGAAAGTGAGGAAAGCAACATCATCTAATGGGCCGAAGGAAGAGCTGATATTTCTTCGAATTTGTTGGGTTGATGAGCGCATATGCTTTCAAGAGAACAAAATGAGATAAGTGTCGATATATGTGTGCTTCTCAATTGATGCGCATAAATTAGACGGAACTTTGTCTTCAAAAATAGGTATATTTTATATGCGATTACAGGTAACCGCTGTAGCCATATCTAACACTATGTGTTAAAGATCCACATAATCGAAATTTCTCATCGTCGAGAGGGGCCCACTTTTCTCTAGATCCAGCTAACTGCTGCATATTATGCTTTCTGTCTGAAGTATAATTTGTAGTTCAACGTCTTACATCTTCCTGACAAATTTTTTGCTCTCAACAGTAAGATTGCAAATTATTAAATCTGGAGGCATAATTGCTTTGAAACGGCTAAGTAGAAGTAAGTAAATAACAAGTAAACTTTGTATAAGGTATTTCAATTATACTTTTTAAAGTAGATAGTATTACTTTGAAGATTGGATATACAGTTTCTCAGTTAAATGTAACAACAAGAAATCGCAGGTGAGCTAGTACCAACGAATGAAGCAACCTGAAAATGGTAACGCCTGTGAAGATAGTAATGAAATAATTAATTTGGCAATATTACTGAACCCTTTACTTACAATGTACATTTCTCTTGGTCTTTGCTATAATATTTTCATATGTAAGTATGTTCAAGCGTAATAATCAAAAATTAAAAATTCCTTTCTCCCAACAAAATACCTAATGACAAAATGAGTCAAAAGTAAAATATTTAAAGTTTTAGTTGAATCCCCAAGACTTATTGCAGGGATTGTATTTGGGTTAAAGTACTGAAAAATCAAGCTATACGGAAGGAAAATATGTACTCGATACACAAAATCGAAATTGAAGAATCAGTTCTAGGTCATACCCATTGAAGCACTTACTGAAGTACATTAAATGTGTTATTTTCAAAGATAGTTTACGGTGGTGCCAGAGAAGCTACTTGAATCTTTTAGGTTTAGAAAGCATCAACTAGTATACCTTAGGATTTTTTTATGTGAATATTTAAACTTCGTAATAGCCTCTTTTGCACCTATATTCTGTATGTGAGATATATTTAATACTCAGTTGGTAAATAGTTGATTGGTTAAGCGCCATAATGACTTCAATAAAATTTCCTAGGCAGCATCATCGCAAGGCATTTATTGACTACTACTTACCGTTGTCAATTATAGAATATGAAAATACGCTCAAAAGAGTATCGATGTATGCGGGCGATCGTGTTAGACTTGTACCGTTATAGCTGTAATTGTTAGTCATCCTTGTTCTTATGCATAACTGGGTATACCTTGAGACGGAAAACGATATTTAGATAGATTTCTATAATATCAAGAACCAATTGGATCTAATAGGAATTGCTTAAGTATAATCAGCTTAAGAGTTTTATTTTGTTCATGTTACCTTTTATAAATATCATCTAGTAATAATTGACAATAATGCATTTTGCAGACTTTTAGTTATTTATGAAGTATCTTGTATCTGTCTCATGTAAGTATAAAAGTTATAAATAAAATAAGAAGAACAACTGGTTGCTGCTAAGGTTCTCTCATAGTAGATAGTAAAGCAGTAAATATATGGTTATTAAGTCAAAAAATTCAATAAGACCATATCAAATTGTTGTGTGCGATCTAATGAATTTAGACATATTGCTAAAGTTAATAAAGAATACAAATTCAACGCAAAGGAATGCCTCTTAAGCTCTACAAATAGCCTTGAACAGAAGAGCATAGAGATTTTAGCGATAAATCACCTAAAATTAGAATTGTTTCCAATTGCCCAGTTCACCATCTAGTTAATTTTAAGAGGATATCGAAAAATTGAACTTTTTAATTTGACGTACCTTAAACACTTCTCAAATTGCCACAAATGCTATACCACTCTTACTTCCAATATTGTTGTTACAAGCATGTCTTTACTTGAGCCAATTAAATATATATGCTGACCGAATCTAAAATACTACAACATGTTTTTTGCTTCGCTACTAGCTATAAACTGGTTTTGTATGCCGAGCATGGTAAGTCGTAGAACTTCAGTCTTGTCCCGAATTCGAATTCTTAAAACTAATCATCACCCACATCTCATTGCAAAACCTGCTCTACTATCCCTCCTAGTCAAAAAAAAAAGGTTAGTGATGTTCCGAGTTCCTATTTCAGTCGGATACCAATCCACATGAAAATACTTCGATCGAATCCATATTCTAATACCCTGATTTCACAATTAACTTTGTCCAATATAAGAAAAATAAATATATCCATCGTACTGTAAATATTTATAAACTACTATACCAATTGACTTATTACTCTCTAATTCCACTTTGAATAGAATCCGAGTTACCATATTATTCACCACTAATATACAGAAAAAAGTTATAAACCCTACCTTAAGAGAGATTTTACATTCTAATTCTACTACTCTGAGGATTCTTAGATACTTTTACTCTCAGGACAAAAACCAAACTTTTTTGTATGTGTTTAACTTATTGGAAGAGTTTCTAGATAGTCTTCGCTTATATTATTATTGAACAAGAGCAAAATCATAGAAGTTGAAGCCAATTAAGGGGTTTCAGATACTTATATATTTACCATAGTTGTCATCTATAGCTTAATAATGTAATCTAACGGACTAATGATATGGCTACTAAGAGAATCTACCCGTATTGTTGTAATGGCTCTCTTCACGTGTGATGGATATTGACTCTCAAAATCTCAAAATGTTTAAAAAGAGCCATACGTGAAAAATTAGTCCAAATTAGCCATAATAGGTTACGGTTAATATATAATTGTTAATTGCCGTTTGAATATTCTTCAATAACTTAGCGACATGTCAAATGAATTAAGTAGACAGTTAGAAACTACTAAACTAACTAATTCCAGTAGTTTGTTAACAGTATCAAATTTTTATTTACCCATATTTTTTGATTTGACATTGGATGTTAGTCATTCAAAACCAAACTTTGTTGGAGAATTGACAATTGATTTGGCCAGGAATGAAAGATTTAATCAAGATAATCCTAAAAAGTTTGAGTTAAGATTACATGCTTCAAAATTAATTGTTACGAGCGCCAAATTAGCTAATGAAGAACAAACGATTGATTTAAAGATCACAAATGACAGATCGAATCAACAAGTTCGTTTTACTTCTGAATCAGATATTGGGTTGTCTGAGACCTTGAAAATGACGCTCAAATACATGGGACAAGTTAATTCAATTAAGACATATAAGGATATAACACATGGATTGTTTAAGACCAACTACTTGGATTCAATTTCTGGTAAGTCAAATAATTATATTTTGGCCACTCATACTCAACCACATTCAGCAAAACTGATTTTCCCGTTAATCGATGAGTTACATATAAAAGTTCCAATCAAATTGACTATTGTTACTCTAAGCAAGTTTAAAGTTATAGCCAACAGTCCATTGATAAAAGAACCTGAGATTGTTTCATTAACAGAGAATTCAAGGTTTGAATTTGCCCCAACCTTACCAATTGCTCCATCAGTATTTGGATTTGTTATTGGTGATTTAGAGTATTTGGAAAATAATGATTTAGATTTTCCAGTTAGAGTTTACACTTCAATTGGCGAGAGTTCTTACTCGAACTATGCCTTGAACTTAGCTGTTAAATTTTTGCCAATTTTAGAAAATTTATTTAATTTTAAATACCCATTAGCCAAATTAGATTTTGTTGCATTACCATTTTTAAGTGATGGCGCAATGGAAAATTGGGGCTTAATAGCGGTATTGTCAAATCAATTATTAATTGACGAGTGTACTAGTAGCCAGGGGGCTAAAAGACAACTACAACAACTTATTGCTCATGAATTAGTACATCAATGGCTTGGTAACTTGGTCACATTTGATGATTGGAATAATTTATGGTTAAACGAAGCATTTGCTACCTGGCTTGGTAATTATGTTGTTAACATATCAGGAATTGATACTGAGTTTAATTATAAACTTAATGAAATTAATGATTTGGAAAAGTTTTTAGATAAGGACTGCTATTATAGTGAGGGCGAATCATCTGTTCCATCTATTATAACATATATGAATAATGTCAACACTGGTTTAGGATCATTAACTTCAACTATATTTGATACCAATGCATATGAAAAGGGTATTATATTATTGAGAATGGTCGGCAAAGTTTTACAAAAGGATTCAATTGATACTAAGGAACTAGATGAAGAAAATTATTCTGTAATATTAAAGGGCATTAATAAAGTAATTGAAACTTATAAATTTAAGACAATCAAATCTTTTGATATTTGGAATATTTTGAATGAATTCACATCCATTGATTTATTAAGTTTTATTCATTCATGGTTAAGATATCCAGGATTTCCATTAGTTGATGTTTCGTATGTTAATAATAAGTTAAGATTCGAACAGCATAGGTATTTATCTAACTTAACTGCACAAGGATTGAGCTTAGAAGATCAACCTTACCATGTTCCATTGTCTATAAAAATTATAGATGATAAAGGTTTTGCAAAAATTTTAAACATAATGCTCATTGATAGATCTTTGGAATTAGATATTCCAATTGATCAATTGGTTTTGGTAAATAACAACAAGATTGGTTATTATAGAGTTCATTATTCACCAGGAATCATTGACCAGATTATTTCGAGTATCACTAATAATAAATTATCTCTGCAAGATATAATCTCAATAATTAATGATTATAGTAAAATTTTGGGTACCTCAGTCTCAACAAGTGATTATCTAATTTCCTTGTTTAAGATATTCAATACATTTATCCATAAAAACTACAAAATTGACTACGAGGTATTGAAAGTTGGCTTAACTTATTTAGAAACAATTAATCATATTTTAGTTCATTTTACTGACCATACGAAGTTTGAGAAATGGCTAAGTGATTATATTTTAGAATTATATAGAAAGATCGGTGGCTGGGACAAGTTAACTAACTTGTCATTAGATTATTCAATAACCGAAGCTCAAGTCAGAAATTCCATTTTACAATTAGGGTCAGACAAGGTTGAGTTTCAACAACTTGCTAAAAAATTGTTTAAAAATTTTACTAATTCAGGTATCAACAAATCTTTTACACCAAAGGAACTATTGTCATCCATTTTCAATTTATCAATTTATAATTCAAATCAAAAAGAATACAAAAAAATTTTCGAATTTGTTAAGAATTCTAATAACTCGATTCTCAATAACACAAATGCTACTAGCCATGAACTACAAACAGTTGCAATTTCATCCTTGTCATTTGTTACTAACAATGACTTACTCAATAAAACTTTAAATTTCGTAATGACTAATATCGACTCAAAGTTGATTGAATTAGGCTTAATTGGCTTCCAATATAGACACTCTAAAGAAGATAAACTAAAATTATTCAGGTGGTATTCTTTACATTATGACCAATGGATCCTAAAATCTTTAAGAAAAGGATCTGATTGGTCAAAACAATTAGGTATAACTACGAAAAACATTTCTAAGTTTATCCTTGGTGATTTAATGCAATATGATTCCGAATTAATTGATCTTAAAGACAAATTCATCCAAGAGAAATTAACTAAATTACCTGAACATGGTTTGGAACAATTGATACAAGAAATTAATGAAGAAAACAGCGAAAAGATTAAAGTTGCTGATTTTTATCAAGGTTTAGCCACCTATATCTCGTAAATTCTACGGTCGATTGAATATCGTAATTGGGACACAGATAATTCAAATTTATGAATTGTCCACATTAATCAATTCATGTTAAATAGAAATATTTGAAGCAGAGCCTCTTAGTAAAGTGGCAGATAATATAAATAGGACAAGATTGAAATACGAGATAATTTTCTACTTTCATCATTTGATTTTTTTCCCTTTTGGGGCGGCTGGTTGGGCCGAACCAATTACATTATACGATTTAATTAACTATGAAAACTATACCAATTTTTGTTACTTAGAGAATTGAAAGTCTTATACCAGATAAGCTAAATTCATGTCTATATGTCCCATTTGAACTCTTTCCCCGAAACTGAAATTACTTTTAAAATGTTATTGGCAATCCTATCGATCTGATCATCTTCACTCGGAACCTCTTCTTCTTCATCATTTGACCTGATTGAACTGTTCGACGACAGTGAGAACCTTGACATATGTCTGGTCCCCGATATTGGATGTGTCATCTGTAACTCATTATCCACGTAATTACAATGGCAGCATTTACACGAGTTATTCAAAATTAAATATTCGTGATATCTATCTTGATCTATTACTTCCACAGACTCCTGAGAGGTATTTGAGTAGGCGAAGTACAACTCATTAATATTCGAGCCTATTGAGCTACGGAATGATGGAATATTAGAAGGCGTTTTCTTTTGATAGATCGTCTTCGAAAAGTTAGGCAACGAATTCGACCTCAACCGAAACTTAGAGTCGTTATCATTTGTGGTACTTAGGTTGCTAAATGAATGATTTTTTATGAGTAATGGGTTAGAGCTCAATGATTTGGATGCGTTCTTACTAAATTTCTTTAGTTTGGACTTGAGTTTATTTGGTCTGCTGCTTGCATTTGGTTGTGAATTTGATACTGTCGTTTTAAGTGGATATGAACATTCAATTCCTATATTCATAGCTTGTTCATTAGCTATCAGTGTATATAAAGCTATCAAGACTTAGATATGAACTTTACAAGTTTCCTACCTAATAGGGGGACATATTGATTCTATATATATTTGCAATTAAAAAAATATTCTTACAAATTCACATTAACCAAATTTTAGATTCGTATTATGCAATATTTTAAAGGATCAACACATATGAAAGTAATAGGTCGTCTAATAATATAATACGCATATATCTCTATAGTGTCTAAACACCGTCAGGTGAATGGCTCTTGGCTTATAGTTTTTTATTTTCAAAGGCGGTTACGGTAAAATCTTCCGAAAAAGACATTACAATAAAGAACCACATTAGGTCTAGATTTTTTCAAATTAGGTCAAATAACCTTATTCGTACTACGACTTATTAATACTTGCTTTCATACTATTACGCTATCCACAGAGATCTGAATTTCGTTAAGAAGCACACACATTTAGATAAATACATTTGAGCTATATATTCCTGCGAATTTAAATTTCCATTATAACGTTATAGAATTCACTATTACTTAAATAAAGTTATGCTCTTGCTTTAACAGCTGTACGCATACTGACCGCACTATAATATGCATTACAGATCCATTGGTTTTTAAAATTAGCTCTTATCAACAGGTTTACCTTCACCATATTTTGGAGGGAACTTACTCAGAGGTCCGCTGATTGGTACGCACGTACACCACTGTTCTTTAGGAGTTTGGTTCATGGCATAAGGAATGTGTTGACCACATCCAGTCCAGGTAAACTTTTCTAATAAAGCATAGCTGTTAATATGACTTTGTCTCTTACTCAGAGAAAGTATACAAACTATATCTCTGTATACTTTAAAATCCGAGCATATACTTACCACAAGTAGGGCATTTAACTGGTTTGCACATAGTATAAGATTGATTATTATTTAGAACTAAAAGAGAAATGTTAGATTTAATCCAACAGAAGAAGTACTCTGATGGTTAAGCTTATTATATACTCCTAAAGTTCCCCTAACGTCCCCTATTAGAGGAACCTACGGTCGTAAAGTCACGTGCTTAGAACCGGTTATCATGATAAATGGCGGTTCTAAAATAAAGTAAGTGTTCTAAATGTATTCATATATTATAATAGACTATTTGCATATCATGTATAAGTTGAGTTGTATTTACAAAAGGTTTGGGAAATTAATTTGGATTGTTTTGGTGATTTAAAGTTTGATCAATTTCTGTAAGTTCCTTTTCTGTGTCCTCTTCACTCTTGATCAACAGTTTATCAATATCTAAATTTTCTTGAATATTCCATAATTGTGAATATAACGAATCTTCTTTACTTAACAAACCATAATGTGTACCTTCTTCTTGGATGTGGCCCTTATTCAAGACTACAATTTTATCGGCATCGGCAATGGTTCGTAATCTATGAGCAATAGAGACATTCGTGTTTTGCTGTCCCCTGAATAAGGATCTGATAGTTCTTAGTAATGACTGCTCAGTATGGGTATCTAATGCAGAAGTTGCCTCGTCAAAGAAAGTTATTGGAGCTCTCTTTAATAGTAGCCTAGCAATTGCTAATCTTTGCTTTTCCCCACCTGATATCATCATACCTCTTTCGCCTACTACAGTATTATCTCCATCAGGTAGCTCTTTAATCAAGGAATTTAATTGAACCTTATCAATCATCTCATTGATTTCATCGTCAGTTGCATCTAATCTACCATACCTAATATTTTCTAAGATAGTATCATTGAACAACGGAGTTTCTTGAGGCACAATACCAATTGCCTTCCTTAATGATTCAACGGTAACTTTAGAAATATCTTGTCCATCAATTAAGATTCTACCACTTTGGACGTCATAAAACCTAAACACTAATCGCAAGATGGTTGATTTTCCACTTCCTGATGGACCTACGATTGCAACTTTTTGACCTGCTGGAATGGTGAAACTAACGTCCTTTAAAATCGGTCTATCTGGATGATAACCAAATGTCACATTTTCAAACCTGATTTCACCTGGGGTACCTTTATTATTCAATGCTAAAGGTAACGCATTTGGTGCGTCTTTAATTTTGACCTCATAATTTTGTAACTGAAATAAATTTTCCATATCTATCAACGATTGCTTTAGTTCTCTATAAACAGATCCTAAGAAATTTAGTGGAACTGATAATTGGAAAACTAATTGGTTAATTAAGACTAAATCTCCAACGCTTAAAGCACCACTCGCAACTCCCTGACAACCCATGTACATCATTGTAGTTATTGCACTTGTAAATATTACATTTTGACCAGCATTTAAAAAAGCTAATGAAGTTGCAACTTTAATAGAAGCATTTTGATACTTATTTAATGCAGACTCATATTTGGAAGCTTGGTATAACTCGTTATTAAAATATTTAACTGATTCATAATTAATTAATGAGTCCAATGCAACACTCGCAGCCTGATTATCAGCATTATTAGCCTGTCTCCTAAATTTAGTTCTCCATGCTGTGGTTTGAATTGTGAAAATTGAATAAGCCAACATTGTGGCAAAGGTTACGGCTGCAAATGATAAACCATAGTTATAAGTTAAAATACCACAAACCACTGATATTTCAAAAGTAATTGGAATGATATGGAAAACCATTGCACTTAATATAGAACTAATACCCTTGGTACCTCTATCAATTGCTCTTGTTAAACCACCAGTTTGCCTTGATAAGTGGAAACTTAAATCCATGTTTAACAAGTGTAAAAATGTATTATAAGCAACTCTTTTAATAGCACTTTGAGCAACCGAAGCAAACACTGCATTTCTCAATTCACCAAATAATACAGCCCCAAATCTAGCTCCTCCATATGCTAAAATTATTGCCCCTATAACGGTTCCGACTGTGCCTAAGTGTTCTGTCCAGTCAATATTCATTTCATCTACAATACGCTTAAAGAAAAATGGAACTTGGACATTTAATAATTTTGAGCCAATCAATAATGATAAAGCAATTAATACTCGGGCTTTGACACTTATCCTATTCTTTGGCCATATTGTTGATAGCAAGGACTTTAGCATTTTAATTTCAGAGGTTGAAATCCGTCTACCAAACAATAAAGTGGATGAATCCTTTTTTGATTGTTGTTGCAAATTACCTGATGTTTGCACATATCTTCTTATCACTGGTTGTTTCAACAAACCTATATTATTTGTGAAATGATTTAATGGTTTCGCTTTATTGACATTATTTATGAAAAATGATCTAGAATGGTTGAACGAAATTGGTTTGATTGGTTTAATAAGTTTAATTAAACCATTTTTGAGCATTTTTTTAACTTCTTCTATAGATTGAATAAATAATGGAAATGTGAATAGCTCGACGTTTAGAAAAGGCTGGAAATTTAATCTAATTAAATATGTAACTTTTGTTCCCAATTTCTCAAGCTATTACGCAAGAGCCAAAGATTCGAAAAAATCTGTCGTTTCAATTTAAGTCTATTTTGATAAATTCACCTAATCCGAGGTTTTTTATAATTGACCATAGATCGCTCAATGCCACTAATGTTGTTATTTAGTAGCTTTAGACTATTTTACACACTTATAACTACTATTAAAGCGTATTCCAGATAAGAATGTGTTCTGATATAATATATAGTTCCAACCTGAAATACGAGAATTTGCTACATTTTCGGTATCCTCAAATGCCCTACAGCTAAAACATCGCAAATGACAAATTGAATGGTAACTATGTAGTATTATACTGAATAGCGAAATCGCTTTAGGCGTTAGTAATTTGGAAATTTTTATTTGGATCGAAATAATTTTTCCTGTACTGGAGGCTGTTTGGTAAAATATAAGGTAGCTAGCTAACGCATACTCATTTTAGAAAGTTTGCACCCATAGCTTTTATGTTTTTTGAGGAGATATCGTTAGCAATCTATATTTTGACTAAATATTTGTATGAGATATCTTCCTATGTGATATTGGCTTTATCAATATCTGGACTAAAGAGCTGTTCTGATTGACTCCATACTCAATCTGAAATAGTCCATTCATATATATATATATATATTGATTGTATCTTATTGATGATGAAAAATTTGGGTTCTAGGAAGTGTAAACAGACAGCTGGAAGACCAATTATTTTTGTAGGAAAATTAGTAAGGAACTTACAATATAGATCCATATGTTGATTCACACCATGCGTTTAGGATATTTTATAAAATTAATACAATATAGAAAAATTACTTCAATATTAAACACGAAATAGTAATTAAAAGTGATAATTAAAATATTTATTTACTATTAATCAATAAGTGCTCTATAAAAACATTAAAAACCGTGCATACAAGATAAAATTAAAGATAAAAAGATTGTTTTCTATGATTCCAAGATTTAATTTTCAGCGTTAGTCTTTTCAGACAATTTAGCTTGGGCAACTAAATTAGATGGAGCATCCATTCTAGGTAACATAACTTCGACCATACGGATTTTGCTTGGCTTGGCAAATTCAGCATCGCTGAACAATTTATCAACTTCACCAGTAGTTGAGACTCTTAAAGCTTCATATTCCTTAGCGTTGAATAATGGCAACAATGCTAAATTGTTCCAAGGTTGGATATCGTTATATGTTGCGTTCATACCATGGATTAATCTTTCAATTGTGTAACCATCATTATTTAAAACATAAAGATAGGTATTGTTGCATTCCCATTTACATAAGGTTGAGATTTCTTGAACAGTTAATTGCAATGAACCATCACCGACAAATAAGATAACTCTCTTGTTTGGATCGATTTCTTGAGCAGCCATTGCAGCACCAACTGTGGCACCAACTGTGAAACCAATTGAACCCCATAAGACTTGAGAAATACCAATGGTGTTATTTGGGAATCTTGATTGGACAATACCGAAAGCAGAAGTACCGGTTTCAGTAACAATAATATCACCCTCTCTAAACCATGATGAAACTTTAGTCCATAACCATTCTTGAGTCAATGGAGTACTAGGTGGAGCTGGGGCGTTCAATAATTTAACAGTTGGAACTGGAATTGGAGCATAGCGAGATGCTGCTGGCTTAACTCTCCCTAATAAATTTCTTAAAGCTTCTTTCATTTGAACACCTGGGAAGGTGGCTTGCTTAACCTTTGTATAATCAGAATGGAATTCAATGATATTCTTAGTTTTGTAAGAATATGAGAATGAACCAGTGTTAAAATCGGATAATAAAGCACCAACAGACAAAATTAGATCGGCGCTTTCAACAAATTCTCTAACTTCAGGTTGAGATAAAGTTCCGACATAAACACCACCAAATCTTTTATGTGATTCATTAACACCAGATTTACCCATTGGTGTAGTGAATACAGGGAATTGGGTTATATCAACCAACTGTTCGACTTCCTTCTTGCAATCGTGCCTTGAAGCACAAGCATCAACTAAGATGACTGGATTAGAGGCTTTAGCAATTAAAGATAAGACAGTTTCGATTACTTCTTCTTGTGCTTCCGGTTCATTTGGCTTTAATGATAAATCAATTGGGGTGTCTAATAAAGAGGCTGGAACCTTCAAGTCAACTAAATTAGCTGGTAATCCAACATAAACAGGCCTTTGATAAACCCAAGCTTCTCTAATACATCTATCAATTTCCCCTGGTGCTGAATTAATATCGGAAATGAATGCGGTGGTTTGTGAGATGTTATTCGACATTCTGTGGAAAACAGTGAAGTCGCCATTACCAAGAGTGTGATGCAAAAGCAATTGTTTGGCCTGAGAACTGATTGATGGAACACCAACAACATGCAAAAGACCAACGTGTTCTGCGTATGCCCCTCCAACACCATTCAATGCTGATAGTTCACCAACACCAAATGTGGTAACCAAGCAAGCTAAACCTTTGATTCTCGAATATCCATCTGCCGCGTATGCTGCGTTCAATTCATTCGCATTACCTGCCCATCTCATACCATCAACTTCATAAATCTTATCTAACAACGATAAGTTGAAGTCTCCTGGTAATCCGAAAATAGTCTGGACCTTCAATTGGTTCAATCTTTCAAAAAGAAATCTACCTAAAGTGATTTCTGCCATCGTAAATATAATTGTGTTTTAGTTTTTCTGAGCTTTGAAACTTGTATACTTTACAAACTTGTGAGTGTATTTCTTTGTTGTGGTTGTAAAACCTGATGTGTAGAAAATGATTCCCTTCCCAATCTTTACTACCTTCTTTCCATATTTATACTTGCTCACTCAGACTCTCTGAGATCATATGTTCTTCCGATCGTTCTACCAATATGATTCGTATTATTCCTTTACTCATGATAGATACACCCGGTTCTAAATAAACGCATACTATCATTCTACCTAACAGCATAATCATCTAATATTATGCTCATTAATCGCATATCACGTACTATTTCCATCCAAACAAAGAAACGCTATAGCGCATATTCCATACAAGAGCATATATGCGATTAGAGTTCAAGTGTCCATAAGGGAATTCTCGGATGATTACGTAATATTCGATAAAGAAGACATTCTCATTTTTTGCTCTAAGTGATTCTAATTGGTACCTTGTACCTTGAGGAGAAAAATATCCCGCCTTTGAGATAAGTCTCGCACGTGTTATTGGAAGATGCAGAAGTTACCCTACAGGAGGAGAAGCTTGGTCATCAAATGTAAAAGTTACCCGGCAAAAATTATCAACGAATTATATATCACCTGAAATCCATGTGAGGATGACCCCCGTGACAATCATTCTTGTTTTTTTCGTTTTTTCCTTGTTTATAGTAGAAACGAAGGGAGTCTTTGTTTATATTTCGAATTTTGCAATTTAGCTTACTTGCACTAAGAGCGGCACCCACAAGTTTAAGTTTATCATAAAAAATAGTATGTAAATAAGAAATATAGTAGTAGAAACATTGAGGGATTTGAAGATACTGGGATACAGTCGAAGAACAATTACTAACATGTATTGATAGTTATGTCTAAAAGGGAAGCGGAAGAGTCGACACATCAAATGGATAAGAAGATTAAGACTGATGATAAGAAAGATGAGATTGCTATTGATTCCGAATTGTTAGGTCAGCAGTCATCTTATACTACTCAACAGCCAGGTCCTAACGAGCACCATCATCACCAGGATTCCACTAATGCGGCAGCAGCAGCGGCAGCGGTTGCAGCAGCAGCAGCGTCGTCCAGCGAGCCAGCCAATGCTGCTGCTGCTGCGTTAAATTCCCAGCAGCATCAACATCAGCAACAGCAATTGCAACAGCATTTGGCGTATCAAAACGCGTTTAGACAACAACAAGCTCAACAGGCACAACAAGTTCAACAGGCTCATCAACAAGCTGCACAACAATCGCAGCAAATACAACCAAACCAGCAGGTTGCAGCACAAGCTCAACAACAGGCTCAAGGCTTGTCACATATTCAACCAACTACCTTACCACAACCCACGACTACTAATAAACCACAACATGGATCAGACGAGTGGCACAAGCAAAGACGTGAGAACCATAAAGAAGTTGAAAGAAGAAGACGTGAAGCTATCAATCAGGGTATTAAGGAGTTAGCATCGTTGATTCCAACGAATGATACTAATAAGGCTCAAATTTTGCAAAGAGCTGTTGAATATATCAAGAGATTGAAAGAAAATGAAAATAATAATATTGAGAAATGGACATTAGAAAAATTGCTAACTGAGCAAGCAGTTTCTGAATTAAGTGCTTCAAATGAGAAGTTAAAACAAGAACTAGAAAGGGCTTATAGAGAAATTGAACAATGGAAGAGAGTTGCTAAAGAAGCTGAAAAGAAATGAAGTATTTCAAATCAAGAAATTACCCGTTATCATCTTGACTAATTAATTTTTGAAGCACTTTTCTTATTTTTGTATTTATATGGTTTGTATTTTAGCTATAATGTAATGTTATTACTATTTTTGGTGAAATATTTGTTGTGAATGCTAAATTATTTAATGTAATTTAATTCGATATTAATGTATATGTCGAACAAACATATTAATTCTATAGTACAAAACTTCTATAAAAGTATTAATTGAGCCGAACTATTTTTCAACCGCCCTCTGGTTCATACATCCCATCAGACAGTCGATTTGTTTCTAAAGATTGTTGTAATGCTTCATCTTTTTCATAAGTATCTAATAATTGCATATACGTTTCTACTTGATTATCATACTGGATATAATCACTTTGAATTTTATAAGCAAACGGCTCATATTTCATCGGTTTAAAGTCCGGAGCCTCATGAATTAATTTTTGAGTTGATTTATCAAATAATAATCTCATTATTTCCTCTTCATGAAATGCGGTAAAATCCCTAGTAGAATAATAACTCATAAAAATGTTATCCTTCATTAGCAACTCCAATAGTTCATTACTCGAAAATTTGAAAACGGTTGATAAATCATTGTCAGTTAATTCTAATTTCTTGTCCTTTGAATCTTTACCTTGTTTTTCCCTTAATTCAGCTTCATGTTTTAACCGTAATTTTTGTGCTTCGGACAATTCGTAGTTGACATCTTCAAATGGCAAATCATCGCCTTCATTTAACGCATTAATGTAGTCTTCATTGTATTTATGATGCTTAATCCATTTTTCTTTATCATATAAGAAATAATAAACATCTTCTTCTTTTATCCATAATCTTAGCTGTGGGATAAATACATGGCCAGAAAATTTCTTAGTTAATAAGCCTTTACTATATTCCACTGCTAAAATGTCAGTAAAGCCTTTTGGTACATATCCAACTTCACCTTCAATATAGGTTTTTATTAAAGGAGATAATTCATTAAATGTTGAGAAATGATTATTACGGCAATTATACGCTTTCAATTTCAAATTCGTCTCAGCATGATTTTCATCATTATCAACCCAACCTTCAGGTAAAAATTTCTCATATCTCCCTGGCACTTTGGTCTCGGAAATTGCTAATCCAGTAATATCAATATATAAGCCGGAGTCAATATCAATGAATCTTGCATCAATATTATTGTTCCCATTACCCTTTGACCTTAGAGTAATAAATGAGCCACAATCTAAGAAATATCTACCGAAACCGTCTTCTACATCTTCAACTATTAATGTTTGATTAAATTCCAACGATAACTTGTGTAGATCCATAACTGGAACTTGAACATCGATATCATTATCCCAAGGGAATGCAATTCCATTCCAATACCATGATAACAATGAACCATGCGCAACCCATGTAGTGATGCCATTTTTTCTGGTAAAAGACAACCAAGTTCTTACTAGTCTATGTAAAATTAAGGCTTGTTCTTCTGTCCCATACATTATACCATTAAAGAATCTCCAATCATAGTGATCTCCTAATAGACTACCTAATATCCTTGCTTCACTAAAATATTTTGGCGGACCGCCATTCCTAACTTGATTTTCTGAATATTTTAATGATTGGAAATATTTCAATTCATTTTTCGATAATTTGTTACCTGAATGTATTCTTTCTTGATACACCTTTATTATATCAGTAAATTTAAATTGGAATGATTCTTCATGAATATGAACTTCATATTTATCAATAACTTGATGTTGGTTTGATTTAAATTGCTTCTTTAACAGTCTGAACTCTTTTAACGGGTCAATCTTCGTTGATTTTGTAGTCCTTAAGTAATTATTAACTAAGTGAGAATCAAGTAATTTTGCTTTTTTATTAATTGTAACATTATAAGAGCCCTCCTTAGTCAAAAATATGATCATCGATGGAGGTGGAGCAAGTGAATATAAATATGATTTACCTGCTATTATGGCCTTTTCTGGAGTAGTTTTATCAGGTGCTTTATGAACATTGAATCCAGGTCTTAATTTATTACCATCTTCGTGATTATAAGCTAATTCCGAATCATCAATACAATAATCAGCTGGAGCTTTTGCATCTGATCTTTTGTCGAGTCTCTTCTCTAAATTGGCGTTTTCTAACCTACTTTCTATATTTTCTCGTGGTTGCTTTTCTTGCTCCTCTTTCTTTTTCTCTTCTTCTTCCAATTGCTTTAAAATTTCTTCTTTTTCAGCCTTTTTTTTCTCATTATCCTGATTCATTTTTTCTTCATCAAGTCTTGCGTCTAATATAGTACAATTTGGCTTTTCCTTACTTGGTGCTAGCAAATATTTATTTAATATAGACATATCCAACCAGTCATACCAATGGAAAGAAACCTCGATTCCGTCATTAGGATGCTCCGACATACAATATTTAATGTAATTGTAATAGATAGCCAATGTAAACCTTGGATCAAATGGTTGGATTCCTGGCCTGTGTTTTGGGTGTATCTTAGGATCATAATAGAATTTTGGAATATTGATTTCTGTATCTTTAATATCTGTGTCTAACAACCAAAACTTATTCTCGATGTCCGATTTAATCTTATTCTCGTACACAGTACTAACTTCCCTGTTAAAATACGATACTGGATCTAAGGTATTAACCTCATCCTTCCCTGAATCTCCACCTTTCTTATATAAATGAGACGCTAGTACATCAAAATAATTTAACTTCGTTATTCTTTCTTTGAACAATATGCTAGTTTCTTCACTTATTACATACGATGCTGAAAATAATGTCACACTGACTATACTTAATAGACTTAAAATCAGAAATAATTGCAAATGCTTTCTACGAATCAGTAAAAACATTTTCCTTTTTCTGGTCTCCCTCACTCTATGTATTAGCAATAATTGTTTATTAATTTGTAGACGTGGGATACCAGTTATTGAAATAGTGAAAATTTCAAATACAAGAAAATTAAAGATTGATTGTAATATTAATTCAATCTATAAGTTGAACAGATTAATGAATAGCTATAATAGATAAACTAAAATTTTCTTCAAAAAAGGGAAAGGTTAATTTAAAAAAAGTAGATATTAGAGTCTCAAGACTAAAGAAAAAAAATGAATCTCAGAGAAAACATCAAATTCATAGCCATGACCTCGCGTGAGTTCTTTTTTTTCTTTTCCTAAGTACGAGATATAAATAATCACTTTGATTTTTTTACTATATACTGCAATAGCTATGGCAACATGCACCACAAAGATCTAGTACTAATGTGATAGCTATAACCTGGATATGATATATTTGATAAGGTAGAACATAGAATTACTTACCACCGAGTGTTAAAGACTGTGGTAAAAACTACTGTAACAGATTTGAGTGCAGTTCTGCTGACTGATCATGGAGGTTTAGGATAGCGGGTAAAACGAAGTTTTGAATTACATTGAAAATTATTTGAAATATGCGAAGGTGGATGCAGCCAGGTTAAATAGGACCCAGATAGGTTAGATTTTAATATGGCGCAGTAATGTCTTACCTGTTGTCTTCTAGGTGAGTCAAGCTATATGAGAGTTAGGGAAGTATAAAAGATATCCACCATAAAAAGTATGCTAAGCAAAATGCACTATAGCCGTAATGCTTGATAGAACTAAAGTGGAATAGGCTGCTCAATTAGTGGAGAAGTTAGGCCGATATCCAGGTTTAACGTTTGTGTAATTCAAGATAAATTAGATTTATCAAAAACAGGTAGTACTATTACCGAAATAGGCAAGCAAAACATTTGAGCAACTCATTTAGTTGAAGCCCCTTTTCTAATTGACCACATCAAGCTTGGAAACTATTAGATATTTCTGAAATTGTTCTTGCTAATGAGTGTAGACATATGTGTGTTCATAAACATGGTTATAGATTTAAGTCTAGTGATCATCATTGTAGTTTCTGAAATTAGAAATTTGACATAAGACTAGGTTTTCTTGGCAACTTTAAGCAATGTTTAATTGTCAATGTTATATGATTGGTTCCTGAGAGACAGACCTGAATTATTTGCGAATATAGGCACGAAATTTCTGAATATAGTATTCTCTGCCTGTAATTCAGAGATATATATCTGCAGATCTGAAGATTACAGAAAGTATACATTGGATTTTTGACTAATGACATCGCAATGGAAAATAGTTAATCTCGTTTGAGTTTTGATCTGATTATCAGTAGCAATTTGAGGATTGAATATCTTTCTGTAGGTTAAAGAATCAAGCATATATGAATATTCTGCTATTCTTTCTTTGTTACTTTTTTCTATATTGAATCACTTATGGGTGTTAAATAGGTAAAAGAGTCTCCTGAAATTCTACCAATGATCATATTTGTGGCTGACTGATTTAGTTAGGACTCTGTAGAAATTCATCGAAAACGAGACCCTGAGAAAACGGTGATTTGTAGCAAAAACTAGTTTATCCCGTTAGAGCTTAAATTAGGCTCAAGAAATTGAAAGATAATTTTCTATTAAACATTAAAGGATAAGGTGCGAAAGAGATTAAGTACAAGAAGCTAAACAGGATACTACTCTTTCTTTGTCTCCTTAAAGATACATGGTATACATGTACTCAAAATGACAAACAGTAAGCAATTTTTTTCGAGAAAAAGCAATGAATATCAAGAGAGTACCCGTTCACACTGCTGCAAATACTATTCATTTCCAATTCTACTAAATCTAAGAACAACAAACTTTGTTCAGAATTCTATGTTAGCCGTTTTATAACTCACAGAGAAACATTAACTAAATCTACGAGCTGGATGATCAATTGGTTAGAGAGCCTAAACTCTCCATTCAGTCATTTGAAGAAGATATAACGTGTGAAATGATTACGTGCACCTGTATTATGTAGCTGCAATATGTCAAACTAAGAAAAATTATGAATAACGGATACTTTTAATTTCTTAAAAAATCTCTCTGTTTATCTAGTCCATGAGAGCATGACATATCAGGAAGTTTTATGCTTTTTTCTCTTTATGAATGAAGGGAGACTGATGAAAGGTAGCATTTTCATTAGGGGGTAAAATAAAATAAAGGGATTTTAAATCTTGCTACCATGATATATTTAATTATATACAACGAAATATAAAATATTTGCAATTCCTTTAGTACATACATTTCATTCAACTTGACCAGTTCCGAGTAATTTTTGCTGCAAAATCTAGCCGCATCAAAATTTATAGAATTATTGTTTATTTTATTGCTAAGATATATTCCCCAGTAATTAATAATTCCTTGTATTATGCGATACTAATCTGTATTGAAATATCTCAGCTTGAACAACTTTTGAAAAGAAAAAGATCATCCTTTTCTATTCTAGCAAATTGAAGCTCGATGCGAGAGACTAGATTGATTCAATTTGATGGAGAAAAGTTTCTCAGCAAGTTTAGTTACACAAAATTCGGTAAATATTAGATCAAGCACCAAAGTCATGCAATTGAGTTAGGTTAATCATTGATTATCTAATGTAACCTGTTAATTAATGAAGTTATATTAATCTGTTAGAAAACTGGAACCTTATAAAGCTGGAAATAGGTTCAGGTTTCTATGTAGAAGAACTCAGTGGCCTTTATTAAGCCCAGAAGCCTCAATTAGTTGTATTATAAGGGTAATTAGAAAAAAGATGTTAAAAAAGCTTACTTTCTTAAAATACTATTTTCAACATTTTAGAGATTTACATAGTTAGCAAATTTAGAGAATCTGGAAGTTATACATAAGAATGAGATATATATAAGGGTAGGTATCCTTTCCTCATTGTTAGCAATTTCGAATATTAAATATGATCTACAACTTTTATGATACTTTTCTTTAACTATCACATAGTTAGAAATGTGATCTATCATATGTGTTACTTTTAGCTAACTATATATAGTGAGGGATTTCTCTGAAATCCCTGCTTCTTATATCTCTATCTTAAATATGGGTTATCTTGCTAACATAACCGTTTAAGGTCAATTATTCATTATTAGAGTATACAAACTCTAACACCCATTGTTAGGAAACGAATGGGTATCTAAACTATCACGAGTCATTATCTCAATGTGTTACACTGATTGTTTCATGATGTGTAACATGATGTATCATCATGTTAACACATCTCCCTTTTAAGTATGTTATGTTAATCTATGTTTCATATATTTCTCTATAAATTAGAAAGATACTCTTCTATATGATCTACTTTGGAAGGTTGAGATTATCACAATATAGTAAAGTATTATAAAATTCTACTATAATCGAAAACCGATCAACACAATGACTCCGTGGCCAAGCTGGCTAAGGCGTGAGACTGTTAATCTCAAGATCGTGAGTTCGATCCTCACCGGGGTCGTGTTTGTTTTTATGTTCGAATTTCTTTTTTTTTTTTTTCTTGTTCTAACCTTATGTTATAGTACTCTTCACAGGGTTTTCGCAATTGAATAGGAGGAGAACACATGACAAATGTATACTTTGCCATACGCTAAATTTTACAATTCAACAATACAATTGCTGTTACAGGAATTCGGTATACACAAAATATTTGGGTAAAATGGATTGCAAAGCTATATCTAACTAAAAGCCCTGTTTGCTCACAACTGGCATTTGCGCTATGTACAGGTTGTATAATATTTGTAGCGACTTCTCGTAATGAATACCCATACCAAGTTTCTCGTACTACTTCACTGGAAACCGCTAAGAAACTGATGCATGATTAATTATCGATTTCATTTTAATTACTTATGCGAACTGTGATTCATAAATATAAAATTTATATCATACAGATTCCACGGATACTAAAACTACAGACCTTGTTTACTATATTTCCAGTTTATTCCAGGAAATCCAATTGATTTTATTTTATTGTACTAATATCTATATGACATGAAACAAAAATCAAATACATATATTGGTGGGCAAGGTCTGTAAAAATATACCAAATCGAGAGAATTAATCCTCGCACCAATGTGCAGTGCTCACTAAAAAGCATGGAAGGATATTTTGTATCATCGCGGAAAGTGCCGCTTAACATGTGACAGCCACCGAAAAAAAAATTAGCAAATCCGCTTGTCCTTATTCATCTCGAGTTGAATTCTACTAACAAGATCTCTATAAATTAAAATTTCACTTATTTTAAGTTCTTCTCTTTTTTTTTGGGAATAGTGATTTCTTTTAGTTAATACCATTAATAGAAATATCAAAGATGGAGTCCCTTGCTCGTGCTTCTATGAACGTTTGTCCTTTCATTAAGTCTTCCTCGGCTAAGGCTTTACGTCAATTGAGCATGAAGTCAGGATTAGCAAATCAAGCTCGTCAATGTCCATTTATGGGGGCAGCTTTAAGTGCTAAGGAATCAGCTAGAGCTTATTCTTCGGCTTCCAAACCGGTTACTGCCACAGCGGTTCCAGCAGTATCGAGTATTCCTAAATCGGCACCATATTCGTTTAAATCAACCGAACTTACTTCTAGTGAAGTTGATCTTTCTTCAAATGAAAACGGGTTTGATTTTAGCGGATTCTTAGATAACGAATTGGTCAAGAAGAGATCGGATAAGTCTTATCGTTTTTTCAACAATATCAATCGTTTAGCTCAAGAATTTCCAAAGGCACACCGTGCAGAAGAGACTGATAAAGTTACAGTTTGGTGTTCAAACGATTATCTTGGTATGGGTAAAAATGAGGTAACTCTCAAAGAAATGAAACACGTCTTGGATAAGTATGGTTCTGGAGCTGGTGGCACCAGAAACATTGCGGGGCACAATAGACATGCAATTCAATTGGAAGCTGAATTAGCTGCTTTACATAAACATGAAGCTGCCTTGGTTTTCTCGTCATGCTTTGTTGCTAATGACGCGGTTTTGTCTTTATTTGGTCAAAAGATTAAAGATTTGGTTATATTTTCGGATGAGTTGAATCATGCTTCAATGATTCAAGGTATCAAAAACTCAAGGGCTAGAAAACATATATTCAAACATAATGATTTAGCTGATTTAGAAGAAAAATTAGCTCAGTATCCTAAATCGGTTCCTAAACTTATTGCATTTGAATCAGTTTATTCAATGTGTGGTTCTATTGCTCCTATTGAAGCTATTTGCGATTTAGCTGAAAAATATGGTGCTCTCACCTTTTTAGATGAAGTGCATGCAGTTGGTATGTACGGTCCTCATGGTGCTGGTGTTGCAGAACACCTAGATTTTGATGCTCATTTGAAGTCAGGTCTTGCATCACCGACTACCGAAACTGTTATGAGTAGAATTGACATGGTCACTGGTACTTTAGGTAAAGCTTATGGTACTGTTGGTGGTTACGTGACTGGTAAAGCCAATTTAATTGATTGGTTTAGATCTTTTGCTCCTGGCTTCATCTTCACTACCACTTTACCGCCATCTATTATGGCGGGGTCTGTCGCATCGATTCGTTATCAAAGATCAACTTTGAAAGATCGTATTGCTCAGCAAAAAAATACTAGGTATGTTAAGAATAACTTAAATAATATTGGTATTCCTGTCATTCCAAATCCTTCTCATATTGTTCCAGTTTTAGTGGGTAACGCTGCTGACGCTAAAAGGGCTTCAGATTTATTATTAGAAAAGCATAATATTTATGTTCAAGCTATCAACTTTCCAACAGTTCCAATTGGTGAAGAAAGATTGAGAATTACCCCAACTCCTGGTCACGGTGAAGAAATTTCAAACCAGTTAATTGATGCTGTCGATTCTGTTTTTAACGAATTAAACTTACCAAGAATTAATGACTGGGAAATTAGAGGCGGTTTATGCGGCGTTGGCGATCCTCTTTCTAGCCCAATTGAACACATTTGGACTGATGAACAGTTATCCTTAACTGATGCTGCTTTAAACCCAAATGTCTTAGATCCTGTCATCGAACCAGTTAGTGTTTCATCTGGTGTTCAAGCTTGAACTACGATACTATTATTGTTTTTTATTCCATGGTATAAGAATTTCTAGTGCCTTTTTTAACTTGAACTCTTCGGTGATGGTTTTTTTGTACTTCAAGTGAGCACCATGTGACCATTATATCTTTACTTATGTATGCAATAGGACACTTTTATCTATTCAAGTATACTGTTTATTGTAGATCTTGGTAGAAGTATATAATTACACAAAACGTCAGACAAAACTATATACGCGCTGCAAAACTAAAAGAAATGAAGAATCAAAACAATCAAACGAAGGTCGAACAGTAGTTTAAGGTCTATACATATAGGTTAACCAAATATGGCATTAGATAGAAGCCAACTTATTAAGTTGTATGCCAATAGACTTGTTAATTCATTGGTACCTTCGGAATTTGGCCAAGAATATATACAAAGTATAACAAATGATTTGTTAGGTTACCTTCTATCAACAAAAAGAACAAACCAATACGATATAAACCAAATCACTAATCATTTCAAGACAGTATTTTTAAGTAATGGGATGAAACAGGAATGGATTAAATTTCAAAATGTTCTAGAGGGCCTCTCAAAGTCTAAGTCCATTGAACAAATTTGTAACTACTTAATTTTTTTGAATTATTTGCAGGAGAATCGAAGTCAGAGCCTGTTATCGCCAAGAAGAATATCTTCGCAATTAAGTAATAGATCATACAGTTCACGGCCCGAGTATCAATTGCAATCATCGCCATATCGTGAAAGCATAAATATCACTAATGCAGTCACATTAGATCAATTAATCAAGCCGTACTATGAGTCATTATCAGAAGATATAATTTTAACATATTTACCATACACATTACTAGGGTTAGATTCAAAATTACTATCTTTTCAAGAAGACAATAAGATTGAATTGCCCTCGAACTTAAATAGCAGTTATTCAGGGTTGCTACATAATATTCTTGAAGCTGCGTTGTTGTACAAAAATTTGAAAAAGATAATTGAGCTAAATAAAGGTAGATTAAATTCTCCAATTAAAACCGCATATTTAACAGTTTTAGAGTCTCAATTAAATTTTTATGTGAATCACATTAATAAAGTCTTTAACAAGCAACTGCATTCGTTATTTTCAGTGTACTATGATATATTTAATTGGATCTTAAAATTGAGATTGTTGTACTCCTTAGTTAAACAATTACACCTAAACGGTTATGACTTTTTATCAAAAGTGCATGAGCTCACTAAATTTGGGGACATAAGAATAAAAGACTTGGCTGATTTGATATTTCAACAAATTACCATACCATATTATGAAATTCTAGAGCATTGGATTATAAATGGGGAACTAATAGATAATAGTAATGAATTTTTTATCGCTTTTAATGTTGAAAAAAATAACTTTAATGATATAATAGAATTTATACCCTCAAGGATTCCATTTTTTATAAAAGAAGATTTAAGTTACAAAATTTTTCAAATCGGAAAGATGTTGATATTTTTATCTAAATATTGTAAAGAGTTAAATTGGATTAATGAATACAATAAAAAATATTCAAATTATGTACTTCAGATCAATAATGGGTTGCAATCAATGCCAATCAATTTAATCATCGATTTAGTGAATTTGCAATATAAAGAATTATTAAATTATTTCACAGTCATAGTTCAAGGAAAAAACGAATTATTTCAACATTTAATCAACCTTAAGAAATTTTTATTAATGACTTCAAATGATTTTATTGAATCAATCATTTTAAAGGGCTTGTTAGTGTTTAATGAATCTTCAGCTAATGTATCGTCCAATTATTTATCTAAGATTTTAAACGAGTCGATAAACTATTCCTCAGTTAGAAACTCAAGATATTGTAGTCGACTAGATGCAAGAGTTTTAGATCCAACCCATGGCAATATCGGGTGGGAGGTGTTTACGCTAGAGTATAAAATTGAAGATTTACCAATCCATTATTTGTTGGATTCAAGTATGATTCAATATTTAAAAATGTTCAACTTTCTATGGAGATTGAGGCATTTCCAGTTTTTATTAAACCTAAATTTTCTTAATAGTTGTAATATAAGAAAAAATGAATTGAAGAAAATCCGGATTAATTATCTGAGATTGAAGAAGCAAAGTTTAGGTCTTAGAGATAAAAAGATAGTTTGGATCATGAGATCATTTAACACCGTGAATCTAATTAGGAATCAATTAACAAAGTTTCTTGATTCTTTAGTAAAATACATATCATTCGATATAATTGAAGCTAATTTTAATAAATTAGTAATTGAAAAATTATTTAAATCATGCTCTCCGAATGATAATATTCTACTATCTCTCAACAAAAATTTTATTAAATCGTTGAAATCGAATCCAATTGGGCTAGAAGAAAATTGCATTTCTCATAATATGAATGAAATAACGTTTGATGGTTTAATCGATATCCATATAAATTATTTAAATAAGATCACCAATATCAAAATAATTAGTGATTCAACAATTGGTAAAACTACTGGTGAAAGCTATATTAAACAAATATATTCCATTTTAGAAGTTATCTTTAAGTTTATAAAAAGTTCAGAACAGTACTACGACTTGATAACCAATTATATTGTATTACTAAATATAGAAGAAAACCTACAGGTTAATGATGAAATTGATGATGATTTAGAAGAAATAGAAACAAATTTAAGGTCAATTATCAATAAAATTTATAAGCAATTATATTTAGCTGAATTTAAGGTTAACCTTGAATGCTTGGTAAAGGATTTTAGGAGTGATTTAGAACTAAAAGATTTAAGTCGTGTTTTCTAAGACCGAGGAGTTTTTCCCTTTGCCCCACAATTTGTTTATCGCACTACTAAAGATGTAGGTCATCAAGCTAAAAAATATTACATAAGGAAAGCTATAAGGAAAGCTATAGCGAACAGATGTATAATGATCCAATGATTTGACTACAATAATGTATCTACGGTTTATATAAAAAAATTGCACTATATAATGAACTGTTATGATTATTTGTGTTGATTTTGATCGTGCTCTAATTAGCCCTCGCCCTCGGACTTATTGAGGTTTCGCACCACTTGAAAAAAGACTATATAAATCAAAGACTTCCCCCAGATTTCATCCAATACTTTTTTTAATTAGTTATTTAACTAGATTTATAAACTATAGATTAAAAATAAAATGGAGGAAGTTGATAGTGTTTTAGTTGATAATGTAAAATCTTTTGCTTCCGGTGGGTTCGGTGGTATTTGGTATGTAGAGTGATCACTTTTCTCGTTGTCGTTTGAAGACTTCAAGACTTGAAGGTACTAACATAACTATAGTGCTGTTTTAACTGGCCATCCATTTGATCTAGTCAAAGTTCGTTTGCAAACAGGTGTATACAATTCGACAAAACAATGTATCAAACAAACATTAGTGAAAGATGGTCCATTAGGGTTTTATAGAGGAGTGTTACCTCCTTTGTTAGGAGTTACTCCAATGTTCGCAGTTTCATTCTGGGGTTATGATGTCGGTAAAAAATTGGTTGGGGCTACCACTGGTAAAAATATTAGTGAGTTCTCTATCAAGGATATTTCTACTGCTGGGTTTATCTCTGCAATTCCAACCACTTTGGTTGCAGCTCCTTTTGAAAGAGTTAAGGTCATGATGCAAGTGCAAGACGGTAAGAAGTCTTCAATGGGCGCAGTCATCAAAGAAATTTACAAAACTGGTGGTATTAGATCCATCTTCAAAGGATCTGTTGCTACATTAGCAAGAGACGGTCCTGGATCGGCATTATATTTCGCTACTTATGAATACTTAAAGGAAAAATGGTCTACTCCTGGTAAAGATTTATCATTGCTTGCTATTTCGATGGCTGGTGGTTTTGCTGGTGTTTCTATGTGGGTCGGAGTATTCCCAATTGATACAATTAAATCAACTCAACAATCTTCTAACACTAATATTTCCATATTTAAAGTCACCTCCAACATTTACAAAAAAGGCGGTATCAAAGCCTTCTTCCCTGGTGTTGGTCCTGCGTTAGCGAGGTCCTTCCCTGCTAATGCTGCTACTTTCTTGGGTGTCGAATTGGCTAGAAATTTCTTTGACAAAGTTGTTTAATTCTACGTTTTGTTTGTCTATTTATTATAACTCGCTTATTTATTTATATTTATTCGTTTTCAAAATGTTCAGCTAGTTTGAATTTTTGTCATCATATTTATTCTATTTATTTAATTTTTTTATTCCTTTATGTATAAATATCTTTATTTTCCCAAAACATATAAATAACTATTTAATTGACGTAAAAGTTCAATCAACAATGAATCTATTTAGTTGGGACATGTTCAAACTAGAATAGGTCGAGAATGGGCAAAATATAAAATCTCTCATCCAAACTATATCAGCCCACAATAGAACTACTCCATTCTCTTTCAACGATAAGAAAGATAGCTTATATATAGCTTCGACTAACTAATAAAGAACCATTAAACACTATTCATTCATTGGTTATTGTTCAACTTTTATAAATTGTAGTGCGGTTACCAATATTTACCAATTTGGTTTGAACAACTTCTATCCTTAAAAGTCCAATGTCGATAAGATTAAATCTTCGAGTATCATCAATTATAGCATATCCGTCTAGCATAAAATATTATAATCATAATGTCTTTGACTGATGACCAAGTAAGTACGAAATTGTTTTGAAATAGCTGGGTGATCTAGGTTCTAACTCTTTATTCAAGGTGAATGCAGAGCTCCGCAAGATGAAAGCTTTCATCGAAAAGGAAGCACAAGAAAAGGCAAAGGAAATTAGATTGAAAGCAGATGAAGAATATGAAATTGAAAAGGCTTCAATTGTTAGATCAGAGACTGCTGCAATTGATTCGACTTACGAGCAAAAGTTAAAGAAAGCAGCGTTAGCTCAACAAATTACGAAGTCAACTATCGGCAATAAAACTAGATTGAGGATCTTAGCCACCAAAGAAGAAGTTCTTAATGATATTTTTGATGAAACCGAGAAGGAATTAAGAAAGATTTCGTTAGACAAGGAAAAATATAAACCGGTCTTAGTTGGATTAATTGAAGAAGGTTTATTTGCGTTGTTGGAAGAAAAAGTTACTATCAGAGTCAAGGAATCAGATGTAGATTTGGCCAAAGAATCTTCTATCGAAGCAGGAAAGAATTTTGAAAAAACGGCTAAGTTTCCTGTCGAAATTGCTGTTGATGAATTGGAGTTTTTGAGTAAAGACATCGCTGGTGGTGTGGTTATCGTAAATGGTACCGGTAAAATTGAAGTTAATAACACTTTGGAAGAAAGATTGAAAATATTAGCTGAAGAAGCATTACCAGGTATCAGACTAGAATTATTTGGTCCTTCGCCTACTAGAAAGTTCTTCGATTAGAAACATATATTCCACTTTATTATTCTTTTTATAGCTTAACTTAATTATTTCAATTTTATCTTAATAATCTTTTTTGTTTTATTTGATTTATTAAATTTTAGTTGCTTTTATCATTCGATATACAAAAATTTCCCTTTTTTATATCTTTATTAGATGTTTGTTTTTGTTTGATCTTGATATCTATTGTAGAATTGCGATTCGCAGTGAACTTGAAAATTCGGTGATGATCATTTAAATATTTCCTTAATCTATATATTATATATTGCCATTAATTACATATAGTAAAATTTATATTTAATAAAGATAAAATAATCCAAGTAGTTGCTATTGCCATTATTTAAGAGTTCATGAAAAATTTTTAAATTTATCGTTCACAACACGTACAGAATTAGGCATTTGCATTTTCAAAATGATACCTAGAAGGATTTTAGTAAATAACTTCCCATTCAGGTCAATAATAGTTCAGAAGAATTTAAGCAATCACATAGTGAGGTTTAAATTTACAAAGTTCAGAAAAGAGAATGTACTAGGTAAAACTAAAAATCAAGTAACAATACCAGTAGATTCTGAAATAGTTTCAAGAATCAGTAATGTGAACGATCAAAGAATTATTTTCAACAGATTGAAGCCGATAGCTCCAAATGATTCCTATGTGTCATGTACTACGTTTGATAAAAATGGAAATATAACGACAGTTTCTAAGAAGTATCCTAGAATGAAATTTTTGAAGGATAATGGTTTATTCCCTAGAGATTTGAGGAAAATTGATTCTACTTCAATTGATGTTGTTCCTCTGATTATGGTCAGACCTTCAAATGCGATATTAATTAATTTGTTACATATTAAAGCAATAGTTAAAAGGGACAGTGTAATGGTATTTGATACTGCAACGCCTTCGATCGCCATGAAATTGGGCTTGTTTATGTATGATTTAGAAATGAAGTTGAAACTTCCTTCAGGAAACATATGTTATGAATTTAGGGCATTAGAGAGTATATTAATTAGTGTAATGGGCTACTTAGAAGCTGAGTTAAAAACTCACATGTCAAGTTGTGGGCTAATCTTGTCAGAATTAGAAGATCAAATTGATAGAAATAAATTACAAGAATTATTAATTAAATCTAAAAAGTTGTCTAGTTTTTATCAAAAGGCTGTTTTAATTAGAGATGCGTTAGAAGAGATCTTGGATAATGATGAAGACTTAGCAGGTATGTATTTAACAGAACCAAAAAGATTTGATCCCACTATCGAAAATTACGAGGATTTAGAAATGATACTAGAGTCTTATTATAAACAATGTGATGAATTTGTTCAACAAGCAGGATCATTGATAAATGACATTAAAGCCACTGAAGAAATCGTAAATATTATATTAGACGCTAATAGAAATTCATTAATGTTATTTGAGTTGAAGGTAACAATTTATACGTTAGGTTTCACTGTTGCCACTTTGTTACCAGCATTCTACGGTATGAATTTAAAAAATTACATTGAGGACTCAAATTTTGGGTTTACAGCTGTTGTTTTATTCTCAATTTTACAAGGTTTTCTAATTACTTTAATCAACTTCCGTAAGTTACATAAAGTGCAAAAACTAACAATGATGGGTAATCAACCATTAAAGCAAACATTACATCATAGTTCCAGCCCTATTGGCCTATTAAATAAAGATAAATGGTATTATAGATTAATTTACGGTAGCAGAAACACAAAATATGATCGTCCCACATCCAAGGAAAAAGATGTCATATGGAGAATGATTAATGATAAACCTTTGAGATAGAAATGTATATAGATTTTAATGAATATGTATGTACATACATGTAGATATAGTTAATTTATTAAGAAAACGAAAATAATAATTATACAATGAAAAATTATATCATAGGAATGCAATGAACTTCTAAAATTTCTAAAGTTTCTTTTTTCTTTGAAAATTAATTAGTCAGATTCTTCTTCATCTGAATCAGACTTGTTAACAACAGCATTATCTTCTTCATCTTCATTATCACTATCTCTAGTATATCCAGGTAATTCGTCGTTGTCCTTTGGTTCAGAAATTTCAGTAACAACAGGTATATCATCACTAAACTTTTTATGCTTATTAGCAGGTTGGGAAGATGTCGAAGAGCGACGTTCTCTGGCAACTGGTTGTGATTCCTTTTCAGAGCCAGGTTTTATTAAGGTACCTTCAACCGAAACAAGTTTACCAGTGGTATGAATTGATTTTACAGTAAATTTTAGTTTACCTTCGATTTTGATTTCATTTTCGTTTACCCAATAACCAAATGATTTAAATTTATTAGAATTTTCTTCAGTATATTCATCTTCTTGACTTGGTATAAATCTCCAATCATTTGGAATATTAAATTTTTTGATTGATGCATTAAAGGTATCATGAACTAATAAACCAATATGAGAAGCTGTTTGCAAATAGATATAACCTTCTAAGATATCTCCGACTTGTGGCTTCCATATTAATAAATCAACGGTGATCCATAAAAATGTAAATGGTGAAGATCCTTTTATTTTGGCAATGGTCATATTATTACCCTCAGAATCGGTTGTTATATTATCATTTGAAAGTTTTATATTTGAATATGCAAGAACAACACCTTTGGCTTTTGAAAAATAAGTCATAATTAAAGGGTCTAAATGCTGTCCCTTAATACCATTAATTGGATTGTTGATATGACAGGGGGCTAATGACACATATAATGATGTGCTAAATTTTTGAAAACATTCGGAGACACCTTCTTCATTAATTGGGTTAGTACTTTTTGGGATTAAAAACTGCCTTCTTTTCTGGAATGATGAATCACTGAAGTTGCTTGGTCTTTTCCTAGTCTCAACAGACATTTTATATTTCTACTTTTTTATTATATTTGTTGTAAATAATATTATACGTATTAGCTGCTATTAAGATACATTATTTAAGATGAGAAGCACCTAAAAAAAATTGAAAAATTTTGAACCGCACACAAGAAGTTACACAAATTCGGTATCATACAAGGGGATTTCTGTTCATGTAGATATGGAAGAGTATTAGATTAACTTATTCTTTAATTTAGATAACCTGTTAACTCCAAAAGGTTTAGTTACTGGAGGGGGTAAATAAATTTTTTCTTGATCCTCGCTGTGTATCTGGGATTTAAATGACAAGCTTTCCTCTTTCTTCAATAATTGATCTCGTTTCTTAAATGTACTTGGTTTATTAATGATGATTGGGTTCTTGAAAACTCCAAAATTCTTTAGAATCCTTGTAGAATATTTAGTTGGGGCATCTTCAGCTTCAGTATATTCGGGTACACCGGTAAATCTAACTTTCTTAACTAATGCGCTATCACCGTTATTGGCTGACGATGTAGATGAAATAGACGAAATTGAATTATTATGTGGATCAATTGTTACACTAGAAGTATTTGAGGTGTTAGCACTTGAATTCAGAACAGTTATATTATTTTTTTGGACATTCAGCTTGGTAATTGGATGCATGATTTGTCTTTTCTGCGCATTTAGCTTTGAGGGTGACGAATTTGATCCTTGATCGGCTGGAGGTGATTCAATATATCTGCGCATATTATATGACGAAGGACTGTTGGGATTAAACGAAACAGTCGTGAATAATTCCTTTGGTTGTGTCATTAATGTACCAGACTTGGAGGCTTGCTTTAAATGTTGCTGCAATCTTTGATTAGCAGTCAATGGTTTATTATTTGGAATACTATCATCCTCTTCTTCAACGACTATTAGTTGCTTTTGATTTTTAGTTGGCGTTGGTGATAAAGGTAACTTTACTTGTTGAGGCTTTCTATTGGTTAAAGAAGGAGATCTCATAATTGAAGGACTAGGTGACCTCAATGTCGCATAACTGTTTCTTCTAGTTATGGCTGCTGCTGCACCTGAAGTAGCAGCTAACGAGTTTTCAGAGGAAACAATACTGGGAGAAGCTTTAATTGGTTGGGAATTTGATCTACGGCGACCGGTAGGGCTAGCTGTAGGTGATTCATTTACGGACGATTGTATATTTGACAACGAACCATTGGAATTTATGAATAACATTGAGTTTGGCCTTTTCCTAGGTAAACTTACATTCTTTGATAATAGCAACGAGTTCCTATTTGTTGGTGAAATGAACGAATTTTTTAATGGAACAGCATTGGTTGTTACCTTATTAACACTATTATTGCTATTGATACTTGATATAGATGAGGAACGTGAAGATCTAGTGGCCGCTTTCGATGAATCTGAAATTTCTAATTTTTGCAAACCTTCATCTATTGTTTCAAAGATAACCTCAGGGGACGGTTCCACTTTCTGTTGTAAAGATTGTGGATTCTTTTTTGTTGCCGGCAAATTAGTATTGCTATTAATTGATCCTGATGGACTAATTTGATCATTTGAACCTTGGATAAATTGAAAAATATTAATTAGATTTATTCTCGGTAATGAATAAACTTTCCTAAATCTTAACTCAGCAGTGATCCAATTATGACCGAATTCTTCAAATTTAGCAACCGATGATTCAATGATTAAATATCCTTGGTTAATAAAATTTATGAAATCCAAAATGTTTTTCGAACTAATTTCGTGTCTTGAATTTTGTCTGACAAATCTAGTTAACGTTGCAATCAATGTACCATTTTTTTTAGTAGCGTTAAATAATTCTTCAACTTCCTTTAATAAATTCAATTTGAAGTAATTTGAATTTTTTGCTTGAAATAAGAATTTTTGATCATTTAGATGTTGGCGATTGGATAAATAAATTTTTCTACCAAATTTTCTAAATATGGTATATATATCATTTAACCTCAAAGTAATTGCAAATAGCATATGTAAAGAATACTTCCAATTTGGTAATTGCTTAAAGTATTTATCTTGCAGCAGTTTCGGAAGGTTCCGTGCGTGTTTAAATTGAAGTATAGTGGGTTTAAGCTTGTCCAAAAGAGATTGTAATTGCGAAGTTATAGTAAAAATCATTTTAATATCCATATCAATTAAAGTAGCTTCAACAAAGCTATCATTTGTTAATACCTTTTCATCTTCTGGTAATTCAATAAAAAAGTCATCGCCTAATCCTATATCTATATCATTGGCATGAAGTATTTCGTTTTTAATCACTGATTCCAAATCTTGAAAAAATTTTTGATGTATGTTAGATTTATCTTTTTCAATCTTAGCTTGCTGAAGTCTCTTTTGATAACCTTGCAAACAATTGAAACATAAAACTTCCAACAATTTTAGGCATTTGTAGCTTGTCTCCTTTTTCGGCAATTCCGAGAGTGTACATACAGCTATATCAGGATTATCATATGGAATATGTGCCACCGCTGGAGATATGGATATCGTAGCTGACTTGAACAACTTGAAGCACTCCAATAATTCTAACTTATTACTGAAGGAGTTCTCATTTATGGCAAACATGTTCCCACTCAAGAGAACAATATATTGGACCAACGGTAAATAGTTCAAGTCTTGCGCTCTAGCACCTAACTTCCTAATATTTGGAACAAGCAACTGTAATTTAGAAATTGCATATTGGTATTGTATTATCTTAGCATCAAGTGAATCTATGAACTCCAAACAATCATCATCTGGGGGAATTGAGGGCGAACTCGACATCATCTAATTAGAAGTAATCGTAGTATTAAATTACACTTTCAATTAGCTAAAAAATATAAATGAATATTTTAGAGATTTGTTTTGCAAGGAACGAGTGTGTAAATCTTATTAATTGTTGGATTGTTTGTTTAACGTTGATACTGTAAAACTCTTAGTCGCCATACCTTATGTAACAGAGTTTTGTTGTTTACTTCGCACAATCTCAAAAACTGTCTTGAGTCTGGCGTTAAATTCCCTACGGTTGATGGATATATTCAAATAATGACTAACATATAAAAGAGATGGTCACTATAGCCCTCTACAATATCTAAATATAGCATAAATTCAAAGGAAAAAGAACTTTTCAGTTGCCAAAGTCAAGTAATATCTTTAACTTGACATCAATTACAGGTATCGACGAGCATTGGATGATGGTGCAACCAGACAAGGAACAATCGGCATTAACAAATATCCGATTTCTTCTTTCTACTTTTACTGCCATAATTCGGTATCGGCATATACCATTCAGTAACTATACCACTATATCTTAGGAGAAGAAAAACCATCAATAGTACTATGAGAGAATGAACGCGGTCATGTGATCGTACTCAAGTATGATAGAGCCATGGAAAATAAACAAGATTATTTGCTTTTAATGAAGCAAACACTAACTTAACCAATGAGTACAACTGATTACAGGGTAACTGCTCTATTAACGGAGCATTTTGGATTTCCACCATTGGCGCTAATCGATGATGTGATAAATGCTGTCAATGATATAATGTATAAATGCACTGAAGCTATCGAAACTTACCTTATGGACAGGCAACAAAAAGTATTAGAAGAGCTAAAAAATCTTGAAAATAACGATAATGGTGTATTAGTGGATAAGCAAGCTTCACGTCCGAGCTATCCTACTGAGGAAATTCAGATTGGTACCGGTAAATTAGAAACATTGCTAGAGAGCCAAGTTGATAAAAATTTCGATAAATTCGAGTTATATGCGCTCAGGAATATCTTTACATTGCCCCATGAGTTGGTTGAAGAAGGATGGATTAAATTGAAACATCACGAGGGAATTGAATTTGATAAAGAAAGTGCCGAAAAGAAAGAAGGGTTGGATAGACAGATATCTGAATTGATCAAGCGAATAAAGTTCGAATTGCACTTGCGGAAGATTTTGAAACTACAAATATTAAAGGCTCAAAAGTTGATCAATGTGTTAAGATTGTTTCAGGATAATCTAAGTTTTCTTAGTAGTAAGGAAGCACATTCAACATTATCTGACGAAGGTAAACTTGCACTTAAGTCATTATCACCAATTGATGAATCGTTATACTTTCTATTGAATCAAGTTGATGACCTAATTAGACAAACTCAGAAAATCCATAATAAAGTATCAAATACTACGGATAATAATGGGATTGAAGATATTAAATTTTTGCCAAATTTAAGGGATAAGTACACAGATGGAGTTTCCTTAAAAATTTTAGAAAGAATCGGTATTTTAGAAAATGAAAGCCTAGAGAATTCGGATACATTAAAAAGCTTTGACAATTTAACTTCGATATCAGATATTGAAGTTGTGAAGAATATTAATCAAGGTTTAAATAAATCTGAGTCATCACTGATACAACCGCCTCATGGTCAAACAAATCAGTCAAATCATACCACAGAAGAATTGTCTATTTCCATGGAAGGTCTGTGAAGATTACTAGCTCCTCATACAACTTGTATATTAGCTCTATGTATTATATTGAAAATTAATGTCTTTATGCTACTAGTTTAAATGCACATTATAACTGTATCACGTGATTGATTGATAGCCAATTAAATGTTCTCAAAACCTAATTTTATAACATCAAATACCAGCTAGGTATATGGATAGACTCTTCATTTTGACATCATTATTAATAGAATATATATACGTATATAATGGCTCAAACATTAAGACCAGACCGGGAATTACAAAGATTTAATACCGCTAAAGAAAAATTAGGTAATTACTTCCGTTTCAAACCAAGATCAGCTATTTTCAACGTTATATTAATGGGATTGGTTCCAGCCGGATTAGCTTATTTTGCATATGGTATTGAAGGTCAAATGAGCTTTAATAGAAGATTCAGAAAAGATGTTGTATTAAGTGGTGAAGGATTTGTACCAAGAGATAAGGATTTATAAATTTAAAAACTGAAACGATGTTTTTGCAAAAGAACATACAATTTCTTACAATGTATCAATAGAAATTAGATGATTATTGTCCTTTTGGCACCGGCTGGTTTACTCGTTAATTATAAATATTCCATAGCATTTTTTAAATAATATCTTCATTTTCTTCGACAAGCCAAAGTTTTTTAAAAATTGAACAATTAATATATACATAAGTTTTACAGACCAATGATAGTGTAGAAGATATTATTACCAAAATATGTATTAAAACTTTTGAAAGAATTGAAATGAGAAAAATGGCCATTACATAGAAATAAGTGTAAGAAGTGATGAAATAGAATCCATACAAACCGAAATATATAATATTGCGTAGAAAAGGGAAATCCTTAATAACATACTTAATCTATTAAGCTTTATTTGTTATTATTTAATTGAATTTGAAACAGTGTCATACCAGATTTCATATTTTTTAGTATTTTTGGGTTGTGAGTTTGGTTATTTTTTTGCAACGAGTTATTTTCAAAACAACTACTTGAACTGGATTTTTTTAAAAATTCTTTGTCAATTTTAGTTATTGATTTTCTTCTTAATTTATTGTTATGAGTACTTTCATTTTCAATTATGAATGAATAGTTACTGACTGTATTAACTGGGAATGTGTTTGAGCATTCGCTCAATGAAAATCTGGGTTCAGTTTTGGAGATAATTGGGCTTATTTGATTCTTTGGGGGATGCATTGATGATACTGAGCTCGAGTTCTTCGACGACAACGTGATAGGTTTTGATAATAACAACGTCGTATAGCCATTAAAAGATTTCGATTTTATCAACAGTCTTTTAGAAGTAACTTTTGAAATTTGTGAATTTGTTTTCTTTGTCATTAGATTTTTTGGAGAGGAAACTATTTCTTCTCCTTCATTTTGCTTTTGCGGTTGTTGTTCATTTGGTTTTGATATACCGGTTAAGATATCTTTGACTTGAGCATCCACACTAAATGATTCGTCATTATTTATAGTCGAGACAATATCAATGAATTTCGAAATTGAATCTTCTTCTTGCTCCATTTCAAACTCGTTGTCAACCTTAAAAGGACTGCTCAAGTAATCAAATGGATCATTATTTAAAAATTCATCGATTGTAATTTCCGTTTGCTCAGAAGTTAAAGTATCTGAAACATAGTTCTCTAAATAATCATTATCTTTTTTAATCTTGCACGAATTGGAATTTGAGTCAATGAATTCTGTCGAGGAGGCGCTATTGGAGGAATTATTAAATCTAGGACCTACCAACCTTGTGTCATTCTTGCCTACTTCTTCTGCTTCATTCTTATTCCAATAATGAGAAATATTGTTCAATTGATTAATTGGATTCCTAATACTTTTCTTATTCACTGTGCAATCTGTACTTATTGACCCTTCTTGTAACAGCTGCAAATAGAATTGTTGTTCATGCAACTTTTGTTTCAAAAGAAATTGTTTTTCTTTTGAAAAATCTTGTTGATTTGAGGAATCAATTGAATTTATTGAAGGACTAATAGATAAACCTAGACCAACTGGTTTACTATGCGAACATTGTACTATTGCAGGTGTCATACTAGCTGAGGATAACATAGAATTTGGAGATTGCAAGTTTGATATGTAATTGTTTGGTGAACTGCGCAAATTGGGAGTCAGGGGTAATACATCTAAAGCATGTTGCTGTATTGGACTAAAATGAGTTTGCAGAGACTGTTGTTGCATGAATTCAGGACTTGATGCCGATGTTGGAGTTTGTAAATAAACTCCGCTGATCTGTGCATTCACTTGATTCGGTAACACATGGTCCAGGCAAAATTTACTACTCTTGTTAGCTTCAAGCGCTTTCGACAGTGAACTAGTACCAGCACCTGACAATAGGTGGTTTTGGTGTATTAACAAATTTATGTTTGCAACTAATTTGCCATTGGTATCATTTAGCAGATGTATACTTCCTTCATTTAAAGGATAAAATTGTTTGTTTGTCATTATTCCAAGAAACTTCCAATTGTATCAATTTTAACTTTTTGAAACTTCTCCACTATATCTATATAACAATATTATTCTCTATTGTGTTCAAGATCAAACTGATATTTTATTCCAATAAGAGCTATGATCAGAACACCAATTAACAATATTAATGTGAAATAAAAATATGGTTTGAATTTACTAAGGGATAAGAAGAGAGTTTAACACCAGCGAACGAATTGGGTGTATACTGAGTGCTGCACCGCTTGAATAACGAACGAATTGGAGGATAATAAATAGATTATAGCTATTGGATATCTTAAAAACTAAATTAGATAGTAAAGATCTTAAAAATTACTCTTTGTTTCAAAATTGGTAAAATGGGAGGTTAAATAGAGTGTCCAAGGCTGGCTCATCTAGATTGCGATTTTGCTCGCAAAAAGTGACAAACCTTCCAGACAACAAAGACAAAAGAGCAGAGTCAAAAGTTTCTTTAACATCTAACATCTTTCTGCTACAAGAAATACTAGAGGGAGCTCTAATTTAGTGGGATATTTCCTTATTATTTATCTTTAGTTTTGATTATGCTTTTTTGTTAAAAACTGTTAAATAAAGAACAAATATTTCCGACAAGAGGCTTACTGATAACTTGTTGGGATGTATCTTTATTATAAATAAAAAAAATTAAATAATAGATATATCTATACTAATTTTGATATATATTGTTTATTTTACCCAGCATTAACCTCTTTTTGATAATATTTTTGTTGATTATATAGCGAATAATTTTTCTATGGTTGCAGTTATTGTGAATTAGGGATAGCTAGATAACTTAAAAGGACCTTATGAAAGAACATTATACATTAAAACATTATAATTTATGCAACAAGAACCATGAAGCTCAAGCCAATTTAACAATGCCTGAAAGAAAGGAAATTTTTAAGTATTATCCTTCTGACATGTATCTTTCAAAGGTGCCTAAAAATAGAATATCGGTTAACAAGGATATTATGGCCCCATTGATGGCTTATTTTTGAAGAGACGATTGGCGAATTGAACATATCTCATTTCGAAGATATTTTAAAGCTAGGTAAGAAATCGTATATACATCAAGATTATACATTTTCAGTTCGCTTGCATAAGCTTATATAATAGTAATACTGTGAAAACAAATCTCGTACTGCGAAATATGTGTCTGATTCTGGGGATGTGACAAACTACAAACCTACACAAAAAGCTACAGAGATGCCAAAGGAGAGATCTTAGGCTTTAATGAAATTTCAGAAAGGTTAATGAGAGAAAGTGAATTAGGGGCTCTTCAATCGCTACCGCTATGACCTAATTGAGTTAATCAAAAACTATTCCAGCAAGTTCAAGATGAATGCAGTTAATAACAACGGAGAAAGATGATATACGTTGGGGTTATATTAATTATGAGTAAGTTAATCAATGATCAGAAACATTTGATTTGTTGTCACCTAATAAGAAGTGACGTGATCCTTTTGGTAAGCACCTTTTTGTTTTTTAGAAAGTCTAGGTTCATCATCGGTAGGTTCATCATCGGCAGAAGCATATTTAGCCTTTTCAACCTTTCTGGCAGCCTTAGCAGCTTTCTTAGCTTCTTTGTCTTTAATAACTTTAAGGTCTCTGAAAGCTTTTCTGTCAGGTGGCTTTAAAAATCATCTTTCTTTGATTAGTTCTAAAGAAGCACCGACATAGTACTTTAGTGCTTGACGGCCTTTGTAGTTCTTCTCTTTGAGGTCTCTTCAGAAATACCTTTTTTGTGTTGTATTCTGCATAAAGGAGTTCAAGAGATTCATCTTGGGTTCTTTCTTTAGTGGAATAAAGATGCCGACTTGGATGGTTAGAATCTGAAACTTTTTAGTCACCCCTAACGAATAAAGTACCTCTACCTTGGTGGATTTTAGAACATGAAAAGGAAAAAATTTCAACATACATTTTTCAAACTAGGTGTAGTTGCTAGTACTTTGTTTCTAGTCTTGACTGATATTTAGTCCGCTGTTTGAATTGAATGAGTGCTGTCCCAACATGGTGTGCCAATCTAGAGAGTCACTCGTTCCGCTACCTCCCTACAGTTCTCGCTGGAAAAACTCCTCACCCATACAACATCCATCACAACATGTCTCCTTTAATTCTGCACGTATACTACTTCATCATCCATTTGTCCATTCCTTTAATCTTTTATTTTCCAAGAACTTTAAGAGATTATTGATAGTCTTTTCTTTCTCTTTCTCTTTCTCTTTCTCTTTCTCTTTCTCTTCTCTTCTCTTCTCTTCTCTTCTCTTATTCAATCTTAAGGTTTGAGCTTATTAAGTAGACGATGAATGCAGCGCAATTATCTTTTCGATTATGTGCTTGATAAGTCAGTCCACCAGTGCCGTTCTTACTAATTACACAGTGCTGTTTAGTAACACAACAAATGGTTACTATATTCGAATTTTAGACAACTTAAGTCTATTAATGATAGATGCCTTGGCAAATAATAGGCTTTCTGGTTTGAATAAAACGGACTTACTAGGGATCTATGTAAATACTACCTACTTCCAGTCGTTAACAGGTAAAATACGCGACCACCTGTCATTAATGTTGGGATTGGGTGATATTGACGTTTTACTTGCAAAAGTTGATGAAATAGAGGCTACAGCAACTTTAGACTATATTATTAACAAATATGATGAACACGAAAGGATCAGATCATGTGGTTAGGGTCCTATAGTAAGATCGTATGGTGGATTAAATACTTAAAGATGCATATATACAATCACGCCCGTGACTGGTTAGTAGAGAACTTCTTTTCTATGGCCAGAGTTACTGCTGAACAGTTCGCATGTTACGTAGGTATAGGGAGCTTTGTGGAGTCAATCAAGCTACATAGTCAAATAGTGAAGTGTAATGGCTTCTTAGATACTCTAGTTGTAGACAAAACTGAGTGGGTCGCAGCAGTCGCACCATGGTCTAATGGATCTTTCTGTAACACTAAAGCAGGTGATGACTTAGAGATGGCACTCAAAGAGTCATTTGACTTTGCAGGCCGTAATCATATGGTAGGCTTATGTGACAGGTTGTGGATCGGTGAAACATGGCATGGGAACTTCAGAATCCAACGTAGTGATTTACAAGTACCAGGTAACATTTGGAATATATCATGTATGTATTGATATCAAATTTACCAGTGCAATAGTAGCAACATTATGACGGATTACACTATATCGTAAGAATTCATCATGAAGAATCCACGTAGAACAAATAAATACAAAAGATTAGATATAAGAGAAATGGGTATATAAGGTTGAATGAGATTAGAACAATATATAATAATCAATAAAAATAAAAATATACTAGATATACTACAATATGGTCACTGTTATATCCTTACATAATCTACAAGGGTCTTGGGTCAAAAAGTAGTAATTACCAAGAGTGTTTAGGTTGTCACCCAAAATACCTTAATAACTCTTATGTAACTAACTAAACAGATTCTGACTAAATATAACTAACTTTCACTATTTAGTTCCTTCCTGTACCCTTATTTTTTCTCTTATACTTCTAGGAACTTGGGTAGAACTGTTGCCTTTTATATTCATGGAACTCGTCTATTCCATATAATCCATAAGCAAATCGGGTCTGTTAATCTTGAATTAATATTCATTGTAGAATATGATATGGTATCAAATATTCTAATTGGCCATGTAGGAGCAGGTAATCATTCGACTCGAAAAACAAAAAGATATAAACGACTAATTAAACGATCATCATATGTACACAATTTAGTGAAATTAAGCAAGAACTTAGAAGCATCAAAATTAAATATTACAGGATATGGCTCAGCATTCAATATAACAGGACAGATTTAATTCGGTTAGAACTATATTACAGTTTAAAATGGTTCAATCATCAGCGAATCAATGTATAAAATTAAGAAGTGCTGTCCAACTTTTGTAGCATTAACTGGTTTCAGAAAGTTGGATAAGGTTTATGATTTAGACCAGAAAGGTTATGGATTGACTAAACCTGTTCTAGTAGATTGTCGATCCATAGGCATTGTTGGTGAAGTATTAGGAAATGCGAAGCGAGAAGAACAGGAGGATTTGAGACTGGCAAGAGCAGTAGGAGTTGATGACCTTTATAAAGATAGACTTTTTTAATTAGGTCAAGATAACGGCAGACCCATGCCTGAGTTAAAGAGTGAGATCACTGATACCATAGGGCCCACACATATTTGCGATAAGGAAACTAAGTTGGCAAAATCGTCTGGAACCTTTTTAAATTTTGAAACACAAATTGGGATGTAGGCACATAATAGGCACGACTATTGATTTTGTGAAATGAGAGATATGAAACTAGCTGCATATGGTGTGGGAAGGGAGAAGATATAATCCACATGAGGATTTCAAGATATTTGATGAACAATATCAATGTCAATAGAGACAACAGCAAATGGATATGTGTGAAATACTTAAAATTTACAAAGGAATAAACAATTGAGATTGAAATACGGATTATTTTTAGAGTCATGATGTTGCTATTAGAATTTGATAAGATAATTACAACCAATTATTAACTGGAAGTCAACCTTTATTGGTATAAGAAATCGAAGGAGATCAAATTCAAATGATAAGTTATCTGAAAAATTGACTAAATTTTACAATGTTGACAAAGATGCAATCTTAATTTTTGGCTTCAGGGCTTTAAGTGGCAGTAAATCTACTAATTTTGGTTTAATTTATTAGCCTTCAGCTAAAGCTAAATGATTTGACTAATTCATTGATTGTTGAATACTATCTCGCCGAAACTCTTGAGTTTCTGCAAACGATAATAGCCTGGTGAAGTGAACAAACTGATTTAAATAGTCAATATATAATACAGTAGTATATATATTGCTAGTCATCGGTGTATGTATATTAAATGACACATTAGGCAATAGTCTTGCTACACAACTATAGGTTCTGTACTAGAAGTCTATATAAATGGAGAAGCGTAAGAGAACTTTTTACACGTCGAAGACATACTCCAATACTAAAAATTGTCGACTCAAGAACAACCATATCATAATGGCAATTTCTAATACTTGAGGTTGCAATCTATTTAATAGAGATAAATATTGAATCATAGATTTTTATTGGAGCTGAGCTTATCCGTTGAAGATTAAGGTGAAATAGAATTTAATATAATAGATAATTTAACATTAATTTCCTATGTAATATAACCAATATATATGCGTATATGCGAGTGCCGTGATAGATATCCACATGAACAAAAATTTAAGAATAAGTCCAGTAATACGTCATATGTCCAAAAAGTAAAATAACCCAAAAATATAAAGAAATAAACCAATAATAACACAAGAAAAAAAATAACATCCAAATAATATTTACAACCTCCTAAATTATGATTATGTTCTATGTTTTTAACCAAAGTTTTAACCAACATGCCTGTAAAATAAATTCTTAACCCTCATAGTTTCCCAAATCCTTATAAATATTTCGAAAAGTGATAATCATCTAACCAACCAACCTTTTCAAAAGCAGCAAACAATCTACTGGCTTTGTTGACATCAATACGACAGGCTTTTTGAGCATCAGTCCTTCTAAATTGCACACCATTTCTCAACCTGTTCACCTTTTCATAGAATAATCTTCTTTTAGAATCTAAATAAACGTTACAAGGTAATCTTAAAATTGAAGCCAACAAAACCTCCGCAGGATGTAACTTGGACAAATTTGGATCATTTCTTAAATCCATTGGCTGTCCCTTCCATTCAACCTTTAAGCATTTATTATTACCTTTTGGTAAAGTTGATGTTTCGGGAGAGTAGTCAGGAATGTTCTCATCAATCAATGATTGCTGGTGCAATGCCAAGGGAGACCCTGCATAATTATCTCTCCTGACCTTCTTCTTTTTTGGTGTAGGACTTGATTGGATTGATGAACTATCAATTTCTGACAAATTAGCCGATGATTCTTTGACCAACCTTCTAGTTCTAATTCTTTCAATAGCTGATTCTGAATCACTGTCAGAGGTGGCAATGTGTCTTCTTTTGTACATTGGTCTCTTTTCGGTGGTCTGTTGTTCTCTTGCCGATATAATTAAATACTGTTCCAAAAAGTTGAATTGCCTCTTCTTATAACTCATATTCAAGTTGTTCCATGGATTTAAAGTCAATTCGTACGCTTTATAGTTTTCTACCTTGAACGGTGACTTGCTCTCTAAATAAACTGGTGAGTCTCCACCTTGATACCCTTGCTGTACCTGTTCGTCGTTTGTTGAATTTCTTTGATATGGCGACAACGGAGGCGACAAAATTGTCGTCGCCTTATTTGGACTTCTTACTAATGACAATTCTTTTCCTGGTTTCAAATGATTGGAATTACCTGAATTAGCTGAATTATTTGAATTATTTGAATTATTTGAATTTTCTGCTTCTCCTTGATTATTTGGTGTTAAACACCCAGAAACGTTTCTCTGCATAATTGATCTTGATAACGGATGATACAATAGTGACATCCTAAATAATTTATATTTAATTGAGTTGCAATTGATATAAATTGATATAATCCTATGATTTTTAATAAAAACAGAACAGAAACAACTAAAAAACCTAATAGGTGGGATGATGATGCATTTATAAAAATTTTTGTTTATTTGTATTAAGCATGATGACTATTTTCTTTTTTTTCTTATAGGGTGCAAATTTTTTTTCTTTTTTTTTCTTTTTTTTTTTGAAGTTTCTTTTTAAAATTTATGCTAAATAAAATTTAATATGCGTGTGCGCATAACATCTTTTACAACGTAAACAGTAGATACGGATCTCACTATGATTTGATTAAAGTAAATCTAGCAATTAATTTAGACACACATCGATCAATTGCATAAACAGGAGTGAAATGTACTTATAAAAGATATATAATGGGCAGTTCTAAAATGTATGCGCTATTACTAATTGATTGAAAGGAGATGTGATTTGGTCAGGATTGATATACAGGTCATTCTCTTGGCCAGTGTATATCGGATATATGAAATGGATTACAATTAACGAAATAGTGATTTGATGGAATCTTCTAGTTGTATTAGAGGGAATAGACTAATAATTAGCTGTAAGCTTTAGTTTATAGCAATTGAGGCAAATGAGGCAAAGAAAGCAATCCTGCCTTTTTGCCTCTACCGCTGAGATTTAGCGTAAAGCAGTGATCGGTGTCAGTGATCAACCGCTGATATACTATGGGGTTATTACCAGGATATGCTTATATTGTAATTTACTCTGGATCACAGTAAATATGAGAATGAGGTATTTCTTTTGCGGAAGTGCGACGTGAAATGGTCAGCGCCGGAGAAATATGATATTGTTCGCGTGACTTAAATCAGGTGTTGAAATTTTCTCTATTCAGATGGAATACATGGTTTGATTATGTTATCTCTTCCAAGGTCCAATTAATGAACACTATTAGATACCTAAGCAACTCTACAGTATCTAGAGCGATGGTTGATTTTACAGGTAAACTATGCCTTGCTCCGATGGTAAGGAGTGGGGAGCTTCCTACTAGATTGATGGCATTAAAATACGGAGCAGATTTAGTTTGGTCCCCAGAAATAGTTGATAAAAAAATGGTCAAGTGTAATAGGTTGGAGAATAAAGAATTGGGTACTATTGATTATACTGAGATAGATAACGCGAAAAAGGTAGTGTTTCGAACATATCCAGCATCTGAAAAAGGTAGGTTGATATTTCAAATGGGATCAGCAGATCCAGAAATAGCAGTTCAGGCTGGGCTAAAGGTTATTAACGATGTAGATGGCATTGATCTTAATTGCGGATGCCCCAAGCCTTTTTCAACGCATTCAGGTATGGGTGCGGCATTATTATCGAAGCCTGATTTATTGGAACAGATTCTTAGAAATTTGATAGAAAAGATTGGAAAGCCTTATCATAAACCAATCAGCTGTAAAATTAGACTTATGGATGAAGCAGATCCAACGCCGTCCCTTCAGTTAATTAGGAGGTTATGCAAAACTGGTATTTCAAACTTGACATTGCATTGCAGAACTCGGCCTATGAGAAATAGAGAGTTACCTATCAGAACATTTTTACCAGAAATCATAAAGTTAGTTCATTCCCATAGAGTCAATTTTATCATAAACGGAGGTATCAAGTCAAGGAAAGACTTTGAAGAATTACAACAACTTTACGGCGGTAGTATTGGTGGAATGATTGCTGAAAGCGCTGAATCAAATCCAACTGTATTCTCCAGTCAGCCATTACCTTATAATAAAGTTATACCAGAATTCATTCAAATTGCTGAAAATTTTGATAATAATCCAAGCAATACAAAATATATAATCTTAAATCAATTACCTGGCAAATCTAAATTTTATCAAAAATTTTGCAGAGTTCAAACTCATAAAGAGTTTTTGGAAATTGCTAATGAAATTGGTGACGAAGGTAATAAAATTTTATTGAGGTACTTACAAAAGGATAAATTAGTAGGACCAGATGAGTTTCATTCTTCAAGTCTTTTGAAGGAAAGACTAACCAACGATTATAAAAAACGCAAGTCTGAAGGTGAACACGAAATTGATGATGAAACCAAGAAACAGAGAAATATAGTTGCTCCTATATAATAGTTTTAATTTAGAGAATGTATAATAGTCATAGAAGTAATAACAATAATAATAACATTTCATTAATTTCAACCCTATTTAAATTTTGTCTATATACAGCTTGTGGGTCTCAAGCGTAGAGAGAGTAAAAAAAATATTAAAAACAAAAAAAATAAAAAAAGAAAATATGATAAATAAGATACTCGAACATTTATCAAATAACCGCTAAAAGCACATAATCACCCAAAAAAGAAAACATTAATCAAAAAACAATTATATCAAAATACCTACTTTTCTCATTCGAGATTCTCAATGCAATTATTCGCCACCAATTTATCACATTATTGGTCCTTTATGGATTTTCTTCAAATTCTCTTTCATAGAATTTATATTTTATTTAAAATTTTATTTTCATTAAATATGCAAAAGTAAGAATTATAAATCATGATAATAATCTTTTAATACCACACCAAGCACCAGCAGCACCAGCCATCAAAGCAGTTGAGTAGCCCATTGGTTTTAAGCCGGCACTACTTCTAAAGAGAGCACCTGATAATGCTCCAGCAACAATAGAATTTATATCATCATGTTTTTCTCTAATTGCATCCAAAGATGAGTCAATTAAATTGTAAGCTAACGCTAAAACACCAGCTGAATTACCTAAATATGGACCTCTCTTTGTAATATGATTCAATATAGTATTTAACTGTAATCTTGGTGTAGCATTCTTAGGTAAGTTGTTAATACCTTCTTGGAAACCATAAAGACCACCGGTACCTAATCCCAATAAATAAACTGCACCGGTACCATAACATAAGTCGTCTGTCCAGTTTCTTGATGGTATTAACCCTTGTGCACCTTCAACACTGGTCAACTGTTCATCCTCTAAATCTAAAAATTCAACCCCCTTCTCCAATCCTGCTAATGGATGTAATTTTGACGAATCAAAAACACCAGGAGTTTTTAAGATATTTGAAACGTCTGATACTTGAGCTGGATCAAATCCCAATGACTGTTTTAAATCAGCTTCCTTTTTTTGTTCTTCTGAATTACCTCCAAATAACCAAGACATAATTTTACTATATATATGATGAAAGATCTTTTGCCTACCTTTTTTATTATATTTTTCAATATTCGCCGGTAATAGTTTTTCACCACTAGAAGGAAATGCGTTACCCGGAGTTAGAAACTTTTAAAGAAAATACTGAAGACTACTTTCGGGATATAGTCACATGAGTCCATGGTATTCCGGACAGTGGACTTATATCCTATGCTAGCCCATTAAGGTTAAAATTTGCAACTACAATAGATAGGATGAAAAGAGTTCAGCCAATTGGCTGAACAAGATATAACAAACGAGAAAAACGTAAAGTAACCAGATTAAAAAGATAACGAAAGAAGCAGAAAAAGGCTATACACATATATCAGATAATGAGGTATGCTTTGATATGACAATAAACATATGATAATAAACATAACGAAATTACCGAAAGATATTAGGCAGGCTATTCTTTTTTGAAAGGTTGAACATTGTGTATATAAGTACCAGATGCAAACTTCTTTTAGAGTTTGGGTTTTCTTCTTTTTTGGCAGCGAAGAATGGCATCTTATATCGACGTGATTGACCACAGCTTTGATACCTCAATTGAACTCAACATTGAGGGTGCTGTCAAACGAGATGAAGAGCGTTCTTCAGTTGGTAATGCAAATGAAGATGATAATTCATTCGGAAGCTCAAGCCAAAGTCAAAACCAGTCAGCTTACTATAAGGATGGAGAATCATCGATTACCTCGAAAGATTCAAGTGGGTCTATTGCAACAATCAAAAGTTTGAGTCGAAAACTTTCAAAAAGGTTGTTCAGAGATTCGAAGAACCTGTCAGTAACCAATTTACCAAAGTATTGTCCTCCATCAGAAGAAATGTTGTTTGCGTTTAATTTATTCTCGAATGCTTACAACACACAACCAGAGGACAAAAGGACTATTCCAAAGAAGCCAAAGCTTCCAAAGGTTAAAACTAATACTCAATTATCAACTTATGTTCACAAATTATATATTTATGAGCAATATTTAAAAAAGGAGTTAAGAAAACCGGACTTAAGTAAGCAAAGGTATGGTAGACATAACTCAAGCGCAAATGAAATTGCTCCTTTAAAGTACTATTATGGTGAATCTGCGGGCAGGGCTGTTTCGACTAAAATCCTCCTGGCAAATGGACGCATTGCTACAATTTAATACTGATCACCTGTTTTTCATCGTGTCTGTTAATTTTAGTTTAGCTCACTGAATCTTTATTCTATATTCCTCTTTTAAGAATACTATCAGTTGTAGGATGTTCGATAATACAAATAAACATAATTGTGTCTCACGATATAGGGCTAATATATACGTCAATAAAAATCTCGATTGCGAAACATATAAATAAATATTCAATAAGCCATCGCAGCACAAAAAATCAAATTGGAATTAAAACTACACACTCATGCACTTAAATTCCATAGACTATCTAATTTTTATACTTATTGATGGAAATATATGATCCATTAATTCCTTTCTCTATTAAGTAAAGGCATCGATAATTAAACTATGGAGATCCTAGAATTCACCTGATTATATATAGATTTGGTGTACCAAGAAAAATAAGATTATCCTGCAACCAGAAAATGAGAACCTAAGTTTGTTGAACCTACTATACTATCGGCAAGAGGTTACCGTCTTGCAACCGTTAAATTGCAAATCGTCTAGCCTCGTGTCACGAGCACTGGAACCTATCAATCCCAGACCTTGTATTGCTCCTAACAAAAGTTAAAAGCCTAATTAAACATCGTCCCTATCAATGGATCAAATTTATATTTGTTACATTTGACACAAGTAGCTCAAGAGTAATAGTTCTAAGATAATGTAGAGTAGCCGATATTTATTTTAATTAAGAGTAAATCTTGAAAAATCTTGAAAAATGACGTTGAAAATTATAATCAATTTGATGATTAATATTTACGCGATGAACGAGATTATTTCACTCATACGAGGCTTGTTTGTTCTTAATTAATAATTGCACCGTTCTCCACTTTTATTCTATTTAGAAACGAGCAAAATTACTGAACAATGAATACTACGACTTGTATATTAGAGAAAACAATGCATTATAGTAGGCATTATTTAATCATTAATAGTGTTCGCCATATCTACCAATATTGGTTTCCATATAGCGTGTACCGATATTCTTAATATTTTAGTGACCGTGAGTTTCAAACTTTAAATCTGGGGTACCACTTTTAAATACCAATCATGTTTATCATTCATATTTTATAGGAATTTATACTAAAATGGGGATCGACGAATATATCTTTTAATTATCTTCTAAGTTTGGTATCACAATGAATATTTTCAATGTGATTCTGACACTAGAATACTTCTATGGTTCTGAAAAATCGGGTACATATCCTAGCTATTCCTAATTAAACCTCGAACTGCTATCAAAGGAACACTTTCCTAAATGAGGAAACAAAAACAGCTAAAATTCTTAATAGGTCACTATCTTATAAAAATAGAACATCAATCATGTATAACAACAATCGGAATAGTTTATTGCTCTAATTTTAGTGCATGTTCTATATCTTACTGACGTAAATTTACAGAATACCGATGTTGTGCATATGCATAATTTGCATATGTGTGGGGCCAGTATAATGTTGATTTATAGTTTATATTTAAAGAATAGGATTTCATTTAAAGTTGATTTATATGATCTTTCTCCATTGAAAGATAGATCAATTGAACAAAGATGTCGTTGGAAGATTCATTCATCTCTCTGGATAAAAACTTCTTGCAAGAGTCCTCAAATACCCATTCATTTCTTGGAATGAATGGTAAAAAGTTAAGCACATCATTTCCGTTAATATGTGTCATTGGGTTTTTGTTATTTGGATATGATCAGGGTGTTATGTCTTTTCTTTTAACAATCAGTTCATTTCATCAAACATTTGAAAGCGTTAATACAGAAAACAATCCTCAGAATGCAACTTTACAAGGTGCGGTTATTGCATTGTATGAAATTGGTTGCATGTATTCAGCGTTATCTACTCTTTACCTTGGAGATAAAGTAGGTAGATTGAAACTTATTTTTATTGGAGCTATAATTATTCTAATTGGGGGCGCTTTGCAAGCTTGTGCTTATACTGTGTGCTTATTTAACGGTTGCAAGAATCGTTACCTAGTTCGAAAATGGGTTCATTACATCCACTGACCTGTTTGGCAAGCAGAAACAGCTCGGCCACATCTAAGAGGAAAATTTATCTGTATTCAAGGAGCTCTTATTACTCTAGGTATTGCCATTTCATATTGGGTAGATTTTGGATTTTAATTCATTGGAGGTGAAATTTCATGGAGATTTCCAATCGCTTTTCAATGTGTGTTCCAGTTGCTTATTATACCTTTTATTCTCAGACTGCCAGAATCACCAAGATGGTTAATGAAAAAAAATAGAGAAAGTGAGGCTAGAATTGTTTTTTCTGCACTTTATGGGTTACCACAAGAAGACCCATTAATTGACGAACAAATAGAAGAAGATCTTCAGGCTCTCGAAGTGGAAAGGTCTTGTGGTTGTGACAAATTTGATTTAGGGATTTTATTTAGTCAAGGATCAAAACGAAACTTTCATCGAATTTGTTTAGCCGCTTGTTGCCAATGGATGCAACAAATATCAGGTATCAACTTGACAACCTGTTATGCTGGAACAATATTTGAACAATATAATGGGATTTTTCCGTTAAATTCGAGAATTTTAGCCGCTTGTAATGGCACTGAACATTTCCTAGCATCATTGATACCAATTTTTCTTGTGGAGGGTAGGTAGAAGACCATTATTTATAAACAGATGTGCGGGCCAATGCATATACATGGTCTTTTTAACAGTCACTACTTACTTATCTTCCTCTCATAATAGTTCTGGTGCTGCTATTGGGGCAGCAGTATTGTTATTTCTATTCAATACCTTTTTCGCAATAGGTTTATTATTTTTGTCATGATTATATTCACCTAAGGTTTCCTCGATTGAGATTAGAGCACCAACCTGGCCTCTCTACCGCCTCGAACTGGATAGGTAATTTTTTAATTATCATAATTACCCCTGTTGCATTTGAAAATATTGGCTGCTACACATATACCATCTTTGCAGTTATAAAATTCCTTATAGTTCCAGTATTTTATTTTCTTTATCCTGAAACAGCAGGACGTAGTTTAGAAGAAATTGATCTTATCTTTGTAAAGACATCAGTTAAACAGCCCTGGAAAGCAGTCAAGATTGCTCAAGAGCTGCCATTTATTCATGCAGCAGCTGACGACGTTGAGAAGAAGTTTAAAGCATATGTAGAATACAAAGAGAATATTGATGTAAGCCATTCTTGAATTTAAATAGTTTTTTGAAGAATTAATATATATATATATATGGGAATGATGTGGAACACAATTTGATAAGAAAACTAGAGAAGGTAGTAGTTATTCGGAAGAAGTCACCCTTGAGGTCATCTTCTATTGGAGAAAGATTAGATTGTCACGCTTTTCTGTAGTGTTTATCAACAAGGTGCTCATTTGATGGCTAATCTAGTTTATAGGTTGGTCTCATTATTAAAACAATACAAAATTTTACCAAGAACGTGATAATGTAGGAATACATACACGTCATCTCTTACAATTGATGGGAATGCCAATTTAGTTAACAAGGACAGCTATATATTATCTTAATAGTTTAGCTAGGTGTTTTATTTCCAATAGTAGGAAATGTTTCCAGGTTAAAATGGGATATTGGCTCAATCCATTAATTGAGCTCTTATAATCAAGAGTCTTAGATAAACCATCAGGAGCAAAGTTGACTAAACGACTAGTGAGTTGACTTAGTAATTAAACACAAGTCTTTAAAATGGCCATAAGCAATGCATTTCCCAAAAAAAATAAAATTAATTAAAAATTTTCAATAAGTTATACTTGAATGCTAAAGTTTTAATAGATTTAGAAAATTTGTCCTTAACTGACATATTGATACAAATCATGATCCTAATGCTTTCTACTCACAGAACAACCTTTTCTGTTTCTACATTATAACGAAACTTGCCTACCGTGAGTCAAAAAAAAAAAGATCAAGAGGTAATTATTACGCACTGATAATTGATCCAGTAATCAACTATTTAAGAGCTCATCTAGGATGACATTGAGAAACTATTGAACTACAGATTGCATTAACGTTATTAGATAAAAAAAGACTACTTCTAACAACTATAGAAATATAACCAAATAGCATTCGATTCTTGTTCACTTGTACATAGAATCATCTATAATCCAGGACAACAAATTATCCAATAATACCTGCGGGACTTGGGCTGCAATTTGCTAGAGTTAAGGAAACAGTCTATATCCTGCATACAACAACAAGAGACTTCCTCCTGATTTCTCTTAATTTGATGTATTAAACCTTATAATTAATAAAGGAAGGTTTATTTTAAATGGTAACATATACATGTATAGTTAAAATCAGGTGTCAAATAAATGAGTACATCATCTTTAAGTAATACACCTGATTTCAAGGATATTCATGAGATTCATTCTAAATCTGAGTTGAATAATTTATCCTTTGTATCACCAAAAAATGTCCAATCCAGGTCAATAGACCAGGAAGATAAACCGGAAGATGAATATTCAAATATAGTTATGAAAAGTATAAACCCAAAACCACAGTATGTTCCTCCTTTGAATTTTTCATTAGTTGAAGATAGTATATATAGATCCGGATTTCCAATGCCAATTAATTATCCATTTCTAAAACAATTGGGATTGAAGACTATAATATACCTAGGAGACTTAGGACACGAGAACAAGAAGAACAAGGAAAAGAAAGACAAGTCAAAAGATAAGGCAAGTGATAAATCGAAGGAGAAATCTAAGGAAAAAGAGAAGAAGAAAGACAAATATGGTTCAGCCGAAATAATGGAAAGTTATAAAAAGTGGATTTCAACAACAGATATTAAGTTTCACCATTTGTTAATGGAATCATCACAAGAACCATTTAACTCAGCTATTCAACACGAACAAGCGCAAGATTCTTTAACTACAGCATTACAATTGATGTTAAATAAGCAGAACTTTCCTATGTTAATTCACTCAAACAAAGGTAAACATAGAATTGGTTTATTAGTTGGTCTAATGAGAAAATTACTACAGGGCTGGTGTATGAGTGGTATATTCGAAGAATACGAAAAATTTGCAATGGGGAAATCAGAATTTGATTTAGAATTTATTGAATTATGGCAGCCTGAGCTCTGGGTTGATGAAGAGTGGAAGCCTGATTTTGTTAGAGTTTAAGAGGAGACAGTAGGTAATGAGGTTATGACTAAATTAAACTAATTAGATTTCATATATAATATTATAAATAACATATCAATATCACTAAATTTTTACTGATTATTCTTCATTTCCCTCAAAACACGCATAACATCACATTTCTCTTTACTACCAGTAGCTTTTTGAACAGCAGGATCATCTAATCTCATAAATGGGTTGAACTCTAATTCATCACCAATAGTGAAAACTCCGGTTGTGAATTCATGCCCTTTTACAAATTTATCTAATGTTCTTATCGCTTCGTTATCTAAAATTTTTTTAGAGAACTTTAAGTTTGACTTGGTATATTCGTGGCCGGGAAAAACTTTTGTATATTTTGGTAATTTAGCCAAAATTTCATTCAATGATTTATCCATTTCTTTGCTTGTGCCTTCAAAAAATCTTCCACAGCCACTAGTAAATAATGTATCACCAGTGAAAACTGCCTTCTCCCCACTCTTTGAATCTTTGGCATAATAACAAATGGAATCTCGTGTGTGACATGGAGTATGTAATGCAGTAATAGAGATATTATCACCTAAATCGATAACTTCTTCATGTGATGGAGTGTATGTAACTAATGGAGAGTCTACACCTGCAATTATTGGCAAATCAGGATATTTCAAGTGAAATTCTTTATTACCTCCAGCATGATCATAATGGTGGTGTGTATTTACAATTGCCTTCAATTCGAAATTTAACTTCTTCTTGTTAAAATAATCCAAAACTTCTTCTGGTTCTGCTGGGTCTATTAACCAGGCATGTCTTGTTGGAGCATCGATCAATAAGTATGAGTAATTGTCACCGGTGCCCCATCTCATTGGAATTGCTTCAATGTGCATTTTGTTTCTTATTATATTACTAGACCTATGTATTAAAGAGAAAAATCTATTTCTTAGTAATAACATATATATATTCAGCTAAAAATAAAATATACAATCCCTAGAGGCATCCGATTGCTGAATCAACAGTAGATGTCAGAAGAAACAATAATTATATACAGGACAACAATACAATTTAATATAGGAATTTTAGACAGCAACTCAATTAAGAAGATTAATCTTTGGCATCCCATTTCTTAGCAACCATACCTTCTGGTGGAGAGGTTTCAAATGTTTTATCTTTAGCTTCTGCCCAATTAGTAGTCAAGACGGTACCATTTGATTCAACATAAGACTTCATCATTGCTTTTTTGGTATCATCATCAACATCCTTGTATAATTTGGCAAAAAAATCGCTTTCTTTCTCGGATTCCATTTCATCTTCCTCGTTAAGTTTGAAGGTAGACCAATTGACTGCATTTCTGGATGAAGTCGGATATGATAACACGGCTTTCTTTGTTTCCTCATCTCTTGGCACCGCAGAAGATTCAGCAGGCAGTTCTTGAGAGACTTCTAAAGTTGGCCATTTGATAGACTTCTTTTTCACCAAGACAAGCTCTAATTTAGTTGCATATAGTCTGTAATTTGATTCCTCAAGATCAATTTCAGCATATAATGGATCTAAGTTGTAGTTATATTCTGAGTTAGCGGAGCTTGGGAACGAGACGCTAACGGCTTTGGTACTGAATTGAATTTGTAGCTTATCTTCTTTAATATTCTTGGCATAAATAGTGATAATGACCGAGTCGTTGGTCTGATACCAATCATCTCTAATTTTCATCTTTAATGGGGAATGCTTATTAATCACATTAATGTTAGTAGATGGTCTACCAACTAAATCACCTTTAGATACTTCTTCATTTTTTTTGGCATTTGATGCTTCGGCTTTTCCTTCAATGGCTGTTATAGTAATATCTTCAGACTCAGATTCCGATTCCTCAGGCTGAGGATTTTTCTTGAGGTCATATTCTACTTTAGTTTTCCATACCTGTGCGGTTGGCTCTGTACAGTCATACTCGATGGCTTTATTGAAATTTTTCAAGGCTAGTTTGAACTTTTTTTCTGTATAGTAAATTATTCCCAATCTGAAATAGCATAGGCCAAGTTCGGTTCTCTTACCCCTTTCTTCAGCAATGGTAAAGGCTTCAGATATATCTTTCTTAGCAATTTCGTTATTGTTCAATTTTTGATAAGCAGTTGCTCTTTTTATATAAGCTTGGAATGCTTTAGGATTTTCCTTGATTGCTATTGAAAATGAAGCAATGGCGCTAAGATAATCTTTATCCTTTAAATTTTGATCACCTTGTTTAATATGTTGTTCGACTGCCATATAATATATCAATAATTAACTTAGAATACTCAAATAGATACAAAATCTATATTACTAAACGTTAAGTGAGTTTATATTAACTTTAGTTATATGTTCTGTTACATTTTAATCTCATTAGGTGTATTATACCAGAAACTTCTAAGGAGTATTCGCCCTTACACCAAAAGTGCGAGTATATCAAAAATTACACAAAACTGAGAGTTGTTTTTTATTTCTGAATGTTGCAAACATATATACTGTGGATAAAGCTACCATAATCTTTGCCAGATATTGAAGTTAATATTTGGTTGTTTTTGTCTTCTTTCCATATTTGGCAAGCAGAGCCAAAGAAATAGCATACTCGTATATAAACTGATAAATATTGGTAAAACAACATAAGTACCAGATTTTTGAGAAATCAAACCGACTAAGAACGGAAAGATGGCACCGCCTGAAGAGCCAAATGCTGTCATAATGGTCAAGGAGACCACTTGAATTTTACGTGGAACCAATTGAGCGCTAACTGTAATTAACAATGGGTAGTTAGGACCGATTAAAATGCCGGCAAGTGAAACGAAAATACCGGCAGTGATAACATTTGGAATAACCCAAGTTAACAAAACTAAGACAATTGCACAAATCGAAACCATTATAACACTTCTTCTTACGCCAAAGGTCTTGTGTAGCGGCCTAGTGAGTAATAATCTGCCAATAGTTAAACCGCCCCAAAATCCAGACGCAACATACCCAACAGTACTAGAATCGCCATGTCTATAATCTAATAAATAAGTGACGATCCAACCTGCTAATGAAACTTCGGAACCTTGATAAAACAAAACAAAAAAGGATATTAGCCATGTAATATGACTTTTCAAAGCAACTACCATTTCACCTTTCTGTGAAACTGCGACTTTGCTAGATGGTCTTCTTCTTCTTGAAGTAACACTATCTAATTCTTGTAATTCAATAGCGTCTTCATCTAAAGAATTATTTAAAGAGCTATTTTCTGTTTCGATTGTTAGCTCAAATTCTTCATTATCCCATGGTTTCAAATCTTCATCTGCTCCCTTGAACGCCAACCATAAGTTAACAGTATTGAAAACCATTAAGCCTAGCAATAGCAAATAGAAATAATGCCATTTTATGCCTCTATTAACCATACTTGTGGCAATTAATGGAGATACCATAGCACCGATTCCATAGGATCCATGGAAGAACGACAAATATTTTGATTGTTTGTCTAATCTAGCCAAGAAGATATTGGATTGAGCTAAGACAATTGCTAACCCAATGCCACCAAAGAAAAAACCAACAACAATTAGAGGGAAACGTGAACCACTTGCAACTATTCCATACATTACGCAAGAAAACATACATCCTAATGTCAATGAATTCTTTTTGCCTAACCATGGCTGAATTTTATGTGATAAACATGCAATCAATATAAAGCCGGCCGCATTTGACATCCATATCAAAGAAACAATAGAGTATGTGATATTATAATATGCTTCAATGTTTGGCAACAAAGCACCAGGCGCTGCATCTGAAAAACCCCCAGCAATTGACCATATACAGATGGCACATATCCTCCATAAGTTCCTTTTTGGATTATTTGCTGTCATTATATTTTTTGACTTGTCTACTTGTTGATTAGGTAAAGGTTCCAAGTGACCATGTGTCTCAAGCTTAATTAACTTAGTTATATCGTCATTAGAAAGTCTGGTATCGATTTGTGGCCGTAAACGGTTTATATTATCGACTAACTCAATTTGATCAAAGATCCCTGAATCTGATCTACTGATTGTTGACACATGGGCTTGTTCCTGAAGTTTAATATTTATGTTTGACATTTCTCGATTGAACTAATAAAATATATTAATTCAATAAACATCTAAGCTTAGTTGTCCTTGAATTATATTTGGCTTATGAACTAGCGAGCAATCTACAGACTTTATATGTTCATGTTATAAGAATTTGCTATCTCATCCCCAAACAGAAGGGATATTGAAGTCTCACAAATTTTTAAAAAGAAATTCAGAATCTTTGTATTTACTTTATTAGTCATAGTTAACACATTACTAAATTAAAAACAGGTTATGATAAGAATACATGAATATAACTAACAATAATAATATTAAATAATGATTATAAACTAATATACATTCAGTTATATTTGCTTTTACATATGCAAATAAAGTTAAAAACCGTTTTTAGAGAAATTTAACTTTCTTATGAACCGATTTTCTATGCGGAGACTTCCAAGTATGATACTAAGATTGGCCAGCCGCTTGAACTAAATCTAAAAATTTCTCTTTCGAAATCTCATTCATGAGCTCTTCTTTCTTAGCCTGACCAACTTTTTCTTTGCTGATTTCTTGATTAGTTTTGATTTGTGTCGATAAAACTGCGTTAAAAAGTTTAACAACACCCTTCTGAGCAATTTTCTTTAACATTTTTTCATTTTCAATTATCTCTCTAACCTTTTCTGGCTCATCTGATGATGGAAGTAAGTTCTTGATTCTATGTTTGTCCTGTAATTGCTTCTTTTCTGACAAGAGTAGTCTTTTTGCTTTGGCCTCCAATTTATCGGACTCCAATTTCTTTAGGGTAACTTTGTTTCTAGCTAAAATTGGATCTTTTCTGTTGTAAGATTTTAATTTAGAACCAACAATGGCATTAAATGCATTGGCGAAGGATTCGGATCCGTCATCTAAATTCTTCTTTTTCTTTAATTTTGGAAAGTTTTTGTCTTCATCTTCTTCGTCTTCATTATCCTCCAGGGATGTATCGCTATTATCAGAAGATGTAATATCCTTGACATCTACTTCATCATCAAGATCAAGGTCATCGAGGTCTTCCTCTTCTTCCTCTTCTTCCTCGCTTGATTGTGTTGATGAATCCAATTTTTTTTCTGGTTTCTTTATTTCCTTAGATTGTCCCTTTTTATTGAGTTTTTGTTTCTTTGAAGCAGATCCCATGATGCAAGTTCTATAAAATTCTGTAAGCAATGACAAGTTAATAGTTAAATGTTCTTCATAGAAAAATGTACTAAAAGGGCATCACGAAAAAAAAAGCTTATATACACACTCAAGTTAAACCACAAAAACTTGACATATTGCAGCCATCTTGTCGTGGCAAATATCAAATCGTAATAAAGTTCCAAACAATATACGCTATATTATATTAAATATCTTATTAGCAATGGAGAAGAAAAAGATGTTTACCTAAATTTTTGATTCCTTACTAGTATATAATCTAGAGGTGTTTCTTTTTTTTTTTTGGTAACTATTCTCCTTATATTTGGTTAATTGTTGTACCTTGCGATAAGCTTGAAGTAAATAATGAATTATGAGTTAAAATATTATCTCAATTTCGATAGACAAGCGCTAAACAGCAAAATAAGAAGTAAGGTATAACTTGATTTATTTCATTCAAATATATAACGATCAATTTATGTAAGTAACTTCCACAACCTTAACTACATGAGTGCTTTTCAATGATTTACATCTAGTTGGATGGTTCGATATTCGAGATGTGACTTAATAGCTAATTGGTTAAGTTTAAGACGTATAGATTAGGAAAAACATGTGTATATAACAACAAAAGATAAAATATGAAATACTGGCTATTTTATCTGAACTTATTTATATTATTCCTCATTGCATTTCTTATCTGGGTATTTAATAATAATTAATCTTTACTATCATTTGATATCCGACACAAACAGCGCCTAAAATGAAGCTCATATAAATATAGTGATAGGCTTTTGTAAATAAAGCCATGCGTTTTATTAAACAGATAGTATCTTTAGCATTTTTCCAATAGCTATTCTTGCTCTACTCGCTAAGAAAAGAATATTGGCAATATTTTAGACTATGAAAGCAAAGACGTTTAAAACTATACCTTATGGAACTTGAAAATTCCATATTCAATAAAATAAAATTATCTTACCTAAACGAACTATGCAAGACTATTAGATCCATTCAATTGAACTAATCGCTAAACTACACATATTAACCGAGAATAGCTAATACTATTGTTCTGATAGATTTAGTAAGGCTGCTTTTCACTAGCACTTCCCAAAACATCAGTCTTTATCAAAAGGCGATAAAAGACGTTCATTGGTTGCACAAAATTAAGAACCTTACGACATTCACCGAGAGTACCCACACCGGAGAACACCTTAAATTACTGACTCATTTATATTACAATAAGACACTAGATAAGCAATCACGCTTCGAAGATTTTCATATTGTAGAAGTTGATGCTTAATGTATGCAGCATCAAACAAATTTGTCTGTCAACCAAGTAAAAACTTAGTGTTGATCTCGTCACAGTTCTCAGTTTCATTATCTCTTCTGTCGACTACTGTAGCATAATCTTTATACTCAACCCATAATCCTTAGTACAGCTGTTGTGGGGTCAGATGTAGTGAGTTGTGCACTGAAAAATTTACATAAGATAATCTCAGAAATCTTTATCAAATTTTTAACAAATTAGAACGAGAATCGTTGGAATACGGCCCGGTACTGCATGCTATTTTCATTATGATAAGGCAGAATATGTAGCTCTACCAAGAAAATCATATGAGATATTACTACATTGGATTGACGGTCATCGCCATTCCCTTATTAATAAGAACAAGATTATTATCTCCCTGATTAAAAGTTTAAAATACCTGCAGGTATACTTTTCGTATTGATGCTTTATATTTCAATTTTTTGTATTCGATCTGTTTCTCAAAACATATATATATAGATACTTTCCATTCAAGTTTATATTAGCTTATTCTTTCTATCATTGACCTGACATTGAATAAAACAATATTTTAAAATATGTTTAACTCAAATGATTTAAAATCTATTGCTAAAAGAGTAGTTCGTAAATGGACAACTAAAGCAGGATTGCTTGGAGATTACGATTATATGTATTTATTCGTTCCTGAGTTACCATTTTCCGGGAAGGAGCCTAAAACCCAACCATTCTTCGGATTGAATTCAGATATGCCAATAATATTGGGATTTATACTAGGGTTCCAGCATGCATTGTCGATGTTAGCAGGTGTAATAACTCCACCAATTATAATTTCTGCTGCCGCTAATTTGGATACAAGAATGCAAGAATATTTAGTTAGTGCATCATTAATTGTCTCAGGTATTTTATCTTGTATTCAGATCACTAGATTTCATATTTATGGTACTCCTTATTATATCGGTACTGGTTTATTATCTGTTGTTGGTACCTCATTTGCAACTATTACAATTGTCACCAAAGCATTACCAATGATGTATTCAAATGGTATTTGTCCAACTGAGAATGGTACAAATTTGCCATGTCCTGATGGATATGGTAGAATATTGGGGAGTGGTATAGTTTGTTCTTTAATCGAAATCGCTCTTTCATTTATGCCTCCTAAAATATTACAAAAGATATTCCCTCCTATTGTTACTGGTCCAGTTGTTTTATTAATTGGTATTCATTTAGTTGAATCTGGATTTCAGGATTGGGTAGGTGGAGCTGGATGCATGAGTTCTGATACATGTGGAACAGCACATCCGCTTCCATGGGGTTCTGCTGAGTTTATTGGATTGGGTTTCCTTGTTTATGTCACTATTATAATTGCTGAACGTTTTGGATCACCAATTATGAAATCATGTGCAGTTATCGTTGGTTTGCTAGTTGGTTGTATCGTTGCAGCTGCTTGTGGTTACTTCAGTAGTTCTGCTATTGATTCTGCTGAAGCAGTTACATTTATATGGGTTCATACATTTAAATTAAAAGTATATGGTCCAGTGATATTACCATTTTTGGCGGTATATATAGTGTTGATGATGGAGGCTATTGGTGATATCACTGCCACCTCAGACGTTTCAAGATTGGAAATTGAAGGTCAACTTTATGAATCAAGAATTCAAGGCGGTATTTTAGCAGATGGTTTGAATGGTTTATTATCTGGTTTAATGACAATCACTCCGATGTCAACGTTTGCTCAAAACAATGGTGTTATTTCTATTACAAAATGTGCTAATAGAAGAGTAGGCTATTGGTGTGCTTTTTTTATGATTGTGATGGGTATATTTTCTAAATTTGCGGCTGCAATTGTTTCCATCCCAAAAGCGGTTTTAGGTGGTATGACTTCTTTCTTATTTACTTCAGTTGCCGTTTCAGGTATGAAGATTATTTCGTCTACTGAATTCACTAGAAGAGATAGATTTTTATTGACGGCCTCTTTATTACCTGGTATTGGTTCAATTTTGGTTTCAAATTGGTTTGACAATGTCTTCACTTATTCCGGTAATAACACTGCCTTAAAAGGTTTCCTTGATGCTATTGTTTTAGTTATGGAAACCGGTTTTGCTGTTACTGGTTTCCTTGGTGTAATTTTAAATTTGCTCTTACCTCAAGTTGAAGATGATATTGAAGAAATCAATGAAGTTGTTCTAGAAACTGTCGGATCTGCTGACCAACATGCTATGGAAGTTTATGCTATAAAAGAAGGCACAAAATTAGAAGCCTTAAGATCTAATACTGTTCAAGTTGGTAACTCATCAGTTTCCGGTTGATGATGCCACTCTTTAATGATAATTTTGTTATCCACCTCCTACTTTTTGGTTTTTCATTTCTTGTTGGTAAATTTATCAAAAATGTTGTTGATTGTGTAATTATATACTATTTATAAAAGTTTTGAATTTCGATTCACTTCTTCCGATTAAGTTGTTCTCCACTTATTTATTCGAATTTTCACTACGAATAAATAAGTTCTTTTCATAAAGGCTAGCCCCTTTCGTATTTAGAGCTATGATATGATTTATAAAATGCTTTTGAAGTTAGAGTCTTTTTTTAATCTGATTTTAAGGAAATGGTGTTCATTGTTCTTGCTATAACCCCACCTTTGTAAGGTTGCAGCCTTCGTACCCTATTGCTAAAATCTCATAACTAACCCATGCAAAAGAGCCTCGGTTACACAAACTAAATTGGGTTAATATAATAGCCGTCATAGATTAGATCTAACCATTACCAAAAATTCTTCTATATATATTATTGGTTGTATATAATCTTCTTATTTATATTACCATATTATAACTGAACATATAAGAACAATTGTAACCATCACATATTGCAAATAAAAAATTAACAGAAAATGAGTATAGCATCAATCACTCCTTTAAGTCACCAGTTAAAAAAGCAAAACTCCAAAATTATTCCTTTGGGTATCTTGTTAAAATTGAATACAGCTTTAAATAAAACTATATTCAACAGGAAATTTTATCAAGAAATTAATGACAAAGTTTTGGCAAGTACGACAACAGTTGATGTTAACTTGTATTTCATCTGTTATTTTACTTTATTGTTATCTAGTGTTTGTAATAATAAACCAAAGATAAAGCAGTATTTGCTGAAACAGAGGTATAATTTGATTCAATTAATTAACTCCTTTACATTAAAAGCCTTTAATAAGGATTTGAAATCTTCATCGAATAAAACAATTTCAAAGTTGTTTCTGATATCCAATCCAGATTTAAATCCTGCTTCAACTACAGATGGTGATAAGCCAGTTTCTCAGTTAGCAGTCCATTTAAAAGCAATTTCATCATATTTATCAGATATTAGAATCTTCAGTAGGTTAACTGATTCAATTAAATATATGCCATGGATAATTGATGAGTACTATGCATTTGTTAGTCTGACCAGCACCACTCCAAAATTTGATAGATTTATAAATTTATTACAATCCTTAAATTGTTTGGTGTTAGAATTATTGGAGAATGCTGGTTGGTTGACCGATCACAATTGGGTTGGCACTTCGGATAACAATTATTGGTGTATAGAAACTTATATTTGGTGTTCAAGAGTGTGGGGTGCCTATTTAATCATTGAAATCATCGAGTTGATTAGAAGAACACCAATTAAAAATTGGGATAAGAATTGGAAAGTTAACTTATTCAAACAAGTTATCCAGATTCCTCTAGTTCTACATTGGTCCTTGTATGATGGTTGTTTGACTCCATTTTGGGTTGGTGTCTGCGGTAGTGGTGCTTCGTGGTGGGGTTTTAAGGAGATGTGGCTGTCCCTTGAATTAAAGTAGAGCGTTTAAACCTTTATTTATACATTTTTATTTTTCAACATATTTAAGTAGAGTTTTGATATAAATATTTATTAAGTTTTAGAAAACTATATTGTACAATTTTCGTCATATTCTCTCAAATGAATGAAAAAAACACTCTACACGTAGACTTAATTAACGGTAACACTAGATTGCGAACCATTATTTGTTTTTGAATCAAGTCTTTCCAATTGTCTGGATCTATCAAAATAAAGATTTGGATGATTGATATGCATACCATCATTATTACTTTTATTATGGTTCGATTTTTCTAACTGCTTCTTGTGCGTTAGCTCAAATACTCTAGTACAAGCAACGGTGTAATCGTTTCTGGAAACGTCGTCAACAACCCCATTTATTTCGTACTGATCAGTTATGCCCATCTCATTTAGACTTTGAATTAACGCGTCTAAAGATAGATCACGATAAGGACATCCGTGGTATTCACCCTTACCAGGTTTTGGTTTTGATAATATAGTTGCACAATCCCATGGCTTATAATTAATTCTTGCACCTTCTAAACCATAAGTATGACGAACATTGTATTTATATTCTTTGTTAAACTTTTCCATTGTTATAGAGCTTGAACCCTTTGTAAATTGATAAGACCAAAACTTCAAAGCTTCATCAACATTTAATCCAATACCCTTTAGAAAGAGCCCCAATTGTTGACGCCCTTGATACTTCAAATGCGAATTTATTGCTAAGTTCTTCAGTAAATGGGAAACACATAATGGGTAATGTTTGCTAATTGCTGGTTGAGTAATTGAGATTGAATTAATATCTGATGTCAAGGAAGGATCAGTACCGAAAGATGATTCATATTGAATATTAGAGAAATTATGTGATAGATTATTTAGTAAGGGTAATAGCCTGTCATCCTCTTCTAATCTTGGTAACGATTGAAATGTTCTTAATAAATTCCTTGAAAGATTATCTTGAAACTCAATAGACAATAGATTCAATTGTAATGTTGTTGGTATATAAGCAAAACCCTTTTTTAAATAGATCAGCCTTGAACTTAATAAGTTTGGAACCTTTTCAAAGGGTAACTTAATAAAATTTTCCTTAAGTTTGATATGTTGTTTCAATTGTTCGTTAGTAACCGTAAAATTTGGATCGGTGTTATCGATCAATAAACTACTTCTAATAGTTGCTGCAGTCGCAGCGTACAATTCCTCAAACAACTCCATTTTTTCTTCACTGGATATATATTGCCATGGTAATTTGTCGTTAAAAGAAGCTATAAACTCACGTTGCTCCTTCGGCTGCAATAAGTTATATCTAACCTTGAATAAAATAGTCTCATTTTTGATAAACTTCTTTCTCAATTCTTCGGTACGACAGAAAACTAATGTTAGAATAAAATGAGAATAGTGGTCTTTCCGACGCTCTACATACGTCTTATGATCGTTATTATCTGCACTAGGTGTCAAGGGCATGTATTTCAATAATAAAGGCTTGATTGTTGACTCAATCTCTTTTACAGACTTCGACCTAGCAACACAGGACTCTATTTCAATCAAAATCTTCAACCTATCAATGGCCCATGTCTCAAATTCTTCTAATGTGATTTCTTCCAATGGTGGAATATCATAGAATGATAATCTGGAGCTGTATAACGTTGACAATTTGGAGGATTGGTAAATAATGGCTGCCTTAGAATTTTCAAAGTTCTTACGGCCCGCTGTCCTTCTCTTAGCCTGTCTAAACATCTTGAGTACTATTAAATACTATTATAAGGAGAATTGAACCTAAATGGCAAATAAAACTAGTATTTAACATAACTGTCATCTAACAATAACGCGTCAAAGTATTTATATTCAAATTTCCCGCGTCTTGAAATTTCGGTTTTGTGTAACTAAAGTTTACTACTAACAAAAATTGAAATTGAAGATATAAAATATCAAATTTGGCCACTTGAATAAGTTATTTCCAATTACATCTCTGATTAAGATAGAGTAATCAATCAATATATCTAGAAATAATGTCAGAGGTAAATATTGACACCAATATTTTTCACAAGAGATTGTCTATCTTTCAAAAGAATCTAACACAGGATAAACAATCAAGTCTTTTATTCTTGGTTGGCGGAAGGGATGATGAAAACACCTACAAAAAGTCGACAGTCTTGCAAACATGGTTGCTAGGATATGAGTTTGTTCATACGGCGATATATATTACACAAGATAAATGTATTTTCATTACATCCGAAGGCAAAGCTAAGTACCTAAAGCATTTATCAAATAAACCTACAGCAAATTCCAGTGATATTGAAATTTGGATTAGAACGAAGGATGCAGAAAAGAATAAAGAGCTATTTGTTAGATTAATCAAAGAGATTAAAGAAAACAGTTCTGAAGAGAAGCCAGTTGGTACTATTTTGAAAGATCAATATAAAGGCAAATTTATCGATGAGTGGAATGAAGTCTCAGCGAAGGAATCGTTCAATTTTGCTGATGCATCTCTTTTGCTCTCAAAGTCAATGGAATTAAAGGATCTGGATGAATTTTCCAACACTAAGACTGCGTCCAAGTCATCGGTTGTTATGATGGATATCTTTGCCGAGGAGATGATGGTTATAGTTGATGAAGAAAAGAACGTTACTAATTCAGCTATTTCAGATAAAATAGAAGATAAAATTGAAAGCAATAAATGGTTTACCAAATCAGCGATGGGTAAAAAATTGTTACAGCCTTTAAAAGAATTTGATCCAGACCTTGTTGAATGGTGTTACTCCCCTATTATCCAAAGTGGTGGCGTGTACGATTTAAAACCAAGTGCTGTTTCGACAGACTTGCAATTAGTAGGCGATGGTGTTATCATAGCTTCTTTAGGTTTACGATACAAATCATATTGTTCAAACATTGGTAGAACCTTTTTAATAGATCCTACTCCCGAAATTGAAGTTAACTATGATTTCTTACTTAAGTTACAAAATCATATTACTTCCACTTTATTAAAAGATGGTAATACTGCACAAATGGTTTATCAAGGTGCAGTAGACTTCATTAACAAAGAAAAGCCGGATTTGGTCTCACATTTCACTAAAAATTGTGGTTGGTTATTGGGTATTGAATTTAGAGATTCATCGTTTATTTTAAATGCTAAAAATGAAAGAAAATTACAAAATGGTCAAATAATATCTTTAACAATTGGCTTTAATAACTTAATAAATGATAAGGCAAAAAATCCTAAATTGAAACAGTATGCTTTATTATTAACCGATTCTTTTAAAGTTAGCGACTCAGAACCAATATTATTAACAACCTATCCTAAGAGTATATCAGAAATTTCATTTTTTTTCAAAGACGATGAACCAACTGTAAAATCTGAAAAGAAGTTAAAGTCAGAAAAAGATATCAATATCGAGAAAAAATTAGCAATTAATGAAGCAAATTCTAAAATTTTAAAATCAAAATTAAGGCATGAGTCTAATGCCGCCGATGATAATTCAAATGCTGAAAAAGTTCGTCAAGAAATTCAAGCTAAATTACATGAAAAACGACAACAAGAAGGATTGGCTAGGTTCTCTAAAGCTGATGTAACTGATTCATCAGATTTTAAACCAGTATTTAAGAAATATGAATCATATTTAAGAGAATCTCAAATTCCAAACAGTGTCAGAGATTTAAAAATTCATGTTGACTATAAAAATCAAACAATTATTTTACCAATCTGTGGTAGACCAGTTCCATTCCACATAAATTCATTCAAAAATGGTTCTCAAAATGAGGAAGGTGATTTCACCTATTTAAGATTAAATTTTAACTCACCTGGTGCTGGTGGTAATGTTTCAAGAAAAACTGAATTACCGTATGAAGATGCTCCTGATAATTCATTCTTAAGGTCGATTACTTTCAGATCTCGTGATCGCCAAAGAATGATTGACGTTTTTAAAGCAATCCAAGACTTAAAGAAAGATTCAGTCAAGAGAGAGCTGGAAAGGAAACAGATGGCAGATGTTGTTTCTCAGGCTAATTTGATTGAATTGAAAGGTTCAAGAGTTAAGAAATTGGAACAAGTTTTCGTTAGACCTCAACCTGACTCTAAAAAAATTGGGGGCGTTTTACAAATTCATGAGAATGGTTTAAGGTATCAATCATCATTTAAGATGGATCATAGAGTTGACATTTTGTTTTCAAACATTAAACATTTATTCTTTCAACCATGTAAGGATGAATTAATTGTCATTATTCACTGTCATTTGAAGAGCCCAATTATGATTGGTAAGAAGAAAACTCTTGATGTTCAGTTCTATCGTGAAGCTAGTGATATGGCCTTCGATGAAACTGGTGGACGTAAGAGAAGATATAGATATGGTGATGAAGATGAGTTACAACAAGAACAGGAAGAAAGAAGAAGAAAAGCTTTATTGGATAAAGAATTTAAAGCCTTTGCTGAATTAATCGCTGACTCATCGAATGGTATGGTTGACTTGGATATTCCATTTAGAGAGTTAGGATTCCAAGGTGTTCCATTCAGATCGTCAGTGTTATGTATGCCGACTCGTGACTGCTTAGTGCAGTTGATTGATCCTCCATACTTAGTCGTCACCTTAGAGGAAATTGAAATTGCTCACTTAGAAAGGGTCCAATTTGGTTTGAAGAATTTTGACTTGGTCTTTGTATTTAAAGATTTTTCAAAACCTGTTGTTCACATTAACACAATTCCGATGGAATTATTGGAAGATGTGAAATCTTGGTTAACTGACGTCGATATTCCTTTAAGTGAAGGTCAAATGAACTTAAACTGGACTCAAATTATGAAAACAGTTCAGTCAGATCCTTACCAATTCTTTTTAGACGGAGGTTGGAATTTCTTAACAGGTGATGGTGATTCTTCAGAAGAAGAAGAGGAAGACGAAGAGTCAGAATTCGAAGTCAGTGATGAAAATCCTACTGATGATGATGAAGAGGTTTATAGTGAAGAAGCAAGTGAAGACAATTATTCATCTGGCTCAGGAAGCGAAGGCAGTTTTGATGAAAGTGAAGAAGGCGAAGACTGGGATGAGATGGAGAAGAAAGCTGCTAGGGAAGATAAGCGCTTTGGAAGAGAATGATATGTTATTTTGTTCTAATAGTTTTTGTATAATTGTAAAATTAATATACACTTTGTATACTCTACATGATCATATACTCCATAGATCAGTATTCATCTACCCCTTCGTAGTGTGCGAACCAAATAATTTCTTTTGTGATCGGATACCAAGAATGGTGTCAACACATATATCAACCAGAGCATTGATGAGAACTATTCAGACGTTAAACGCCCAAAAGAAGTCAACCTTTTTCTTTCTGAACGATAAAGATATTATAGTATAGAGGATTAGTCCACATTTAAACTTTCTTATAGAGTAATCTTTTAGTCCATTACACCAGATTATATAAAATAGTTCCAGATCGCACTATACGAGTAATCAACTTTTTAAAGTACAAAATAAAAACAGTAGCTGAAGAATAACAAAAAGAAATAATAACTATAAAGTAAGAAAATGTCTGATAATACGGATGATTATTCTTATGATTACGAATATTTGTATAAAATTGTTTTAATTGGAGATTCAGGAGTAGGTAAATCAAATTTATTATCACGTTTTACAAGAGACGAATTTAATTTAGAATCTCGTTCGACAATCGGTGTTGAATTTGCTACTAGAACTTTAGAGATTGATGGTAAAAGGGTCAAAGCACAGATTTGGGATACAGCAGGCCAAGAAAGATATCGTGCAATTACAAGTGCATATTATAGAGGAGCAGTGGGAGCATTAATTGTTTATGACATTTCCAAGACCGAATCATATGAATCTGTCTCAAGATGGTTAAAAGAATTAAGGGAACATGCTGATGCGAATATTGTTATCGAATTAGTGGGGAATAAATCTGATTTGGATCATTTAAGGGCTGTTCCAACTGAAGAAGCTAAGAATTTTGCTAATGAAAATAGTTTATTATTCACAGAAGCTTCTGCATTATCGTCAGATAACGTTGATTTGTCATTCCACCAACTATTAAAAAATATTTACGAAATGATCAGTAAACATCAATTAGATACTAACGAAGGATCAAATGTTAACAAACCTTCAGGTGGTCCTACTATTTCATTAACCCCGGCTCCTCAAGAAAAGAAAGGTAAAAATGTATCTAACTGTTGTTAGTTGCATTTTGGTTTATTGTGTCTCTCGAAGCTTATTATTTTTTATTTTAATTAATCTTATAAATTGTGTTGGTAATTTTGTTTCCATATAGTATTATAGTTTCATCTTTTATAATGTAATACATATCTGTAATGTTTGAATCCCGTCTTGTTAAACCAAACACTCTTGTGATATTATTTTACATATATTAGAATTATAGACGGTAAATATACAGATAATAATTTATTAACTTTATTGGCGTCTAAACCCTGGTCCATTTTTAATAGTCTTAGCAGGACCCTGCAAACTGCTAACCTTTGCTTTAATACTAACAGGCGTCTTCAAAGGTTTCGAAATACCGGTACCCTTGGCCAAGCCTATTCTTTTCTTTGCATCAATTGGAGGGGGGCTTTCAACGCTTAAACTAACAATTTGTTCCCCTCTTAATATAATTAAACCTAATGTTCTTCTTTCTTGTACTATATTTTTCGATGATTCATTGGACGATTTCTTCAATTCTTGATATGATTTTTTAGTAATTCTTGATTCTTCTGTATCTGACAATACCAAATTTAAATGTTTATCAAATGCCAACAAAGAACCAATAAAATTTCTATTATCTATAGTAGTTATTTTCAATCTATAGTTTATTAAATCTGACATCTTTGTCTTCTTTGTTACCGAAATATTGGACGACTACATTTTCAGAGTTAGTATATCAATTTTCCAAAGATTTTAATATTTATAGTACTTTACGCTCAAGATACCGATGTATTTACATACCATTTTTTTTCTTCTTTTCTAATAATATTATATATTTGATTAACACTTCTTAACCAGCTCTTCCATATTATTATCTTCTAAAACTAATGTTGATAATTACACAAAAATTGTACGACATTCTTATCGTGTGGTTACCAATATTAAAGATTATTCCAAAATGGTGCTTTATAAGTGTAGAATATTTAGTTATCTTTAACAATATATCTATAAACCAATTAATCAATCAGGTGAAAACTATTAAGTGTATTGAAATAAATAATGTCAGACTCTGAAAAGGTGATTGAACAAATAATTGATTCGAAAGAAGGATCAACAACCACAACAGAACCGTTTGTAGACGATAAGCCATTAGAAGATAAGCCAGAATCAAAAGATTCGGTCGATGTTAATAAAAGAACAAATGAAGAAGACTCGAGTGACAAGAAGAAAAAACATAAACGTAGAAGACGTCAATATGATGATGATTTACCAAAAGAATCTAAGTCAGAAGAAGAAAAAGATGATGAAGAGGAAGATGATGCTGATGAAGAGAATTTAGGCAATGAAGATCTCGAGGAAGATGATTTAGCTGAAATTGATGAGTCTAATATTATTACTGGTAGAAGAACAAGAGGTAAGGTAATTGATTTTACTAAGGCCGCAGAAAAATTGAAGGAAGAAGAAGGAAATAAAGATGAAAATGAAGATGAGGACGGGGAATTTAAAGAAGAGGCTGACAAAAGGTAGCTTAAAAATTCATTAGTATAATAAGATAAAAGAAAATGTATGATAATTGCAAGGTATATGTTTCTGTAAGCTAAGCTCCCCGCCATGTAGATTTTATGCGTTATTTAAATAGTAGAACTGATGTCTACAATTAGATATAGTAGTATTATTTTTTTGTTGCTATAATACCAGAATTGTCAGTGCTTTTCTCTTAAATCCAATATTACATGATTGGAGCTATACTGAATTAGATTTGGTCAAGTGATAAAAAGCTTCTTCTAAGAAACCATTGTTTCCATAGGTTTTATTAGCAAGTCACAAACAATCTGCTATAGTGTATGTATAAGTATGGCCAAATATTTATACTTTATAATAGGTGATCTTGTATTACTAATATATTTTATAGCATAAATCATCATTACATTTTGAAATATATATACTAAGTTACAAAAAAAGAATTGCTACCAACTATGATGCTGCTAAAAGATATTGTCTAAACTCAATTTAGCAATTCGAATTTTTTACTTTACAGCTATCCCTCATAAATCAGGGCAGTGACACCAGTGAATAAAATGACCTTTATCAGGTCATGAACACGATTAAATGTGCTAATAGAAATTCTTATATCTTAGCTCTTTTTCAAACTCTAAATCATCCATGGATGATAAATGGAAAATAAATGTCATTCTTGCTCTCATTATAATATCGTAATCTTTCATACTCTACAAAACCCAAATTAAGCATAAACCAAACTTTATAAAATATGTATTATAAAAGCAATATTATGTAAAAAGAAAAAAAATTAAAAACCATGGTGAGAAAATAAAAATCTTTTCAAATATCACTAAGAGATAGATAGGTCTCCTGAAAGAGAATATCTAATATTTTTTTTTTTTTAGAATTTTATATTTTAAATGTTTTCAAATATAAGAAAGAACTGTTTTCACAAAATAATATTTTGCTTCGTCTCTATCAAGCTCTTCTCAAATCTTAAAATTGATAAAAAAAAATGTATTTTTTTGTATTTTTCTGACTTTAATAAAGAATATAATGATCAACAATAAAAAAGTAAAGGGACAACGTCTCTTTATAAAAATAGTTATCACAAAAAGATAGTTTATTGTAGGTGTATAATCTAACACGAAGCCATATTATAACCATAGTAAGGATTGGTATAACCAACAAAGTTGTTTGATGAACCAATGTATTGAACAGCAGGGTCGTTTGAAAATGTATTTTGACCATTCAGAATATATTGATAAGACGGAGTATATGACCAAATATTGCTATTATTCGTTGAATTGTTTTGAGTCCAAATAGATTCATGCGAATGTTTAACTGGTGAAGTTAACGGTGATGAGCGGTAATTATCATTGTAAATTGGCGAAGATGGAATACTTGAATATGATGATGGCTGGAGATGATTGGATGAAGATTGATATTGAGGAGATGAAGCCGCTATTGGAGATATAGTTGTTGATTGACAGCTATATTTTTCTAACCAGGTTTTCCAACATTCTTCTAAAGTTTTAATATTCAATTCAAAATTTACTACATTCAATTGCCAGTTAACTTCCCTTAACCAAATCTTTTCTTCCTTATTTAAGATTTCGATTGATAACCCAGTAGCTCCACACCAAGATTTATTAGTGAATGTGTTATCATCATTGAATTTATTACCCAATATTAAAGCAACAATCAATTTCAAAAAGATATCTGAATTAGATAAATTACCAAAAATTTTTGATGAAAATCTTTGATTCATGTACTCTAAAGCAATAATTATAGTTGACTTTGGTAATCTTGTTGCAAATAAAACCGAAACAATTAAATTTTCAAAATCTTTTGAAGGGTTTTTATTCTGTTTTAACATTCCAAACGCACACCAACTCAAAAAAGTCGACATATTATTGAGATCATATTCTAAAACAGAATTGATACCACCATTTACAGGTTGATTGTCCTGAAATGGTTGCTGGTGGTGATGTTGTTGAACAGGAGGTGGTGCCTGTTGATGTTGGACATAAGAAACAGGTTGAGGTGGATGGTAAGACGTATAAAATGATCGGGAATGCCTATGTTGATAGTAATTGCTTGGAGTATATTGAGGCAAATAATTGAATGAAGATGTTGCCCTATGGCCAGCGGTACCTAAGTTCTGGTGGTAATAGTTATGAGATTGATACATTTTAACTCAATTTTACAATAACTTCTGATAGTATTGTATTTAAATAATTTTGATCTCTACCGAGAAAAGATTAATAAGATATATCCACCGTTCTATATCTCAATTTATCAATAACGATAACTTAGTGAAAAGCTCGTTATATGCCCCTGTGTTTTCTATTAACTAGTACTATTTGTTATAAAGAACAAATGACTTTCAGGAAATGGGAAACCGGTATGTTTTTCTCTCTAATCTTATGAGGTATTGAAGATAACTGAATATTTCAATAGTCTAGATTACTAATTAATCAATTAATATACGGAGAAACTAGTCAGTCCTTCTTTGGAATTAAAATTTAATAATTAACGGCACCTAGTGGTTCACTATGTGTGATTTAATTATTAATTTTAATAATATTAATTTAATTTAATTCGGGGAGAATTTATATGAAATAAAAATAATATCAGTTATAAATTAATATAACCAGATATATGTATATGTTTATTTCAAAATAAATAGGGAAAAGTTTGGTGAAGGAAAGAAAAAAAAGAATAGAAAAAAGTAATCATAGAAATGGTCAATTTTCTACACTTTTGTATGTTGTACTCACTTTTTAGTTGTAACTAGAAAAAATTTTTTGTATGCTCATTAATTGAAAAAATTTTCTTTGCTAGTTTTGTGCAATTATCATAACGCTCCGCGATTACCGTCAAACAAGCTGCTTTTTTCAGCATTTGCTATATAGATGCGTCATGTAATTAGAGAATGTTTATATTTGTAAGATATTCTCGAATGATCATGTAGGTCAATATAACTAGGATAGTCATTGGTGGATTATTGCTGAAGTACATGATTTAGTTATTATTAGGTATAGCAATTACTACGTCTAAGGATTAGTATGTATAATAATTCTTATGTATAATATTTAGCAGGTATAACACACAAATGGCTGGCGTTACACCCACAGCTAAATCGTTGTCTTAACATTAAATATCACATGACCTATATATATATATATATATATATATATATATATATTATATATATATGTATGTTTGTTTTATAGGGGAAGTGTGTTTCCTAACCTGGCCATTAAGCTATTTTGAAGAGACTTCTCTCATCGTTTCTTTTTATATTGGTTGTAAAGAACTACTCGTCTAAACGACCAGAACTCTGTCATGTGATGTGCCTAATTGGAGAAATGAACCCCGCCGCACGAAGAGAACAAATGATGTATGGGGCAGTAAGGTTACAGCCTATTTGCCAATATATGCCTATGACCAGGAGCAACGGTCATTACTAGACTTATATTAGCAATACATGGACCTATAATCATTATCATATATTGACTTATCTCTATATATAACATAAAGTTAATAGTCGTAAAAGTAACCGCTGTATCAGTAGATAGAACTGAGCCACTTTTAGCTCATCAAATTATTTAAGTTCATAGTGGATTTCTTCTTTTTGGCGTCATTACTATCAGGAGAGCTGGTAGCAGCACTGCTAGAAATGATAGGTTGGAGGCTAGCTAATGACGTAAAACTAAAAATAGATCTAATTGGAGGTAATTGGGTTCCAGTGGTAGCAATGCTCTCTTGTTCTCTTTGTTGCTCGTGTTGTAAACTTTTGGTTGCAGCATTTAGCAAATTTAAGGAATTTAAGGATTTATTACTATTATCAGGATATGGTTGAGGTTGCAAATGAGGTGATTGGGATGGAGTTTGGAGTGGGGTTTCGTTTGGTGATATAATGAAACCAGGCATTTTGTAGCCATTATTTATAGATGTAGAAGCTGGCTGATGTGATAATGGAGGAGAATCAGGATGTGGAGATCCGGAAGTAATGATATTATTGTCTGAAACTGAATTATTCATATGAATTTGAACAGTTGTTTGGGTAGGCGAATTGGGTCTTGATTTCTTATTTGAAGGTTGATAAAATTCTAAATTTAAAGATGTAGAAGATGATTGTCTTGGAAGGTTGAAATAACCATTAGAATGATGTTGCAGTTGTTGATGAGGGGTGGTTGGGTGCGATCCTCTGCCATTATTTGAGCTACTCACACTTAGATTTGGTTTTAGTGGTGTCATTCTTTGAAGAGTGGATAACGAATTTAATGAGACTAAATTTGTACCAGATGATGATTTGATCTTGCCACTTAACGAACTTAGTGAGCTTGAAGATGCACTAAATAATTTGTTTTTCTGTTGATGTTGGTGGAAATAATCATTTAAATTGGACAATGAAGTAATTGGATAGTTACTGTTGTCTGGGGATGTACTTAACGAGTGAGCAGCTGAACTTGCAGTAGATATTGTACCAGATTGACTAAATATATGACTGGTAGAACCGATTGAGGTAGTTGATTCCGATTTACTCATGATTGGAGTTCTATCACGAGCAGTCGGAGGCGAACTGACATTATTATTTGTAATCGCATTTAAAGCTGGCAATTTCAATGCATCTGATGAAATTGAATTACTGAGTTGGTTCAATTTAGCTTGTTGAATATTGTTTGAATTGTTTTTGTTAAATGGCAGGAAGTTCGTTGGTGAAGAAGGCAATGAAAAGACCGCAGATCCCTGTTGTTGATAATGCTGCGATTGTTGAATTGGAATGGGGGTGGCTTTGGCATACGATGATGGATGAATAGTATTTGTGGCCAGTATAATTTGGGCATTTGCTTGTTGGTTAGCTGGAACTCCTATAGGTTGTTGGGGTATGAAATAAACTGGATATGGTTGATGGTAAATATGATTACCATTTCTATCTATAGTTACTGGTATAGCTGTTGTAGCTGGGATTTGTGTGAAGATAGGAGTTGGAATCTGTTGAGCTTTATGTGATTGGGTTGTTTGGGCTGCTTGTATTTGTAATTGCTGATCTTGACTGTTTTCGTTTGCTCTAATTTCCTGATTCTTATTTTTCCTCTTCCTCGAGGTTGGATTATTATGAATTCTTAAATGTCTTGTTAATTCATCAGACCTACTGAACCTTTTAGAACAACCAGGAAATGTGCAAGGGTGCGGTTTCTCGCCTGTATGAGTTCTGATATGTCTTGTCTGATGTTCTAGCCTATGGAATGCTTTATCGCACATAGTACATTTATATGGCCTATCATCTTTATTCTTCCTTTCTTTAGGGGGCATTTTGGAATAAATGGTACTGGGTAAAAGGCAAAATAAACAGATAAAGTAATATTAAACAATCAATAAACAATCAAATAGTATATATATATGTATAACAAACGAAACAAATAAAGGGAAAGAAAAAAAGAGATAAAGAAATGAGAAACGTTGATGGAACCTTTGAGCAGGATAGAAGCATTCTTTTATTCTGATGGTGAGATGTTCGGAACTTAATGCAACAGCGCAAAAATTTTTGTCCAGGTATCCACACAACATGCGTTAATGCGCCCCGTCTTAAAAAGTTTTTCCGGATTGCATTATATGGTATATAGTGTACAACTTGTATAGGGCGGGTGTATTCCCCAGTCAGACATACATAAAATTCTTCCGGAGCACTGGGGAACCTCCGAGTACAAGAAATTTTAACGGACCGTTAGTAAGGTTTATAATATGAAATGCGGCACAATAACATGTACATCATTGAGCTAAAATTCGAAGGGAACCGGGCCATACTATAGGTCTCATTAAAATGAACGATAAGTATTTTAAGGCAAAGGTTCCCTTCTTAAAGAAGCTTTTTAGCGTATGAATAAATATTTGGTAAGTGGGAAGTTTCGTCTGGTGTATAATGTGTGGAGAAGAGGTATCATTCTAAAGATATTGCTATTTGGAGTGCCAGTGTGAGTTCGCGTTCTTTTTAGAAGATTTGCGAAATCTCCGAATTGTCCCGGCTATTGAGTTCATTTAAAGATATCCGAATAACTTTGCGAGAAATTACTATTACGTTGCTCCACGTCGCTCCAGACTCTACACTCCATACATTTACAAGTAAAGTTTGGAGTATAGAGTTTATTTACATTTGCATCGAATGCCGGAGTTACCTAGTGAGTATGTCAGTATTATAAACAAATGAACAAAATGCTTTAGGTATATCTTCCCCACTTTCATTAAAGTTATCCTCATATAAAACTCTTAACACGTGCTGAATTTGTAATCTAAGTTATACAAAGCCAAATATAGGGACATTCTATCCCTCCCCACCGGGTGATTTGGTTTTGTGTTCATTTATACGGCAGATTACTATAAAGGGTAAATAGATAAGATAATATCGGAAAAATAGCAAGTGATTTTGCATTGAGATGATATCTAATCCCAGTTTGTTAAAAAATACATACGGTATTTTTAGGAACTCCTAATCTACAATTAATAACTCCTATTTTATAGTGGATATGTGAGTAAACATGAAAAATATAAAATATGTAAAATATAGCTTGGAAATTTAATTAGCACATACTCAGAAATGAAATATTTCATGGTTAGTCACATTGCTAACGGGTAACAAGCTTTTATTTCTACCGACTGTAGTTTCATTTTGATGTTTAAAAATCATAATTAAAATTTAACCATTGATCAAACCATTGTAGATTCCCTAATAAGTTATGATCCTCAACTTGTTCATTATTCATGACATCCAAACTTAATGATAGAGTAGATGTTGGTGTCACATCAACACCAGTCTCCCTATTTATAGGAGTTGATAATATATCATTTCTATGTGATTGACTTTCAAGTAATGCATTATACTCATCCTTGGGCTTATCCAAGGATGAAGATACATTTTCTATTTCATTTTCATTATTAATCCCTAGTTCGGTAAACATTTGCTTATTAACATCAGATGATCCATGGTCTATACCAATAGTATTTAAATCCTTATAATCTTCTTGTAATCTTAAAGATAATATATGGTTACTCATTTTAATAGCCCATAAACACTCTTTGGCCATTTTAAATCTTTCTTTAATGATAATTTTACCATTTTCATCTCTAACTGGACACTTCTTTAATAATAAACATAATCTAATTGAATTTTTTAAAATATCTTTTGCTTCTTTAACATATACTCCCCCATGAATGAAAGTGATTGCACTAATCCCAGCATTAAACAATAATAATAGGACCAAATACCAAGGAGTATATAATAGTCCTGCTTTATATGTTTTATCTAAGACTTCAATTACTCCATTAAATGCATCCAAAACCATATTAATTTTCAAACCTTGATTAGATATATTTTTGCCAACATAGTTAAATAATATTTTGCCGTGAATACATACGATTAAATCATAATAATGTAACTTGACTTGAACTTTAACCAATGAGCTTATATTATCTGATGGTTCATTATTAAAAAACGAATCATTTTTAAATCCGTTTGAATTCAACCAATCGTTCATAATTTTTAACTCATTATCAGTTCGCTGATATTTAATTATATCAGCATTGTCATTAGTATCAGTATGAACAATATTAGAGATCCTAGCAAGGTGAATTAAAGCAAATGCGGGCAAAGTCAACCAATCATCTTTTCTAACTTCATTAGTGAAATCTAATGAAGGAAAAGGTCTAACGATATCAGCATCATTTAACCCGCAGTGTCTGCCACTTTGTAAACCAAACAATCTGTCAAATGTATAGACGCACCAGAAGATTCTTTTGGCTTTTAATTGCTCATACGGAGCCGCTACCAATAATTTGGCGTAATTTTGGCCCAATCCCATTGATTTGGTCATAATTATAGCCTGACCCAATGCATGATAAGATGACGTTTGTCTATGGGTAACTCTCAAATACAATGAAATTAATAACCAACTTTGAATTAATTCAAAAGACTCCCACTCAAAGCTCAATATTGATACCACTTTATAACTATATTTAAATAATCTTTCTTCAATCTCCAACAATGAAATTATAGGATTTTTTGGTTTTTGTATTTCCATAAACCTTATTGATAATGCATAAATTAAATACAATTTTGCGCTAAATAACCTTGTTTGGTTGGTCTTGGAATCTCTATCATTAACGTCTTTATTTATGGTTAATTCTTCCTTAACTAAATTATCATATGCAATAACTTGTTCTCTAAACACAGTTTCATGCAATATAGCAAATAAGGGATTAATTTCATTAAAAAAATAGTCAATGTATACTTTTGTATTCATTGGTAATTCAAATTCTGGTAAATGAGGTAGATTCTCTGAACTTAGATAATTACAGCCAGACATGTTCCAGCCAAAATATTGGGTCCTTGGAACATTAACCTTTTTTTTCAGCTCTTCTGATAAATTATCGTACATATTTTTACATAGTTGAACGACCAAAGCATTCTGGTGTCTTCTCAGATATCTCCATTTTGAACTCGAATTTACTATTGATTTTTCAATGTTTTCAACTTCTGGATCTTTATTTAAATCTTTCTTAAATTTTGTACTTGAACCATTCGACAATAAATTTTCTAAATATTGTATTCTGTTTTCTAAATGTTCCACATATGTGCTGTTATTTGACTTGTTCAATATTGGTAATCCAAATGGTTCATAAGAAGGTGAATCTAATTTTTGTTTTTTTATCGAATTTTGATGGGATGGTTGCTGATTACTATAGCTGGTTGAAAAACTGCAGTCTTTCTTGTGTTTCACACATGTATCACATGGATGTGTACCCAGGCATTTGATCTTCTGTGTTCTACATCTATCACAAGCTTTACTTACTCTCATTCTTGTCTTACCTGCTCGTGGCTGTTGCTGGTTTGTTGGAAGTATAGACACCTGTTGAGTGGTCGGATGTAATTGTGTTTGTTGAGGAACGTTATAAAAACCTAGCTGAGGAGGTAGATAATTATGGCTTGTCTGGTTTGAATTATAAATTTGTTGTGGTTGATTATTGCCACCTCCATTATGAGAAGCATTGTTATTCGACAGTGACAAAGCATAAGAATTTGAACTAAGGTCCTGCTTCTTATTTGATGCTCTTACATTTGATTCATTTGATAAGTAGGGAGAAGAGTGATTCTTTATTAACGAATTTGAGGAGCCCAAACTCGGATTATTAAAATCTGGTCCTTCATTTATTGATTTATTATCCATATTGCAGATAATAGTTTTGTGATTAACTGATTTAATTGATAAAAAAATAAAATTGGTGTCATTTTCTGAAGGATGCTCTTTCAGTATTCCCGTTGTACGGTCCGCATATTTTAAGTTACTTACTCAGCAAACCTTACCGACAGATTAGTTATCGCATCTCTCTAGAAGAAAATAGAATTATCAAATATTGCAATGTTAGAACTTTGGGCACCACATATAATAATTAGATAAATAAAGAGAAACATAATAAGCATATATTCGTTGAAAACTATGGAATGTTTATTTATTAACTATTATATAAGAAGTTTCGGCTGAATCTATTGCGATCATTAGTAGGTACATTCTTATATGTTATCTGCATAAACACAATAAGATGGTTAATGGAATTCTCTAATTGTGTACTATGATATCACAATAATTGTTTTATCTGTTCTTATCATATTAAATTTCATCAAATTTCTATATTGTTGACAATCAAATAAACTTTCAGAGAGATAAAAATATTATGAAGCTTGGTTTCTTGCCTAACATGTTCATGCAATAAAAATAGTATTCTTATGTCTGCTTAAAGTATATTCCACTAATATATGACTATCCAGTATTGGTATCAGATCTTACTCTTCTTTTTGGAAGTATACCAATTTTAAATCATCCTGCCATAAATATAAGTTCAAATTTTGTGAGGATTTCAACAAAGCATCATCAAATACATTTGAGCTTTCTAGAATTAAACTTAACACCAAAGTAGTATTACTAAAGGTTAATAACTTTTATTATGTAGAAAGGTTAGTAAATATAAAGAAGCTAATTATGAGCAACTTTTTGACAATATACAATTCATGTCAAAAACTTCCACGATTTGCTGAGGAATAAAACACTCACTTCGATAGGTATACAATCTTTTTGTTATCTAGTTATATAGTACGAAGTACAAATTTTATTACAAAAGAATCCTTAAATATCCCTACGTTAAAAAATAAAACATGTTCAGTAGCCCAAGAGCAAATTACTACAAAAGAAAATATTTATACCTATCACTAATTGCCTTCAGCCAGATTCGAACTGACGATCTCCTCATTACTAGTGAGGTGCCTTACCAACTTGGCCATAAAGGCTTCACTTTTGTAACAGAAAAATAGCTATTAGAAGACAAAAGTTGGATTCTAATGACCTATGAAAGAGCATAGTTTCATTAGCTAAAATATAACTCAATGATAATGCGTCAAAATAATAATGGAATTAGTTTCCACAGTCATATATTCTTTCAATGGAAGAAGAATGTTTCTTAATAATACAACTAAGAACGAATAAAAACATAGACAAAACATTCGAATATGCAAACAAAAATTAAGATAGAAACGCAGCTAACATTGAAGTTAAAAATAAAATCTACAAGTTAATGGGAATTAAAAGAGTCTTATCTATATTTATGTATATCTAAAAATGCTAATCTGACGTCAGCCCCAGCTACTTAATTTCTATTATGCTAATATGCTAATTAATTGATGGCGACAATTTATTTGAATATTGTGAATGCCTATTTATTGTAGGCGAAGGAACTGGTGATGTATCGTTTATGGGAATACCAGCATTAATTGTATCATTGATTGTGGTAGCTATAACATTATTTTGAGTGTTAGTTAAACGAAGTGATTGATGAGATTGCGATGGAATAGGAATAGAGAGGGTAGACTGGCGAGGCTCTTGTTCCTGTCGGCTTGAGGAATTTACTCCATTAACAAAATTTTCAGTCTGTTCAGTAGGATTAATATATGTCGGTGCCCCAAAAGTTGAAACTGTTCTCTGCTCTTCCTTTTCATTGTCTGGGCTATTAGCAAAATTATTATTTTCCTCGGGATGTCTGACCTTATAATGTTTAACAGCACTTGGGAACAAGTCAATTGACCACATAACTAATAACAAACCATACCAAAAGGATATTGTCCATTCAAATGAAGCTGATAAACTTTTTCTATCAGATTTCATAAATATACCAAACAACAATGCAAAAGTGGCAGCACATAGTAACCAAATACACTTTAACCAAAACGAAACCATATACAAATTAGACCACCTATGTTTACCAAAGATAACTTTTTCATGGTTTGGGGTTAGTCTTTGTGGATAGTTTCCGAATATAAACGAATTTAAAAAATTAAAAAAGCAAGCAAAAAAACAAAACGCAATAAATACTCCAACCATTGACAAATGAACTTTATGAAAATTGTTAGTATCAAAAATAGCTACAAATAGTATTCCCAACTGCCCTATAACTGCACAAATTATGCTGATAATCGCAAAAGTTGGTTGCTTGAGTGAAACATATGGTTGCAACTTTTGATGGACTCTTAAATAATAATCCATAATTAGAGTACCAACAAAAAAAATTGCCTGAAATCCAGCACATGAAATGAATAATGGTTTCAAATTCGTCGCCCCAATATCAGATATATAAACAGGATCTTGTTCTGAGTTCCCCATAAACGCATATATTGGATGTCCTTGGATTGACCAAGATGATAACATTGCAATTAACATACCCCACCAAACTGTTAAGGCAATTAATGGAACTAAATAATAATGAAATTTCTTGAATCTAAGTAAAGGATGGGTTGCCATGATCACACGAGCTTAAGCACAAATATTTTCCACGGTATAGCACACAATCCGATCACAATCAAGATATTCCAAAAACCGGAAGGTATTTCAAAGCTAAGGTCTCCAAATTAATTAAATATATTTAATTAGATATATATATAAATATATATGTATATAAATGCAAATTATAACGGAAGGGACAGCAAAAGTAGTAGATGAGCACTCAATTGACAACTCTTATAGCGAAAATTGTGAAGTATGGCAAATGTTAGTAGGCTGTGAACAACTGAAACTCATGATGAAAACAGTAACTATAGATCCAACATTGTTCGTGATGACTCACGTGCAACAATGAACTTCAGGCATGAGGCATCTTGAAACAATATCAATATATATTTAAAGATAGCCTTGGATAAAAGATATGGTATATCACATGACGGAAGCGGATGATCCGGATTGCAATGCTTAGTTAACTGTTGTTGGCTAAGGTAATTTGTCAAGAGAAAAAGCTATGTTAAATAGCAGTGCTACATTGCGTTTTATTAGTATTCGGCAGTCAGTTATTCAGTAGGAATCGTAAGCACAACAAGCGGCATATCCTGAAATTCCCTTTTCGCGTTTATATTGCATCATAGGTACATATTAATATAATATAAAGAATAATGTTCATCTCATGTAGTTTCAATAACATACAATAAAGATGTATATTAATATCGAAAGGAGTAAAAATAAGTGAAATGACTTGCTTGTTAATTTCAAAAGTTAAAAGTGTAAAATTAGAACTTTAACATGTTCGAGCGATGGTATTTTTCTGAGGACTATTGCATGAATCGGACTTAAGAGTTCAGTTGGTCGTTTAAACAGTATTCTTAATATGTAGTACATGTGCCACCGCCAATCCATTTAAAGGAATTTACTGATATTTTATGCCGCTTTATTTTTATCTGACCAAGTATCATGTCTATGTCTCCAGTAAAAGTGTAATTTCTTTTACTGGATGTGTTTGAGATGATCTGAACTCAATGTAAGAAGCAGAAATTTATTTTTTTTCTTATTTTTATTTTGCCATTGCTTTGTCACTCTTTTCACAATCTAAAAATATGTATTATAATATGATGTATCTGTACACATTGAATAATGATGATCTCTAATATTATTTTTTATAAGTAGTTCTCGTACAAAATGTACCTTAGATTATATGTTGTTTCATCTTTCTGTTATATATATATATATATACTTTCCTCAGAATCACTTTAAGTTACATAGATAAAGCTATAGCCAATTAATAATGATAGATAATTATTACATCGGTTTATATATCAAGTGTGCTTGGTTGATATTATCGCCAGAAGACCAATCAATAAAGAAATATGAACAATTTAACAAGAAGTATTCCACTTATGTGATAAATTTAGTCAACCATTCTCAATTGTCATTAATAAATTTAGTAATTAGTTTGCACTATTTATATAAGTACAAAGAAAACTCGGTCAATACATTACATAAATATGATTACTCAATTATATCATATTTAATAGTTGTGTCATTGATCTTATCAAATAAAGCGTTCGATGATCAGTCTTATACTTTAAAAACATGGTTAAACATTTTGAGACAACAATCAAAGGATACAATTAAATTGGATTTAAAATTATTAAATGAATTAGAATTACATTTTTTGAATGTTTTAAATTACAATTTATCATTTAGTAAAATCGATTCTAATACAAAATTTTGGGACTTATTGGGATCAAGAGTCGGTAAATTGAAGATTCCTAATTTGATAATTAATCAATTTAAATTACAAGTGAGTAGTGACTTGTCACATACTACTCCTAATACCAATAATTATTTTAGTCCAATGATATCTAAGAAAAACTCTCCTCTTCTCTCATCAGCTACAGTTGCAACATCCAGCTATTCGCCATTAACTCCATTGACTCCATATTCGTTACCATTTGACTTTAAGAAGAGGAAACTAAATAGTGGTATACCTCTTTCCGTTGCTGTAAGTTACTACAATAATAACGATATTATACAGAATCCTAATTTAAATAACTATTGCATTTAATAAATACACACTCGCATATTCAAGGTTATAGAATGGTATATAAAATTTTGCATTCATTTTTTAACGCACTTAATTTTTCATATATTGGTGATAATGATAAAATGACGATTTAAACGATGGCTACAAAATAGGGACGGTTAAATAATATTATAATAAAATAATATATTAGAACAGGACAATAAAGATCTGTACGTAGTCTGAGCAATATTATTGACCATAACATAGTAGGGCATGTCATAACTATATTGTAAGATAATACAATCGGATTTAGTGCAATACGACATCAACTTAAAAAAATATATGCATAAAAAGATATATAATTATTATGTGAAGCAAGTTCGTGTATTAAATAAAGTTTACTAATTCTAGACAGGAGGAAAATATTGATCCCTTCTTCATCGGAAGTTTCACAGATGACTACAATTTCACGAACATTATGTAGTCCTGTATATAACCCAACAACACTCTACCATTAGCCCGAACTATTCTACTTTCATGAAGTACACATCTTAAGATTGGCGTATGCTAGTTTTTTCTAACATTTCACACTGATGTTTTACTTCTTACCTCCTTTCGTATTGCTTTTTTTATTTTTTTTTATTGTTGAGCATGCCATCTTTTTTCTTATTTTTGACTGAAGTGTTTGATTGATAATTAATTATGAATAATAAGTTAGGCATTTGTAACATTTGTAAAGGGAGCCAAGCGAAATATAAATGTCCAACATGTTTAGTAACGTATTGCTCGTTGTCATGTTTTAAGAACAAAGAATTACATAAACATGAAAACGTAGTTACAAAGGATACTAGGACAACTGAAACTACTAATTCTACCGCATCTACGCCTTCAACCAACAACAGTAAATTTAATCAAATACTATGTGACCCACATATCAAGTCAATGTTGAGGTACAAATCCTTACAATTTCATTTGCTAACTTTAATTAAAATTTTAAATGAGTTTAATACAACAAATGAAACAAGTATGGAAAATAGAAGGGAAGTAGCAAATTTAAAATTATGTAATCTTAGAATGGGTGGTAGTGAAGAAAATCAATTAGTTGAAGAGTTTGTTCAGAGAATTTTGTACTTGTACAATAAACTTTAATTAAAGCACGGGTAGGGAAGGTAAGCTAAAAAATATGAAAGTACACAGAACAAGACTGAGTGACTACAGGCGCTAAAACCAACTGCTTATTGTATTTTTCTCATGTAGTATAAATTAATTTGGCATACGTCGCTCATAACTCAATTAAGAACCAACAAAATTACCTGCTTGACAGCTCAGAATAAAGTTCATTGAGATAATATGTAGCTTGGCAATAATTGATATGTTGGATACCGTAAGGTATATGACTTTGACGATTCTTAAAAAGGTAGTGAGAGACTGGGAATGAGAAAAAAAGAAAAATCAATTTACCGATGCTCAAGACTCATAAATTTTATTGTTGAGATTTGGTACGCTAATTGTATTAAAGTTCATCAAAGAATCTTCATCTGTACTATATTGCATGCCACGCTTATAATTCATAAATAAATATTTTATTGTACTTAAATTCGTAACTTTCATTTAATAATTGTTTGGATAGAGTATAATACTCAAACTTTCGTAACTGAAAGTTAATTGTCCTTCCAAAGTAGCCTGGCCTAGATTATAAGCACATATCCCAATGTCTCGTGGCTATAATTGAACCACAAGCTCGATTTACCTTTGCGTTAAGTATTCATTTTTTAGTTTTCCACAACTTAAATGTACAACATCGATTAAATCTAGAATCATTTACTAGGACAATTGATACAAAAATATTTAGACTACCATAAATATTGTAGGTATTACTATAATTGGACATGGATTTCTCTATAATTTTTTATTTATTTATGTACTATAGCTTACCACCCCATGCACTCTTACTTTGTCCGATCAGCGTTTCATCTAATTTTATTCTAAACAAAAAGCCTCCTAAATCGCCATTCTTATCATGAGGATCAATTTTATAATCAAAATCCAGTAATTTCAAATTACCAGTTGTAATAAACAACTCGTTTTCATTTTTACCACCAATTGTAACGCATGTAACTCTTTCGGCTGGTAATTTAAATTCTTGTAAAATTTGACCAAGTTTATTATATTTGAGGACTTTTGATGTGCTGAAAACAGCCGAATAAAATTCTTCATCTTTTGTCATAGTTAATCCATCAGGCTCTGGACTTCCATCTTCAAAAACACTTTTCATATTAATAAGTGGTCTCTTGTTCGATAATTTATTTGAGATATAATCATAATCAAATTCCCAAATTGTAAACGTTAACGAATCAGTCCAATAAAGTTTCTTACCATCTAAAGAGAAAGCCAACCCATTAGGAATGTAACACCCTTCCAACATGGTTTCGATAGTTAAATCATGACAGTTAATTCTATATAATCTTCCTTCTGGTGACACTTTCCCTTCCTTTTCAGTGATGGGAAAATCACTCATGGTCCCAATCCATAAATGACCCCGTTGATCAATTATTCCATCATTTGATCTTAATCTTTCCTGTTGTGCTGCTTCATGGTTATATTTAAGAATATATTCAATGGTACCGTTAATAAAGTCTCCTTTCGCAATTCCGTATTTTGCACATACGATTACAACATTATCATTACTGGTTAAACCAATGGCCCCAATCGATTCTTTTGGATCTTGGAACTTCAAAACCTCATGCGTTGCATCATAATTAGTACTTGATAAAGAGATCCGATGAACCTCTCCTACGATTATGTCAATCCATAATAATGTATCATTGGACGGATTGTATGTGATACCTTCTGTTAATCTTCCTCTATATTCTGGAAACAAAATCTAGATCAAAAACGTATTTGTTAGTACTAATGACTTAGTTACATGATCAACATAAAAGAATACATACATTATCTTTATTTAAAGTGTACAGAGTGACCATTTTATTGTTATTCGTTACTTTTCATTCGTCGGTAGAAAAAAAGTATTTGTATTCTTTATAAATACCGAACACAACATATGGAAAGGAAAAGGTAAAATTCTTTGTAGCGGAGGACCCACATTACACTCCTACCTTTTTCGATTATTTTCGTATGTCCCTTAGAATTTTAGGTACCGAAACTATACAAAAAAGGAACTGATCCCACAGTTATTTTTACAACTGAGTCCCGTAGATATAACTTTTTTCACCTTCGATATTGCTTATTTAGTTTATTTATTTTCAGTTACTAGATCTATATTCACATATACATACAAACATATATATATATGAAAGATTTAATTATCCCAAAGAAGAAATTACGTTAAAATCTTTTTGAGAGCTAATTCTCTTCGGTCTTAGCTTGTAACTCATTCCATTCTTTGGCTAACTGGATCATTGATTCCGAGTTCATGGTGGCATCTATTACATCAATTGGCACTTGACTCTCACTGAATTCTTTCTTTGAGAATTGATTCAAATTAGTTTTGTTGATTAGACGAAATTCATAGTCCTGGGAAGTATTAGTCAATAATTCATTCCAAGTAAATAATAGAGAATCGGTCTTTCTCGTAAAAGGATTAATATCAATTATAATTATTCTATTGAACGGTCTCGGAATATAAATATCCAAAATATAATTGGGTTGATTAAATTTGGAAGCCTTGACAACATTATTGACGAAAGAGGATATTTTTTCGTTGAACTTATCATTTAAACTTTCCAAATAATCATAATAATTTAGATCTCTTTGACTAATGCCAATAATTCTATTGTCTTTGATAAATACTCTGAACTCCAACGCTGGATTAATATCAATCCATTTCCTAAGTACTAATTCATAGTTAACTACAATCTCTTCATTGTCTTTGTCCATACATTCTTCAAATGCATAATCTAAATCGTGCACTATATGATCAGATGAATTTAAAAGCAAATAAATGTCGTTAGCTGTATTACATTTAATTGAATTATTCACCATTATCCATTTGGCATCCTTGGGGGCAGACCAGTTTAACTTGGGTGTTACTGTTCCTCCTAGCTTTTCAATACTTGCTAATATTTCATGGTGTAATCCTTCAAATCCTTCTGTTGGATTCTGTTTTTCCAACTGGTTCTCATCTTCTGACTCCCAGTCGCTGTACTCATTATCACTGTTAGATATTATATTCTCTTCCCTTGAATCTTTTGGTAGCCTGATGCTTTCCGAAGATAAGTAGTTTATAAACTCTTGTGGCAATGGCTTAATTATAATGGTCTCAATAGCATGTCCTTTAAACTCTGCATACCAATTAGAATAAGAGCAATTTATTATCTCCTGCTTCGTTATTTCTATTGCTTCAAATACTGTATGGCCATCCATTACAATAGCTTGAAACTTGATAATTTCTAACCTTTCCAACACTAGACTGTAATCATCAGCTGCTTAAAGATTACTAATGTCTTTCTTGGTGCCCTTCATGTGAAATATCACACGTTCATTGATAGATCCTCAATTTTGTGTAATTTTGGTTTTGTAGACGTCGCGATCAAAATTTCCACCCTAGTTAACAGCAGTGATCTAAAAAAACTTCAATGGCCAATTTTTTCCTTATTTTGAATATCATTTCATAATATAATTATACCCAATTAGAAGCTAATGGCACAATCACAAGTTGCTAGAGTAGCGCCATCAAATGCTACATTCAAAGACAAAGAAAAGCCGCAAGAAGTTCGTAAAAGTAATATATTAGCGGCAAGGGCCGTTTCTGATGCTATTAGAACCTCATTAGGGCCAAAAGGGATGGATAAAATGATTAAAACTAAAACCGGAGAAATCATCATTTCAAATGATGGTGCAACCATTTTAAAACATATGGCGGTTTTACATCCAGCAGCAAGAATGTTGGTCGATGTTAGTGCAGCTCAAGATGTTGAAGCTGGTGATGGTACCACATCTGTTGCTATTTTGACTGGTGCATTTTTAGGAGCGGCCGACAGATTATTGAACAAAGGGATTCATCCAACTTTAATTGCAGAATCATTTCAAAGAGCTGCAAAAAGGTCCACGGAAATCTTATTGGATATGTCACATAAAATTAATTTGAATGACAGAGAAGCTTTAATAAGAGCTGCATCCACATCTTTATCGTCAAAAATTGTCTCGCAACATTCATCATTATTGTCTCCATTAGCCGTTGATTCTGTTTTAAAGGTTGTTAATGAAGGAATGGACAATGTTGATTTAAATGATATTAGATTAATAAAAAAGGTTGGAGGAACAATTGATGACACTGAATTGGTTAATGGAGTTGTATTAACACAAAACGTTGTTAAAAGTGCTGGCGGTCCAACTAGAATTGATAAGGCTAGAATAGGTTTAATTCAATTTCAATTATCACCTCCAAAACCAGATATGGAAAATAATGTTGTGGTTAATGATTATAGGCAAATGGATAAAATTTTAAAGGAAGAGAGAGCTTATTTATTGAATATTTGTAAAAAAGTTAAGAAAGCAAAGTGTAATGTTTTGTTAATTCAGAAATCAATATTAAGAGATGCAGTTAATGATTTGGCTCTTCACTTTTTGTCAAAATTAAATATAATGGTTATCAAGGATATCGAAAGAGATGAAATTGAATTTTTAGCTAAGTCAACTGGTTGTAAGCCAATTGCCGATATTGATAATTTCACTGAAGATAGATTGGGCTCTGCTGATTTAGTTGAAGAAATTGAAAGTTCTGGCTCAAAAATTGTTAAAATTACTGGTGTTACTTCTAAAAACATTAAACCAACCGTTTCCGTGGTTGTTAGAGGCGCAAATCAATTAGTGTTAGATGAAGCAGATAGATCAATTCATGATGCTTTATGTGTTATAAGATGTTTAGTGAAGGAGAAAGCGTTAATTGCTGGTGGTGGTGCCCCAGAAATTGAAATTTCAAAAGTTTTAATGAAAGAATCTACGAAATTATCTGGTGTTGAACAATTTGTTTATCAAGAATTTGCTCAAGCACTTGAAGTTATCCCAACCACTTTAGCTGAGAATGCAGGGTTAAATCCAATTAATGTTGTGACTGATTTAAGAAATAGACATGAAAACGGTGAAAAAAATGCTGGTATTTCCGTCAGAAGGTCTGGAGCCTCGAATACTTTTGACGAACATGTGTTACAACCTGTTTTGGTTAGTACTAGTGCAATTACTTTAGCATCTGAATGCGTAAAATCTATTTTACGTATTGACGATATTGCCTTCAGCCGTTAAACTATAGCCATACATTGGAACTGTATTTAGGAAATAAATATATAAGGGTCATTAATATATAATTATATTGTTCTTTAATAAATATACATAATTTAAGGTAGAGATGGACTAGTTAACTTGCTTATCTTTTTCTTTATTAATTTAGTTGGATTTAATGCAAAGAAGCGCTTCTTATCGATATTTATACTTTCTTCACGAGAACTTTTAGGTATCTGTTTTGCTAACTTTACACATTTTCGAATTGTTCTAACTAGTGTTTCATATTGATCTCTTTGGGCCTTAGAATCTGTCGATTCTTCAACCTCTTGTCTATCAATTTCATCATTCGACTCCTCCTTTATTGTTTCCAATTTTTCAACTTCTTGACGATTCTCTTTCAAAATCTTTCTCTTCAAATATTTATCTGTTATTCTTTTATCAATATCATACATTGCGGCCAAGGCAATTTGTGGAGGAGTGAATAGAAAGGCAACATCACTTAACAAGGCATGATCATTTAACCATTTCTTGGCTTTGTCATATAATGAACCTAAAGTATCAACAGAAACATCATACATTACTGGAGCTGGATGTAATAAAACTGCCTGGAAATCTAAAAAAAAACCATAAAGTGGTCTAAATGGATGATGAACTAATAATGTAAAGTGCAAGCTTTGTAATACAATGAATTCTAAATCTAGCACATCCTTCGGGTCAGTTTTGGGTAAGGCTTTACAAAACGAATCAATTGAAATAAAATAATTTTCAGATTTAGCGGCTAAAAAGACACAGGTATATAGAATGTTTTTCGGATGATATTCCATTACTGAATTAACAAGATAAAATTTCTTGAAAAATGAAATTGCTGTGGATCTGACTTGAGTTGGCATCTTAAAAAAATTAGCTGTCTGTATTAAACTCTTGCAGTAAAAATTCAAATATTTTAATTCTTCTTCCAATGTTACAAGATCAAGTAAACGTTCTATAGCTAATTCTTCTGAATATTTCTGAAAGACTTCAGGATTTTCAGATTTTAACTTATTGTATGATTCATTAATATGTTTAATTGCTTTTAGTTTGCCCTTTTCATATGCTTTTGCTTTTGTTTCTTGTAATGCTTCCATTGTATACGACCATACTCGATATTGTGAAGATCTTCTATATAAATCATCATCCGTGATTCTAGGATTCTTTCGTATAGGCTGATCATTCACTGATATTAACTCTTCTGATTTGACTTCTCCCATTGGAATATATTAATATTGCAAGGTTTTATTAAAATATTGACTTTTATCTTGAGCTTAAACCAAAAATTTCCTTTAAACGAAGTCTCACACGTGAACACTTTCATTTTACCTACTACTAGGTATAATTTACTCTTATTTTCAACCAATTTTGCAACTATTTACAATTTTAGTCTAATAATGAATATAAATGATTGTTAATTGCTTAATACTATACACAGTTATATGGGAACTAAACCAATTTAATGGATTTGGATAAACCTTTCTTAATACCGGTCTTTTCACCTTCATAAGGTCCTCTATTATCAGCGTCATAAACTTGTCTAACGGATTTAAGTTTCTTTTGAGCCTTTTCATACTTCTTTCTCTTTTTAACTCTCGAGTTTCTATTTTCTTTCTTTCTATGTGGGGTGAGACCCTTGTTCTTAAGAATTTGATAGTTGATTGCTCTTTTACCGTCGTCGCCTATTTCTTCTTGCAATTCTGCTAATTTACCTTCCTTGGCCGCTTTAACTGCCTCTTCATGGGCTTTGCGGCGTAATTTTTGTTTTTGTTCTTTATGTTGTTTAACTGATTGGTAATAATCATCACCATTAACTTCTTGTGCAACTCTCTCATCATCCGATTGTATATCATTATCATCTAAGTCATCACCCAATTTCTCTTTGTTTTCGCCCAATCCCCTCTTTCTAGCTTCTTCAATCAACCGTTGTTGTCTTTCAAATAATCTTTCTTTGTATGGTAAATCTAGATCACCAGAATAACGTTCTTGACTATTCTTAGCAGCTGCTTGATCAATTTTGGAAGTATAGAAACGTAAAGTACGTTTACGACGTTGTTTTTCTTCCATATCAACGTCTTCAGGAGTTGCAGTTTCAGCATAATCATTAATTTTAGTACTCTTTCTTGATGATTGTTTAATTCTACGTTTAACGTTAATATCGATATCCAATTCATCATTTTTATTGTTATCTTCTTGAGCGTCAACAAATTCCTCTTCATCCTCTTCCTCTCCTTCTTCTTCATCCTGTACATCTTGTAGTTCAGATTCCGATCCTGTTACATCATCTTCTTGAACTGATTCGTATGCTTCATTACTATCATTTTCATGTACATTTTCTATTTCTTCTTCAGGTAATTCATTAGCTTGTCTCCAAACTTCTCTTGAGCCTAAGATAGTTTCCATTACAGGGCTATCTTTCATCGTAGAGAAGGTTTCTCCACTGTTCAAATTTTCCGAAAAAATAGCGAAATATGAAGTAATGGCACCTAAATATGCTGATAATGCAATAATTTTAATTTCTACCAAATTATTAGAATTCCTATTTTGAAGGTCAGATAATTTTGGCTTTAATTGAGTCAATTCCTTTAACAATGGAATAAATTCAGGAAATGAATCATTCAAAATTTTGAGCTTTTCGTCGTCTTCGAGATTATCTAATGAATTGTTTTCTCTGTTGATAATCAACTGCGACTTGGAATCAGTTCGGTTGTCAAAATCATTGGCAGCTTTCTGCCAACCTTCCATCATATCCTCATCAATATAATCATCCATAGCCAACTCCTGTAAATGCTTTTTCTGTTGTCTAATGGCTTCTTCTGTCACTTGTTTGGCATCTTCTTCATCACTCACATCATCACCACCATAATAATTTTGCTTTCTTCCCCAACTTTCCTCCTCTTCATCTTCTTCATCTAATTCCTCCTCTTCCATCTCCTCCTCTGAATTTAATTCTTCATTATCACCTTCTTCGTCATTCTCCTCGTCTAATCCTAATACCTCTTCTTCTGAATCCTCCTCATCATCAAAATCATTATTCCTAGGTGCATAGTCTGCTGCTTCCTCTAACAAGACCTTCTCTTGATTAGCATCGAAAGCGTCAACTTCGTCCAACTCAATATCTTCCTGAGGGGCAGCTTTTTTTGAATTTCTAACCATAATTCTACTTTAATTAAGAAGTAAAATAATCATTTGTATATAGATATCTCATCGCTAAATAAACAACTTTTCAAAAAAATATTGTGCGGCTTCAATTCTCTTTCTAAAACTTTTTGTGTAACATCAACAGATGGTTTAAAAGAAGACTTTATTTATTAATTAGGTTAACATTTCTAGTACTTTAACTGTATTCATCTACCATGTCTAATAGATTGGAATCATTGAATTCCAAAAAACCAACAACATCGTCCAAACCTTCTTTAAGGTTTAAGCCTAAAGTAGTGGCGAGAAAATCTAAAGAGGAGAGAGCTAAAGAAGCACCAGCTCAAATAAAACAGGAAACTCCACCACCAAAACAGTCAACTAGAGGTCGTGGCTCTTTAAGAGGGCGTGGAAGAGGTGGTCGTGCTAATTATTCTGGGACACATTTGGTTTCTGCCGGTCCATTAGCTTCTGGATCGGTTTCATTAGGTAATCCCAACGGATCCAAGTTAGGCTTAACCCAAGTTGGAACTTTCAATTCACTTTCTCCTACTCCAGAATTTTTAAAAAATCTTAAACTTAAAGATTCTACAGAAAAATCTAAATCACCAGCCATATCTGGTGAAGAAGATTCTGATGATGATGGCCAAACCAAGATTAGCATGAATAAAGAATATAGATTTGCTGATGAAGAGACATTATTATTTCCAGTTAGACCAAAAAGAGATGAAATTAAGGAGGGTAGTAATTCGGTTCCATCACAATCGAAAGATCAATCACAAGAATTTGAAGAAGATACGAACAGTGCAAGAGAAAGTTCAGTTAAGAGCGAACCTATAGAAGAAAAGTTGACCAAAATTAAAGAGCATAAGGCTGAGCTTGAAAATAAGATTGCTGAACCTGTTAATTTGTTGGACCAAGAAGAATCCAGCAAATTGATAGCCGATCACCAAGAAATTTTAGATTTAGTAACTGAAAGACTCGATAATTTATCTATGCCAGACAATGAGAATACAGGTAACAAATACATCTTGTTCCAATTACCAAAGATTTTGCCAAAATATGAAAACAAAAATCCTGTTAGAAATGATTTGGTTAAAGTAGAAAATGAGTCTAACGAAATACTAACGCAGTCTACTTTGGTCTCCAATACTTCTCAACTTCGTGGGCAAATAGGTCATCTAAATATTCACCAATCAGGTAAAATAACTATTAATTTAGGTAATAGTAATAGTTTAACTGTTGCTCAAGGTGCACCGACTAGTCTCTTACAAGAAGTTGTTGTGCTAGATATGAACGAATCTACTGAGGGAAATGAAGATGTTGAAATGCTAGATGAAGATGGTTTAAAGATAAAAGGTAAGTTTTACCGCTTGGGTGAGGCGGATGGTAAAATTATTGGTACCCCCTTAATTATTTAATATCAAATAAATGTTGTAAATTATTTCACTAAACGCTAATAAATATATAAGCTTACTTTTTTGCGAAGTTAGTAATTACAAAAGAGATGCAACTACTCTCCAATTATAGACTATTAAGGTTTACAAGGCTAAAATCAATTGTATTTTGGTAGGTTCTATAGATCATTAGGGCTAATTTACGATATATTACGTATATTTCAATATTGTAATAATTTTTGTAGGTGAACTATTTAATATATAGACTAATGCTTTAACGTTCTAATAATTTTGCAGTTAAAGATTCTAAATCTTCTAATGTTTGAGGTTCGTCAATTTCAACAATATCACCATTTCTATTATTCTTATCAGTATTATCGTTATTCTCAAACCATTTAGGTTTCTTCAATCTAGGTGCTTCTTCTTCTGAGTGACTCGAGTATTCCATATCACGTTCTAAATCAACTTCATTATTTCCCAAAGTGACAACCGTATCAAAACCATCTTCATCCTCATCTAATGCTTCTTCCCTCACACGTCTTTCCATTTCCTTTCTTTTTCTCTTTTTCTCTTGCCTCTTTTCTTTGGCAGTTAATTTATCCTCTATATCCGCTTTACTCATAACCTCAGTCTCTTTATTAACAAATGCTTCTTTTTGAGATTTGGCATCACCGTGTTTCTTAAAATCATCCTCATCTTCCAATTCATAAATTGCATGAGCTACACCGTCATCATCGAATTTCAATTTAGTAGGGTTACCTTTAGAAGTAAGAGTTGCTTTTTTAGAAAGTGCTTTTTTAGCTTGTCTCTTTGAAACAGGAACTGTCAAATCTGGTAATTCAACTTCTTTTAATTCATGATCTTTACGTTTAACAGTCATAAATTCTTCATCTCCGTCACTTTCATTATCTTTTGTTTTGTCTTTAGTTAAGTTCAAATAATGCTCAGATAAAACAGTTTGATTCTGTCTATTAAACATACGATCATACTTGGTCTTGACTTTTTTGCTTTCCTTATCAACTATATCACCATCCTCGTTTGCTTTTGATAATGCTAATAATTTTCTTGAGATATTCTTCTTCTCTTTATTTGCCGAGCCACCCTTGATTTTAATCTTTGGAGCACCTGGTAAACCTAATGACGCAGCAAATTTTTCTGAAGGCAATTCCTCAACATTGAATATGTCTTTATCTTTTTGAATATAAACCGATCTAAAGTATGAAATGAAAGCTCTTTGACCCAAGTTCTTAATTTGAGGATCTTTGAAACATAACGATTGCAATTGTGGCCTGATTGTCTTTTTACTCTTTTGTTTAATATTCATGAATTTTAATTCTATTTTATGATTATTTAATCTCTTCATCATATCACTTTCTTCTGATGGTAGTAACATTAAAAGTGATTTACCTTGACGACCAAAACGGGCTGCACGACCAACTCTATGAACATAAGTGGCAGCATCTTCGGGACAATCGACTTGAACAACCCAATCAATCGCTGGAAAATCTAAACCCCTTGCAACTATATCTGTAGCGAAGAGACAAGCATATTGTGCTTGGGAAAATTTTGATGTGGTTTCTAAACGAGAGGCTTGTTTATGACGACCATATAGCTTCATTAATGATATACCTGGTTGTAGGGTACGAAAGGTTTCGTACGTATATTGAACTTGTTTGGATGATGAGAAGAAGACTAATATCTTACTCTTTAAATGAGATTTAATGAATGACCATAACACATCAAGCTTCTCATCTAATGGTATTTTAACGTAATACTGATCCAAGGATTCAGGAGTTGCTGAAAGCTCTTCATCTGATGATATACCAATTCTTTTAGGATTGGTTAATGATAACCTAGCCAAGTCCTTAATACTATCTGATTGAGTGGCAGAAAAGAGTAAGGTTTGCCTCGTTGGTGGTAAATGGCCAACTATATTATCTATTTGACTCTTAAAACCCATATCCAAGCATCTGTCTGCTTCGTCTAGGACTAAAGCCTGCAAATTAGATGTTTCCATTCCTACTGCTTCATTTAGATGCTGTGAAATCCTACCCGGAGTACCAACCAAAATATTCATTTTTGAGACTCTCTCTTTTTCGTATTTTACATCTTTACCACCTGTGACAAGACCTGCTGAAAATGAATTATACTTCCCTATTTTAGTTAAAACTTCAAAGATTTGCACAGCTAATTCCCTCGTTGGAGAAATAATTAATGCACCCAAACCATCATATTCGGTTATTTTATTCCTTATTAATGACTCAATAGTTGGAATTAAAAATGCTAAAGTTTTTCCTGACCCAGTTTTCGCAGTACCCATAAGATCTTCACCTTTTAATGCTATCGGAATTGCTTTTTTTTGAATATCCGTTAAGGAGATAAAACTTGATTCTTTTAAACCCCTAAGAGTTCTTTCGGTTATTGGAAGATCACTGAATTGGGAAACCAGTTTTTCATCAACCTTTGGATCATATTCATTTATTCTTTCTTGCAATTTGACCAATTCCGCCTCTTCTTTTTCACGCAGAAAAAGTTTTTGAGCTCTCTTGCTAGAAACTTTGGATTTATGGTTCTTTTTAGGCATCACTGAGCTTTTTCTGACTTAAATTTAAAAGAAACTATTTTATTCAAGTTTTCGTAAATATTTATCTCTTCTCATCTCCATATAACTTACAAAAAATTTTGAAATATATTTATATGCAGTACGACAATACACATAAACCTTTTTATACATTTGCAGCCTTTCTATAGAAACCAGTGAAGTTGAAAATCTAACAAAGAGTAGTTACTTGATATGGATCAGGTTTAACATTGAATAAGAATATTTCTCTGTATCATAAAATTCCACATTAGGTTATAATTTATATAACAAAAAAGTCATCTGTCTTTTCCCAAGGATTAGAGCGTATCTTAAGCAATTCAGGTACATGAACATATCTTGTTCATATGACAGAAACATGTACTTTATCAAACTAGCACCGGCGTGCCATTAGGTTAACCAAATCTAAATTCAATTTTCAGGATACTTTCTCATTAATGAATAAAGGATAGATATAAATTCATCCACAATAATACTGTCTGAATAAAATGACAGTATCAGGAGAAGCTTCAAAAATTAAGAATTACAGCATATTGTAGACATAAATCGCCGTACTTGTCTGGCAACTTAGAGTCCAAGATATCGCAGCATAAGTTACCATGAGGTATGTTGTATTTCAGAATTATCTTCTGAAATATTCCTTCGATAGATCTATTTTCTTGTTTGTCTATAATATTGTCGTCCACTTCTATCTGAATTAATAATCCTCTAAAATTACCATGAAGGAATACATTGGAGGTCCTAATAATCAAATTTCCATTCTCTAATTCGTATATTTGGCCACCGTCGCCTTTGATTATTTGCTTTTGCGTCCATAAACTTTGTAGCTTCTGATTTACAAAATGGTCAAACGAATCGTTCAATCCCGTAGTTGCACCTTTGTGCAAATGGTCATCTGGAATAGCAAACTCGGCCTTCCTTGAAGTCTCATTCAATTCTTCTTTAGTCCAATTACTGAAAACTCCAGATGAACGTTTGTTTATTAGGGTTACTGTTGAATCAATCATATATGACGGGGAGAATGTATACAAAAACTTTGAATCGGGAGATGTGGCATTAGCTTCAGCTAATGCTGGTGCTATGGAATAAATGTTGTTACGAAATATCTTGAAGCTAAAATTCCAATTTCCTTTAAGAGTTGGTAACTCGTTTGATAGCTGATCATGAAATTGAATTATTGTCTCCGGTGTAGCCTTCTGTATTAAAAGAACACTATATTTAATCAGTTAGTACTATTTTCAAAATGGAGCCATCCACCAAAAAACTTTAATGATCGATACATACGCAGATACCATTATGTCCTATTCATTGAATTGAATTGTAGATAAAATATGGTTATTTGCCAATAAAGAACCACTCATTAATCAAGTCTTACTTTTTTCTGAGACAATATAATTCATGAAGTATCAGGGCTACGAAGCCTTGGCATATATGACTTCTCAAAAAATTTATACAAGGCATCAAGATTTGATGAAGATGATTCTTTCTTATTACGATAAAATTGAGTAGTTACTGATAGTTATGACTGTATCATCTGGTATTAATCAAGAAGCCGTATTTATAGGTGCTAATAAACAGTCATTTGTTGCAGATTACAACGATTCAACAAAGATAATGGCATACGGAGCGTCAAGTACAATCGCATTATGGAAGCCATTATCTAGGGACAATAAAGGTGTTTATAGCACTTTAAAGAAACATACTAAAGAAGTAACAGGTATTAGGTTTATCCCTAACACCCGTTATTTGGTTTCGGTTGCAGAAGATTTTGAAATTAATGTTTGGAAACAAGATGAAGAGGGGCAACAATATGGATTGCACCAAACTTTAAATTTCCATCAGCATTCTATAACTTGTTTGTCTGTTATAAATGATTCTATTTTCGCCACAGGTAGCGCAGATGGTCATATATCTTTATGGGGATTTAATTCTATTAAGGAAGAGTTTTCCTTGGTGCATCATTTTCAAGTCAAACCTAATTTTTATCCATTAACATTAGCATTACAAAGCATTGACATCAAGGGAAACTATATCTTAGCAATTGGTGGTACTACTTCAAATCTATTTATATACTCCTTTACATTATCGTCGCAAAATGAAACAGTGTCCTATTTCGAACAATCAGCTGTTTTGACTGGTCATGAAGATTGGATCAAGTGTCTCAGCTTTGTTGCAGAAGAAGAGCACAAAATCTATATTTTAGCTAGTGGTTCTCAAGACAGATATATTAGATTATGGAGGTTAAAATTAAATGAGTTGATAGATGATTCAGATGAATATGAACTGAAATTAATTCTCTTGTCCAATAAACAATATAAGTTTAATGTTGGAGAATCATCTAGGGCTGCTTTCAGCTTTGAAGCATTAATAATGGGTCATGATGATTGGGTTACTGGCTTACAATGGCATCCATCATTCAAATCAGATTTGGAACAAAAGAAATTACAGTTATTATCCTCAAGTGCAGATACTGCTTTAATGGTATGGGAAATGGATACTGATTCAGGTATTTGGTGCTGTATTAATAGATTGGGTGAAATGTCAATTAAAGGTGCTTCAACTGCTACAGGTGCATCGGGTGGATTCTGGTCTTGTTTATGGATTATTGATAAGGAGGATCAAACTCAATATATCCTAGCAAATGGTAAAACAGGGTCATTCAGGGTTTATAAATCTGCAGACGAAGAAGCAAAGACTTTTGAATCTACACTAGGTATTACAGGTCCAAACAGAGAGGTTACTGACTTAGTTTGGTCAGACAACGGCGAATATTTTATCGCCACCTCGTTAGATCAAACGGCAAGGCTATTTGCTCGATGGACAAATGGAAGAGAAGAGAAAACGTGGCACGAATTTTCCAGACCTCAAATTCATGGCTATGATATGATATGTCTTGACAATATTAGTTCTTCGAAATATGTCTCCGGTGGTGATGAAAAAGTATTAAGAGTATTCGAAATTACCCATTCTATTAGTAAATTATTACAAAACTTGTGCGAAATTGACGTTGTACCTGACGAGTATCAAAACTTATTACCAGAATCTGCATCGTTGCCAGTATTAGGTTTATCTAACAAGGCTGCTAACGAGCAACTCCAAGCAGGAGAAACTGCTCAACAGCAAGAAGACACCGAAGAAAATAATGAAGCTAATGTTGAAAAGGAAGATATTTTAGCTTCTTTAATTGCTCCACCATTAGAAGATCATTTACAAAGATATACCTTATTTCCAGAAATTGAAAAATTATATGGTCATGGATATGAAATTACATGTTGTGCTACGACACCTAATGGTTCTTTGATCGCATCAGCTTGTAAATCTAATTCCGCGAAGCATGCTGTTATCAGAATATTCAATGTTAAAAAAGATTATCAACAATGTGAACAAGTTTTGCAGGGTCATAATTTAACCATTACAAGTTTAGAATTTTCACCTAATGGTAAATACTTAGCTTCAGTTTCTCGTGATAGACAATTCAGCTTGTGGAAAGTTATTGATGAAGAGCATGGTAGATTCGAGTTGGTCGAACTTAATCCAAAAGCACACAACAGAATTATATGGGATTGTTCATGGGCGCCAAGCAATGAGTTCAGTGACTTTTTTGTAACTGGTTCTCGTGATAAACAAATAAAGTTATGGCAGGTTAAAGAAAAGGTTGAGCTAGTCTCTTCCTTGAAGTTGATAGATGCCGTCACTTCAGTTTCATGCTACAAGTCGAACCTCCTCAACAACAACCTTGTACTTGCAGTTGGTTTAGAAAATGGAGATATTTCTTTATGTTCGGTAGATTTAAGTGAGGACAAAAAGAAATTCAAGTTGAAAGCTTCATTTGATAAAGCTATTACGCCGGCTGATAGAATTGCTAAGTTAAGTTTCAGCAATAAGCCACACGATAAGGAAAAGAGACTCTTATTAGGTGTTGGTAGTAACGATACCTCTGTTCGTGTGTATAGTATTGATAAAAATCATTTTGTATAATATTTTCTATTTAATCATTTAATATAAATATAGATAAGGACGTGTATTTCCTTGGTGCTTCCTCTGGATATCCTTGATAAGAACTCGTATAAATACATAACGAATAATCAACATTTCTTCTTCATTATAGGGAACCAGAAAAGGGAATATCTTGATCATGCATCTCAGGGAACCTCTTTCTAGTCATAACTCTGTACTTGTTTCTTTCGAATTCAAGTATTTTATTTTGAGTTTCTCTTGAAGAAATTCGACACTCTTTGACGAATGCTATATGGCAGGAACCATAAAGAAAGGCTGAAAAAGACAAAAAATAATAAAAAAAGGGTTCAAACATCAGTCTTATGTCAACCGTATGAACATATCGTTTAAGTATAACTATTCTAATGATAACATTGGATATAAAACTAAGAAGAGTTCCCCACATATTTACAATAATTCTTAATCCTTCATATCTAGCTGTCGGTGATCTCCCGTTATACCACTTCCAAAAGTGTTTAATCAAATCAAAAAGTACGTCTTTCAATTACAAAGGTTAAAATTTAACGATATTTCATTATCCTAGAATAATTAGTGTTCCTAGTTTAAACTTTTTAATTCTAATTATCGCTAAACTTTCTTAGTGTTTTCCGAGCGCCGACCGCTCCTTAGTGGCCTTAGTGGTTCACTAGAAGATAATTTGCAACCACATGCTGATCTTAGCGAGCAATTCCTTAAGCTTAGAACTGAACTTGAAACATCAAATTAGAAATACATTTTAAAGCTCACATTAGTTGAATACTAATCTTCCTAACTGATGTATTTTTATTTGATTTATGTTAACGTTAGTTAAGAGTTCGACTAAAATTCTCTATTCACTTGCTCCCTTGTCCTAAATATATTTTACGATTATTGTTCACAACCATATCACTGTTAACGTTCTTATTTATTTTCAAATAAGATCAGAAAAATGCAGATCATAACTTTGCTTATATAGTTATAAAATTACTAGTAAAAAATACAATTCAAATCAATGCTGTACCAGGAATGTGTTTTATTTTATTCCATTTTTCTAAGGATTTTAAGTATCCAAATTCAACGGTTACAACCCATGACCAATAATATGTTTTTATATATGAAAATGAACAAAATTACCATTTAAATGTTCTTCACAACGTTCTTGATATGTTACTGGCACACTAATCCAGAAAACTTGTCGCGACATCTTTCTTGCGACATTTATACTTGAACGACATTACAACAGCAAATAATCGAGACTACTCCCTAGGAAATCAATTGGAGTTAACAACACCGCATTGAATTAAGTTTCATAATAATCAATCGATTGACAAATTTTAAATCAATTTTTATATTATATTTAGAATAGCTAGTTACAAGGATGGCTGATAAATTTCCCGCTTTAGAAACTATAGACAATGATATACCAACTACCGGATCAACCGAAGATGTTGGAGCTTCTGATTTCTTATCTCGTGAAAAAGAATTAGTCGGTGACGAATTTAAGACTGAACAAGATAAAGAAGTTTTAGCTGACAGCGATGATGATATAAATGATTTTAAGGAGCAATTTCCGGAAGTAGAAGAAGCAGTGCCAGTTGAAGAACAAGTTGTATCTGATGACGATGAAAACTACGGCTTGAATATATCAAGTAAGGAAATTAAATTTGAAGGTGAATCGAAGCATTTGAAAGAATGGAGAGAGCGCCGTGACTTAGAAATCTCTGAGAGGGAAAAAGCCAATGCCAACAAGAAGCAAGACATTATCGCTAAAGCTCAACAGACAATTGACGACTTCTATGATAATTATAACAACAAGAGAGAACAGCTCTCTAAACAGGTGTTGGAAGAACAAGAACAATTCTTAGAAAAGAGGGATGGGTTCTTAAAAAGAGGTACCTTGTGGGACAGGGTTAATGAATTAGTGAATGGAGTTGGTGAATTAACTGAAAGTGAAAATAGAGATAAAACAAGATTCAAAAATTTGCTAGCAAAATTGAAGGATAAAGAAAATGTTCCTGGAGCTGGAGGTTATTAATGATATTGATATTTTTTTATCTGATATTTATACAAATTTAGTTTCTTCTACTCTTCGTAATTATTAGATTTCTTCTTTTATCTTCAAATAAAAATAAATTTTAGGTTAGCACATTTCATTCATTAATTTGTAAGTCATCATTAACATATATATTATATACCATAAACATAAATCACATTATTTTATCAACTAATTTGATTAAGGTCTCATTCTGTAATCGCTTACACTCGTCAGCAGCATTAGCATTATTAATATTTCTCTTAACAAAATCATTGAGGTTCATAGCATTATAAATACCGAAGCACATTATTAAGGCTTCAATTTTATTCCAAGTCCTTAATCTTAATAATCTCAAATAAGGGTAGTTTTCTTTGATGATTCTCCATTTTGATAATAAGATCAATCTAAATAAATATAAGTTTAGTCCGTCCAAAAATGGTTTAGAGATCTTACGAATATTTTCTCCGGAATCATCTGGTGTTGGTTTATATCCATAATCAGGAATAAGGTTCATTGAATTAGCATAAAGGGTTATGAATGCTGCAATGTACCCAATTGCTTTTATATATGCCTTATAAAACAACTTCATGTGGTTCGAGTAGAAGTAATTAAACCTTGAATTCGTTGGTTTCCTTAAATATGACAAAATTGGTGAGGTAATTGAAATTAAAAGAATTGAAATTAAATTTGAAGAATAGATAAAATTCACATAAGAGTTTGTTTTATGGAGAACAAATAAGGAATAATTTTTTATGATCTCATTCAAGGATTTACCTTCATAGATACCATATTTTAGTGCATAATAATGATCCAAAAATCTTTGCTTAAATGAAGCAAGTCCAATAAACAAACTTAACACTAAATTATGGATCAAATAACTTTGAAGTAATCCCGACCAATTAACGTAATGAAAATTAACGCCCAACGAATAATTGATCCAGATAGGATTTAAAATTTTCGATTTGATTGAACTTGATAAATACCTTTGATTCAATCTGTACCTTGTGGGTGTCAAATAGTTGGATAAAATTTGACCAAATATCAACGGATAAATTATATATTCTTTATTCTTATACAAATTAATTAAGGCCCTATTCCTGTAAGTATCGATTTTAAAAATTGGAGACAACTTTGGTGATATTACAATTTTCAGAGCCGATGGTGGATTTAAAATACCATAATAATTTAACCATAGATAAATCAGAATGTAATCCTTTGGGATTTTGCTATTACCAGAAGTAGCAAAATATAACATGAAACAGCTGATGACATTCGATATTTTAGATATTCTTCTGGCGGTTGTGATTGGATCTTTATTTTGAACTATTGATCGAGACATCTTGAATAATAATTTGCGGACTATTGGGTTAAGTGACAAGAAACCTGCCCAATGAAAGGGCCTTGGAACCCTAGCTATCAATAGAATAATAACCCACTTGGCCCATTTGTGTACTGATGGATCTATTTGACTGATATCAAGGTGTGTCATTTTATTGTGGTAAAGACAATTATTATGATACTTGAAGAGTATTGTATTTTGAGTGTCAATAAAGCCAGTCGATACGCGGTTAGCAAAATTTTGATTATTACATTAAATTTATTTATAAGAGTCAATTTTTATTTCTTAAATCACAACAAAGGTAATTTAACATAATACATGAGTTAATATGAATGGGTATACACCTCCAGATATGCTGAGACTAAAATTGAGTATTGTTACTCCATCGCCCGCCAAACATTCACATCCTGCAACATCATCCACATCTTCAGTTAGATCGAACTCTTTAAGATCCAAAGGTATTAGTTTAAATATTGCCGTATCTCCAGCTTCAACATCTAGCCCAACACCATCACAAAGTTCAATACATAGAAGGTCATTATCAAGTGTTCCTCAGAATACCCAACATCTTCCTCAATTGCCGGAGATATCGCCCCACTCAACGTCAACATCGCCGATTCCTTCAGCAACGGAGGGACTAAAATATAAGTTACCATTACCACTGGCGGAGCAGCTTTTAAAGTTGGACATAGATGATCTACTAAGGTTGCTTGCATTAAAAGAGATGAGTATTATTGAAATTAAAGATAATATTGGTACCTTAACCGCTAAGCTAGAAAGAAACGAGAATGAATTACATAAATTAAGAGAAGTTATTCAAAGATCATTATACAAAGAGCTAAGTGGAAATTGTAGTAAAACGTCTTCCAAACATCAGCGACAAAGTAGTAATCCAAGGGAAGAGGCAATTGCTAGTACAAAAAATAGAACAAGAAGGAGAACTTTATCCTCATCGTCTTACAGCGCAATTATTTCAGCTACTACATCAACAAATCAAACACAAGATTCGGATAATTCAAATAAACGAAACTCATCATTGTGGACCAATTTATCCAAGCCATTAAATTTAATTCAACAATTTGACTCAATGTTACAAAATGAATTTGAAAAATCTCTCATTCCAAATCCGCAGCAACAACATACGACACGTAATGAATCATTAAACAAACGATCAGATATCAACTTTCATAAATCTAGAAGGTCTGAGGATTCTATTTCAAGCATTAGTTCAATTCCATCACCTTTGAAATCAAAATCTAATGCTTCCCTAAAGTCATCAAATATTGACTTAAATCAATACCTTTCTCAATCTTCTGACAATATCGTCACCGAAGGACCGAAAAACTCTAACAAAGTTGATTCGTTTAATAAGAACACGGAAGATATGTTACAAACTGTTTCGTCTTCTATATGGTCTTTTGTGAACGATGTGAAAACAAATGTTTTGTCATCTTTAGGTGAAGAAGAAGAAACTATCCTAAAAAAATCAAGTTCAAAGATGGAAAAGCCGCTGGATAATGAACTTGCAATGTATAATTTGGAAACTGGTTCTGCTATAAGCTTAAATAAACAAAAGGGGAACACATTTTCGTCTGCCAGTAACAATAGTCCTTCTACAATCCTCAAGAAAGATGAAGATGATATATTGAACAACAGTGATTATGAAGATTTACTAGATATGCCAATAGATGATGATGATAAAATCGATTTATCGATTTATTCAAATTTAAGACGTAAATGAGTATGATTAATTAGAGATTAATTGATTATTTTTTACACTTATGTATATACTTAACTTGTAATGAGAAACATATTTATATAAATGTCAAAACATGTAAAACAAGCGCTACACAAAGTACGAAGAAGAAATATTTATAAGTTCTGTAAACCACTAATAACCTCAGAATGTTTCAAATCTTCAAATTTCTTGCTACTGGTACTTCCAATTGATCTTAAATCTTTTAACATTATATCTTTTAGCTTATCAAAATAAACATCTTGTAAAATATTCCTAATATTATACTCCGATTTTTCAATTATTGTTCCTAAATTAATTAAGTGGGCTGTTTCTAAATTAACCGCACTATCTAAATTTAAAGAACATGATGATTCTAATTGCCTAGTTAAATTGCCTGATAATGATAACGAGGAAGTTTGCTTGTTCTGCAAATCAAGGATAACTGAAGTTGTTAGCTTGTACAAGGCTGTAGCTGCAGTTTCTGGAATAACTTCAAAAACATGAATAGAATCCCACTTTCCTGATCCATCGCTTGTCTCTTTCTTAAACAAAGCAACACCGGCGAACCCATTTTCTAATGGGTTGACATCCTCTTCAGCAGTATCCCATAAGTAAACAGATGAGATACCAGATCCTTCATAATATAAATCACGATAAATATCAAATGACTCATTGGCCTTAATTTCCAATTGTCTTAATAAATCAGATGGATAGGGCGGAGGTAAATCATCATCAGTTGGCTCAATGTTTGGATAGTATTTGTTTGACCAAGGAGACCTGTAAGAGTCACCATCTCTATTATAATCACAACATAAATACTGCTTGCCTGATGACTCACATTTTAATACCTTCAAGGGAGTATCAACTGATGATAACAAATCTTGAGTTAGTTCTTCATTTGATTCCTCATCATTTTGGACTAATGTACATATATCATTCAAGTTTTTAGAGATACTCTTAGGATCTAAGCGTCTTAATAAATCTAATGACGCATCAAACTTATCATCGTATGACATGTCAATTAATTGATTATTAGAGTTAACGTTAATTGATCTAAGTAATTGTCCCGCTTATGTCATTTCAGTCAATTTTGAGGTTCGACTAATTTTGGATTCTTAAATTAGAATGTATACAAAAATTTCAAAACAACGAACAATATTACTTGACTATCCCCAAATTAAACCTTGTCTGATTCAAAGTCTGACCCTAATCTTAATAGCTATACTACTACATTTCTAATGCATTTATACTCTCAAAAAGTACAAAAAATTGAAACATATTTTGATAGAATTCTAATTATGTACAAACTTGGTTGAAAGATTTTATTGATAAAAGATTATGTATAGATAAATACGATTATTAATTAGACAAATGTGATAAAAAAATCCTATTTTTGAAAGAATTGAATTAAGCGTATGTTAATTTTTAAATCACTAAAAATACACTTAAAAAGTCAAACTTATGACAACTGATAATCACCACCATAACGTGGAGCATTGAGAATTATACCATTAATGATACCGGCGATTAATCCAGCAATGGGTAAAGTGAAGATCCAACCTAAGTAACACCAAATAACCATCTTCCAGTTAACAGCTCTTAAATCTCTATTACATAAACCAATAAAAACAGTTGCTCCAACTGCAGATTGTGTAGTTGAAACTGGAATAGCCAATTGAGTGGCCATCACAGTAGTAACAGCAGCCCCCAATTCAATTGCAAAACCTCTTGATGGAGATTGTAAGATTAATTTATTACCTAAATTGGACATAATTCTGTAACCATAAGTCCAACAACCAATAACTAAAGCTCCGGCTGCGTAACACAAGACCCAAACTGGAACATCAGCTTTTGCACCAATAGTGTTAGTTTTCCATACTATATAGATAGTTGCCAAAGGACCAGTAGCGTTAGCAATATCATTGGCACCATGTGCAAACGCCATGGTACAAGCGGTGATGGCCTGTAACAAAGAAAATAAATATTCAACTTTGTTATCATAGTATTTGGATTTTGAATGTAAACTCTTTAAATTACCAGCTAGCATATCTTTACTTTGAACTTGAGAATTAATGATGTCTTTTGTAAATCCATGTGAAACAATTAACCACAATAAATATGGCCACTTCTTAGGGCCCTGCTTGAGTAATGAAAACCATAGTTGTTTAGTGGTCTGTTCTTTTTTGGCAGCAACTTGAGCATTTGAGGCTGTTGAAACTTCTTCAATGTCAACATTACTAGTCTCAATTTTATTCTCAATTTCGCTTGAAGATGATCTATCACCGGGATCTTTTGAAGCATGAGGCTCATCATAGCGTCTTCCTTCATAGAAATCAATTACTATTTGATGGCCCTCTGGCATTGGAGGAATATTATCAGTCGATTTGAACCAGTAAATTGGCCCTTTAAACACGTCATACCATCTTAACGTCCAATCATTGTGGACTAACTTTCTCCTGTAGAAGGGATAGCAAAATAACATATAAATACAACAAGCGACGGCGCCAACACCTATGACAGAGCTAGCAATAGCTCTATCTGATAAATCATCCAAATTTAGGGATGGTGCACCCTTCCAGACAATCAACATAGTCAAAATAGAGAAAGTAGCAAAAACTAAAACTGGAACTAAAAGTAACCCATTTCTTAAAGATTTATTTAAAGACTTTATCTCCAAAACTCCATATTTAGAAATTAAGAATATTATTGAGGCAAAACAGCCAGCAATCATTGGAGCAATAAACCACGAAGCAATTATTTGTGCAACCCCATTCCATCCCCAATGAACATTTCTTGCGCCTTTGGCAGCAATAGAAGCTCCTATAACTGCACCTACAATCGAATGAGTTGTAGAGACGGGCATACCTATTGAAGTAGCAATAGTTAACCATGTTGAAGACCCAACCAAGGCGCAAGACATGGTTAACATTAAAACAGCTGGACTGTCATTAAAGACACTGACATCAACAATCTTTGATCTAATTGTATCTGAAACCCTATTACCAACCAACACAGCTCCTAAAAACTCACAAATTGCCGCCAAAATCATAGCTTGCCAATACTTCAAAGACCTTGAAGAAACTGAGGAAGCGAAAGAGTTCGCAACATCATTTGCACCAATGTTCCAAGCATCCAAGAATGCAAAAAGCATGGAAATTGCAAAGATATAATCAAATTGATGTAAAGCCATGACTATTTGCTATTTCTATTTGATGAATACGTATTGCCAAGCTGTCACAAAGATTACTGTATAACAAGAAGAGACTGAAATACTTGTGAGAAAGTTAAAAGTATTTATAACTACCTATGAATAGACTCGTGGGCTATCACATTTAATTATTCCCCTTGGCATTGATACCAAATAACCTATTACTACTCCCAAATATGTACAAATATGTGCCTAACTAATAGATTTAATTATCCATTAATTTTTTAAATGGCAGAGAAGAAAGTCTTGGTAGAGGTTGAGCAGTTGCGAGAAAACAAACGATCTGAACTGGTTATCTTGGCAAAACTTTGTGGCCAGAAATTTCTTATACCCAGTGAAAACGTGGGCTTACTTATCAAAGACCATTAAATATTCTATTAGATGTTTACCAGTTCAATTCAATTATGATATCCTAGTGGACATAAGATTAACATCATATTAAGGTCTTCTCATATATACCACTCTGTAGAGATGCTGCTTTCCTGCCTAATTAATGCCTAATGTATAGAGGACTGAAACACTCATTCCGTTACATTGAGATCCACGTAAACTCTATTTTACTCAATTTGAATATCCCACGTGGTGATTAATGCTATCTAAGTTTCTGGTTACCTGAAGTGGTAGATAAATTATAAGACCTTTAATTTACTACCAGGCATTAGACAGGTCATGAATAAAACTTGTAGTCACCATGTTAAACAATTTCGCTTAATCGCACTATTATTGTATTACAAGATAATTATGTATGCAATATGAAAATCAAATTTTTTACTGATTGATAAGAGCCTACATGTATACGTTGAGATATCTATATATCTCTTTCAATTCTTTAAATTCTATGTAATATTGAACAAGATTGATTAAAATTAAATTATTGTATATAAATCATTATTTTAAATGTTTAAGCTTTAGTGTCTGACCATTAACTTTATTCTAAAACATGATTGTATGGCTTAGTTCATTTTACAATCAAAGTTCTTTTTTATTGAGCTATCAAGATTTGAAGTGAATACAATGTGGAAGAAATGAGAAAACACTAATACAAGATCTGAAGAATATTTATGAAGACCAATAATTTACACTTGTGAATCTATGATTTTTAAGTTCAGATAATTAGGTTGATTATATTTATAGTCATTTTGACTATCTTTTATATCAGAAAGGGGTGTGGTCTTCCTGTTGACTGTATACCTTTGTTGACTGCATATAACTGTCTGTATCAATTCATCACACATAGAGATCTCTCAGTTTAATGGAGAGGGTGTATAAGAGCCTGATTTTGACAATCATTAATACAGATATTCCCATAATATAGAGTTTGCATTGTAATAATGTCAAGTTCGGATGAAAATACAAGACTCTTAAGGAACAAATCTAGTCCCAATGTTGCTGGCCTCAGGTATGAATCCACTAATCCGAATATGTTGAGAACGCCAGGTAGACCGCCATTATATTCAATGCCCTCTAACCAATCATTGAAGAGTTTAAAAAGCTTAAGCAGTATAAGCGATCCGATAATAGATAATTATATACAGAGTAGAACCCGAACATCAAAGAATGATGATATTAATCTGTCAATTGTTAATTTTAACTTGTTATACGATGACGAGGGAACTTTTGACAGTTTTGCATATTTTGCATACTATTTCCCAATTTTTAAATGGCTACCTAACTATAAAATAAAAGAGAGTTTGGTAGGAGACTTTTTGGCTGGAATATCATTATGCTCATTTCAAGTTCCGTTAGTGATGTCCTTTGCTACCTCTTTGGCCCATCTACCACCAATAACCAGTCTATACTCAATTATTATTGGAGCTTGCACATATTCCATATTTGGTTGTGTACCGGTTTTAGTTGTTGGACCATCCCCTTCTAGCGCTTTAATTTATGGACAAGTGATAGAACTATTTAACCATGAAAAATCATTTGGAAAGTTTACGAAATTAGAAATATCATCAACATTGTCTTCAGCAATGGGAGGCATTCTACTAGGTAGTGGATTGTTAAGATTTGGTTTTTTAGATAATGTTCTAAGCAGAGCGTTACTAAAAGGATTTATTGCAGCTATGGGGCTTATTATGATTATTAATGAATTATCCACCGAGATGGGCATTGCTGAATTATCATTGAAAGAGCCACACTTAACCACATTGGATAAATTACTTTTTGTAATCAAATATTTTAAAGAAACTCACATATTACCATTTCTTATCTCAACTATCACTTTGTCAATTGTTTTAATAGTCAGAAAAGTTAAAAGTTTGTTAATTCATAAATATAATAAGAAATGGGCTATTTACATCCCTGAATTATTCATGATGATTGTGGCTGCTACTTATTTCTGTTGGCATTTTAAATGGTACGAAAACGGTGTTGGAATAATTGGCGATATTACACATTCAACTGGGTCAGTTTCAATTATTAATCCGCTAAAATGGTCAAAGTTATCTTTATATAAGAAAACATTCTCAACGTCATTATTGTGTACTATTTTAGGATATTTTGATTCAACCACTGCTACCAAGGCATTAGGAGCGAAATATAATTATAACGTCTCTTCAAATAGAGAATTGGTTGCATTAGGAGTAACTAATTTTTTTGTGAGCTTAATTGGAGCGTTACCTTCATTTGGAGCATTTGGTAGATCGAAGATAAACTTATTGTCTGGAGCAACCACTCCAATGGCAGGCATCATAATGTCACTTGCTACTGTGCTTGCTATTGTTTATCTACTACCATTATTGTATTATTTACCTGATTGCGTATTAGCATTGAGTACAACTATAGTTGGTATTACGGTTTTAGAAGAAGTACCATCAGATTTGAAATTTTTCTGGGATATAGGAGGCTATGATGAAATTTTGACTTTTATGCTTATCTTTGGTGCAACAATTTTGTGGAGTGCACAAGCAGGTGTTACTTTAGGTGTAATTTTGGCTGTGATACGAGTTATTAAACATAGCACAAGGTCAAGGATCCAGGTTTTAGGTAGAATTCCTAACACAAGTGTCTTCAGAAATGCGGATGAATTGATCGAAGAAAGTTTTGCAACTTTTTCAAACGCAGATAATAGGCATGAGAACGAAAACATTCACGCTGACAAGTTGTCGAACTTAATTGCAGAAATTGAAGAAATTGAAGGCGTATTAATAATTAAAATTCCTGAGCCATTGAACTTTGCAAATGTTAGTGACTTAAAAAGTAAATTAACTAGAATTGAGAAGTATGGTACATTATTAGTACACCCTTCGCAACCAAATAAACGTGATTTCAATAATAAAACTATCAAATTTATTATCTTTGATTGTAAAGGGATGACGTATATTGATTCTTCAGCAACACAAGTGCTACACGAAATTGTCAAAAAATACATTGAAATTGACGATATTTCTGTTTGTTTCGCAAGAGTTCCAGTTGACAGCAATGTTAGAGAAAAATTTAAAAAATCAGACATAATAAAATTGGTTAATACCAGTTATCAAAATTATGGTAGTGGCTTACTCAATAGGATTTCAAATTTAGATTTAAATCATATAGGTATTTCCTCATCTGGTATGGGTGTTGGCTTTTTCTTAAGTATTGATGAGGCTTTGAAATCAATTGATATACAGAATGTATAAAGATTAGCAAAATATGTCGTGAAATGCACATAGAAAGCAATTTTAAAATATTTCTAGCTCTGCGACATTTGTAGATTTTACGACATCCTTATTTTAGACAAGAAGGTTGACTTGACTCTATACTGACAAGGATAAGTCTAGATACAATAACCGTTTTATAAATGGAAGCGAAATATCTATTAGGTCCTATTTTTTTGCATTGAAACCTTAAAATTAGACACATTTAGAAACTTATAAATAGCTATATACAGAAAAGCATGATATCTCGAATACCAAGGAATATTTTTTATAGATCCCTCTCGTTATCGACAACACTTTCAAACTATAAGTTCTACGATTTGGTAGTTAACACCCCAACTCATCCATCTGAGCCAATAGAAGCTTATTTAATGAGTGAAAATGAAGTCAAAGAATTGAAAAAGACTACCGAAACGACATTGGAGGGTAATTATAAGTTAGACGCCCTCTCTCCAGAAGAAAAGATAGCTAAAGTGTTCGGTGGTAGGATTAGAGGTGAAGCTCCGAAATCGTCGAGTAGAACTATGAGAGGGGAGCCAAAGGTTATTGCAGGGATAACTGTACCTGATAAACCCAGAGAACCAGACAATTGTTGTATGAGTGGGTGCATCAATTGTGTTTGGGAATTATACGACGATGATGTTAAAGATTGGAAGTCAAAGCGCAAAGAAGCTGCTAAAAGATTAGTTAAAAAAGGTGGTAGATGGCCGGAGAATTTCCATCCACCCATAAAGTACTTGAACAAAGAAAATTTGCCCTTATCGTTGGCTAAGAAGGGTGATGAAATATTGGAAAGTTCCAGATCATCTCAGAAGAATGAAGAGGAGGAGGCGTGGGAAAATGTACCAATTAGCATAAGAGTCTTTGCCGAAATGGAGAAGAAGATGAAGGCTAAAAAGAAGGCTAAGAAAGCTTCAAGTTTATAGTTCAATTAAATTATCTTAGACTTTGCATGTTTACATAATTATTATTAAATGTAAATTATTATTTTTATATACTTTGATTTATACATTATTCATTTGATATATATAGGAATGTTAATATACTCCTTAACTCAAGAGTTATTCATCGAGATCAATTCCTTCTTCTTTGTAGAAAGCCTTAGCTTCCTCAATTTGAACTAATAATTCTTCATATTTATCTTTTTTATCTTTAAAAGTATAGACACCCCAGCCTAAAGTGCCCAAAGCATAGGCACCAAATGTAACTAAACCCCACCATGGTAAGAATGGTAATATTTCATCATGAAACATTTCAGAAGTTGGGAATAATCCGGAATACAAACTGAAATAAATCGCTGACAAAGCGAATAATGTTAAAAGAGCTTCAGTAGCTTTAGTCATTACTGATTAGTTGAATATATTAATAAAGTATCAGATAAAACTTAACAATTGTTATAAAATAGTGTATAACGTGTTTACTCTTTTGTAAGTGAGACGTTTAGCGATGTACTGCATAATCGTATACAAAATATATCGTTATATAGTTATACTTCCATATATACAATTAATCATTTTCAAGTGAATCTTGCTTAATGAATCCAATAAGGCCATTCAATGATTTGGAAATTGCGTCATCTAAGCTTTTTAATCTATTCATTATGTTTTTATCATCAATTGGCTGATCTTCACCAGTTTCCTCTTCTTCTTCGTGTTCATTTTCATCATCCTCGTCCTCTTCATTTTCAGCCACGTCGCCTTCAACATCTTCACCTTCACTTAGTTCATTAGCAGGTTGATCAACTTCCATCGCATCATCATTTTCTGTATAGTCTGTCTTTATAATTTTTTCGATTTTAATTGGATCAATTGGAGTCTCTTTGACGATTCTACCTAGTTTGTAACGAATTATTCTTCTAATAGTTTCCATTGTTTGTTTATTGATCCAACCATCCTGAAATTCAGGCACATCCCTGTAGAATGAATCGCCGAATTTCTCTTGGTTTTGTTGAATCACATTCAATATATCCTTATCCAATACGTCACCAACTTGATATGTTACAGTAAGCGGTAACCTCACACCATCAAAAAGCAAATATTCAGATATTCCGATTTCCTTGTAAGCTTTAGACAATTTAATAGTGTTTGGTACAATCTTTTTGGGCTTTCGAGAAGAATCAACATTAAAATGTAAACCAGGGATTCTAAAGTACTCACTTTGGTACACCCAGAACAATTTATCGGATTTGGGATTAACGCCAAACTTAACATTACAAAACCTCCAAGGACCACTTTTATATATGAAAGAAACATAAGGTAATGCTTGTTTAATTACCCTTTTTAATTCAGAGGGGACGATATCCTCCAAATGTTTACGCAACCAAATTGGCTTGATATCAAATATCATCCTTAACCACTTAATACATTCCAATAAATTGTATTCTAAACTATTTTCAGGGAAAGTCTTTTTGGTTAAAGTTTTCAAATTTTCAATTAGAGGAGGAGCTGCTTGTTCCGGTGTCTCAGAATTAAAATCAATTATTATAGTATGTAACTTTATAGTACTCTTTTTAGAAATAACTTTTACCTCTCCACTTTCAGAATCCTTAATCATAGTCGTTAATGGATTCTTTTGATATCTGTAATCAAAAGGAAAACGAATTGGACTTAAAACTGGTGGCGGGGGTAATTGATGATCGTTGTTTTGATAATTCTCTGTCTTTTTATAATCAGAAATGCCGATAAACTTCTCATGTTCTTCAAAGTATTTACTTAGCGTATCATAGTTTTTTGTATTTAATGCAGAATTATTAAAATCTTGAACGACACTATTATTTTTAGTTGAGACTTGAAAATCTGCCATTGCTTTAAATGAATATGTCTTATTGATTATAGCCACAGGTTGCGTCTTATGTTTTGGCCCATTCTTTTGGTCATTTATTTCAAGCAAACGCCTAATTGTATATTTAGAAGGGTTATCATAATAGTCTTGGGGTATACTTTGTCTTGGTATTGAGACCTTCAATAAAACTTTCTCAGTAGTATTCAACAGTGATTGAATCGGATGATGAAAGGGATCGCTCCTTAATCCTAATTCTAAAATGTTTTCGTTACTATTATAACTGGTAGGATTATTCAGTCTATTCGATGAATTTATAATCTTCGAAATTTTTTCCTTTCCTCCAATCATTGATATTGCCTTATCGTTATTCTTCACAAGCAATGGCAATTCTACTGCGGCAACATGAGGAATATCCATAGAATGCTTCTCTGCAATTTGCTTACTATGCATTTTACTTTATCTTTCAAAGATATATAGAAAGCTTAACTATAGTAAGTATTCTATGGAAAGAGAAACTAGATAGCATTATAATAGGATGTAAAAAGTATCACATAAATTTCTCAAAATAAGAGTTAAAAAAATAATTGCCTCCAGCCAGATTCGAACTGACGATCTCCTCATTACTAGTGAGGTGCCTTACCAACTTGGCCATAGAGGCAATCTTCTTTTGGTGTAAGAGTTCTCGGGATATATATATACTCTAACTAATAAAGTAAACTTAAATAGGTTGTTATATTAAAGGAATATATCTTAAGCTGTATTTAGCCTATATTTAAGTTAGCCAATAAAATAGTAAGTGAGATTTCATGGAAATATCACTTCTATTTATATTCTTTAATTTGGTTATAAAAGAAGGAATCTGATATATCATATTAATGATATATGGAAAATATGATATATCTGTTTTCTTACATTTGGTTGTAAGGATACCTACCTTTATATAACTCCCACTTTCTCTAAGCCCGCTAATTATATAAATCTCTAAAATGTTGCAAATAGTATTTTGAGAAAGTAAGCTTTAATATCATTTTTATAACTACCCTTTTAATGCATATAATTGAGGTTTCTAGGCTTAATAAGGGCCATGAGTTCTTCTACGTAGAAACTAGAACCTATATTTAAGATACAGATATAAGAAGTAGGGATTTCTCTGAAATCCCTCACTATATATAGTTAGCTAAAAGTAACACATATGATAGATCACATCACATTTCTTACTATGTGATAGTTAAAGAAAAGTATCCTAGGAGTTATGAATCATATTTAATATTCGAGATTCTTAACATTGGCTATAAGCACATAAAAATAACATAAGTAATATGTCCTACTTACCTATGATATCTATGGAATAGATAAGTTCCATGAATATAAAAGACGATTATCTTATCCAAGTCCCTAGAAGAGAGAAAGGGGGTTAAGGGAAATGGAAAGACCTAAATAGTATTAGTTAGTTTTGTTTAGTCGGAATGCGTGTTTAGTTAATCATACAAATCCTATTAAAGTAACAAGCCATGGCGAGGTTTCTCTGGGAAGTTACTACCATTTCGACCTAGAACCCTAACATTGATATTACTATTGAAAAGTATTTATGTTCTTTATTTATATATTATGACCTATTCATTAAATAGGTATATTTAAAATTGTTAAAAACCCAAATTAACAGAACTTAGACATGAGGTTGAATTTATTATGAATACTGATACAAACTGTCTGATAAAGTGCTAAAGTTTTTTCACCAAATTTTTGTAGATATTGAGTTGGATTAGGTTGCTTTACTTACAGATTCTTTTACAGAGGGAGGTTCTACAAATTAGTTCTGTAAATGTCATAGTTCACAAAGGCATATCGATTTTTATCACTTCATCTAACTTAAAATTGAAATTTGCAATTAAGATAATACGACACAATGCAAAAGTTTAATCTTCTATGAACTCTAAATCTGAAGTATGATCCTTTCTATGAATATCATAAAGTAGTACGATTATTGACATTAGAAGATAACAGTCTATCTCAGATAAATTAACACACGTTGCATATCCAAACAAATCTTAAAAGATATGCATGATTTCCTCTGTTACGCTTTATTTGGGTCTGGGTAGTGAATATTATATCGTGAAATCATCAATAGATGCTTTAAACTTAGCTATCTATTTCAGTTTTTGCAACAAAATTGACTCTTTCAATTTAAATCCAAAAATTATGATATACAAACATACCTTCCGTATTTATGAATTAAATCATAGATAAGTCTTGAAACTGCAAGTTTACTAATATAATTATAATATCATATATGTTCACACAACGGCAGATAGTTTGGCTCTTTCCTCTTCAATTGAAATTCATGTGTCAGTAGACTTGAATTGTTCAACGGAAAAGTTTTGTACTCTTATATAAATTTATATATTTAATGACTTTTAATTTTATGATTTGGAAACGTTGATCTATCAACCTCAATAACGAGTCCACTTATTATGTGCTATACATAGTAAAAAAATAAAGTTCCCCGTTACCGCAGGATATAGACATCCTCTAAGGATGTACTAAACATTAATAATTATGTGGTCATGCTCAAAAGATTGAACATATTAGTTATCTGCATTCCATTAATGAATCATTACTGGTCTCAATTGATAACTAAGAAACAAGAACTCCATTAAGTTCTATACTTTGGTACAAAAAAAAAATACTTGACAGGGTTGTAATTGGACTATAAAATTTGGGATAATTTAAAAGGAAAATAAGAGAAAAAATAATGCATTTCGTTTGTTCGCTGGACTAACTGGTGGAATCAGACGACTTTATAAACGATGTTCCCTAACTGTAGTGATTTTACAATCTCAAAATCAATTAATCACAAAATAAAAAGCCGCTTCATAGAGATTTTCTAAGCACAATTCAAGGAAGGCGTTTAAAGAAAGTGTGCACATCCGTTGGATAGGATGTACTGTGAAATTTGGAAGCTCTAAAGTCGATATTGATGATGCAAATAGTTGAGGCGACAACCTCAATTTACAACCAAATGAATAATTTGTTACAAGAAAATTAAATATTGTTAACTTCCCAGTTGAATCGTTACTGTAACAGGGAGATTGGTAGTGTTGTATTCAATGTGCAAATTTACATAAAGAAAAGAAAATTATAGGTTAGTACGTAATCAGTGAGCTTCTTCACAAGTATATGCCTTTTGCGGCAATTTTTCTATCTTAATTGATTTTCCAATATTTTTACTAGTGATACTACTACGTGCACCTTTGATCATTTATAAATACTGTTCTCCGAGCCAGAACGCCGGCTTGGAACTCCGATAGATTAAAATTAATACTAGTACAGCAAAACAGAGATTTCAAGAAAGTACCATTGTTTATGGATTTGTTAAAGCGATTAGAATTCCCAGATTTACACTTGATTCTAATGTACTTAAATAAGCAGTATTGTGACTTTAAAGTTCGACAGATACAGAAAGTAGGTTTTTTGAGGACAAACCTTGGCTACTGAATGTTAATAATCTAATACTAGGTCTTTCTTTTGTATCATATCCAAAAACTTATTTGACCCAAGAATTTGCCATAGGCGTCTGATCCAATCGTCAAGGTGCAAATTTCATAATACTGGGGTTATTCCGCGTGATTACAATACACATTGCACAAAATCTTTTTGGTTCGGTGTAAGCGGCCATTTTGGCAAATAACAAAGTTTAATTGGATAACACCTCATGGCCGTCGGTTCGCACTGACGAATGTAAAATTGATCAAACCTGGAGATTGGTGGAAGGAATATCCACACCAATTATAAAAAAGTATTGAGTTCCAGTTTTGAAATTTTTTCTTTTTCTTCTTTAAACACAAACCAATTAAGTTTATATTATCATTATATAAGGTTTATCTGTCTTAAAAATGTTATCTAAAATCGCTACTAGATCATTCTCATCATCCGCTGCTTCTGCTTACAAGGTTGCCGTCTTAGGTGCCAACGGTGGTATTGGTCAACCATTATCCTTGTTGTTAAAATTAAACCACAAAGTCACAGACTTAGCTTTATATGATTTAAGAGGTGCACCAGGTGTTGCCGCTGATGTTTCACACATTCCAACCAATTCCACTGTCAAAGGTTACGATCCAGAAGGTTTAGAACAAGCATTGACTGGTTCAGAAGTTGTTGTTATCCCAGCGGGTGTTCCAAGAAAACCAGGTATGACCAGAGATGACTTATTCAACACTAACGCTTCTATTGTTAGAGATTTAGCTAAAGCTGTTGCAGACTACTGTCCAAAGGCAGCAGTTTTGATCATCTCTAATCCAGTTAACTCTACTGTTCCAATTGTTGCTGAAGTTTTCAAGTCTAAAGGTACTTACAATCCAAAGAAATTATTCGGTGTTACCACTTTAGATGTTTTGAGAGCTTCGAGATTTGTTTCTGAAGTTGCTGGCACTAATCCAGTCAACGAAAAAGTTACCGTTGTTGGTGGTCACTCTGGTATTACTATTGTTCCATTATTATCTCAAACTAACCACAAAAACTTAGATACCGAAACTAGAGATGCTTTAATTCACAGAATTCAATTCGGTGGTGATGAAGTTGTCCAAGCCAAAAATGGTGCAGGTTCTGCAACTTTGTCTATGGCCCAAGCTGGTGCTAGATTTGCTGGCTCCGTTTTAGACGGTTTAGCCGGTGAAAAGGATGTTGTTGAAGCAACTTTCGTTGACTCTCCGTTATTCAAAGATGAAGGTGTCGATTTCTTCTCATCGAAAGTTACTTTAGGTGTCGAAGGTGTTAAAACAGTTCACCCATTAGGTGAATTATCTGGCCACGAAGATGAATTAGTTAAACTTGCTAAGGAAACCTTAATTAAAAATATCCAAAAAGGTGTTGACTTTGTTAAGCAAAACCCATAAAAGTGGATGCGAAACTCAAAGCTTTTTAAGAAAAGTGCATTTGTATAAAGAATATTTATTTATGTCTATAACGTAAGGTGAATGAACGATGATTTAATTAGTATTAATAAAATTATGCCATAACTCAGGATTCCTTATAATTTAATTATTACTTCCAAAATAAAGGATTAAGTTTATTGTATAGAGAACAACATGAACCGTTTTATATAAAAGTCTTGGGGTAAATAAGACGACTGTATACGAAGTACAACTCTTTATACATCATTATGAATCCCATCCCTAAACTTGACACACAAACCATTATTCTACCAACAGCTGTTTCTGTAGATATATTTGTGTATTTTTATTGGACAATTTAGGGCGATTGACTTGTAATTGCTATAGAAAACACCTATATCAGCTTACAATAATCACAAACTAGAAATGATCCAATATTTTTCAGTTGGCTAGGATACAATCTGCGACTCTATCTAGAGTTGCATACTCGGCTCGAAATTCTTCTTGTCCTTCCTTTACTAAGGCAAGAACGTAAGTTTTTATTATAGTATTATATGTATGTGAAAGGCTTGAGAATGATAGAACTCAATTCAATTAGTGCCGAATCTATTATTGCGGATTTTATAGAACTATTTGGAAACAGACAATTGGTAGCAAATTACGCGTGCAGCAGTTAAATATACATAGGTTAAATTTCATGTGAACGCTTCATATGCCTATCATCCTGAACTTTCATCCTCTGGTTGCGAAATTTTTAGTCAAGTATACGAGAGAAAAAATTCTAGACAAAGTTTGCATAATCCAAGGCTTGTGAGAGCTCCTCAGATTTTTTTCAAATGTTACAGAATTCATTTACTTGGCTGGTTAACTCCTTACAAGACATTCGAAATTATCTTATATAATTATAAAACAAAGAATTAGAAAACAATTTCAATAGTAAGAAGAATGGCATATTGGACGATACTATAAGAAGGACACAATAAAACTATCCAATGAATTAAGTTGCGGCCACTCGTACGAAGACGGAATTCGTTCTTCATATTTGAGATGTTTAGCATTCAAAAAATATCATATATCGGCAATAAGTTCGGAGATCCGGATCTTCATCTACGTATAAAAACTTCTGCGATCAGGATATTGGAGGTATCAGAATAGAATCTTACTGATGGAAATTGCAAACTTGGTATAGTCGTAGAAGTCGAGGCAAATAATTCATATTGCCGGTTGAGAATATCTTATAATATGTAAACTCCTCTATATCTTACCCAGCTAAAACCTAAATCAGATCAATTGATACCCCATTCAGAAATCGATAAGACATCCAGCAGAAGAATAAGCAGAACTTTTAGATCAAGTTCACCATATATAGTATGGCTGTGTCTAAGGATAACACAGCCAAGTTTGAATTTAAAAATAGAATGAAAAAATAGTACCTAAGTAACCTAGTTTACCCTATACTAAATAAGTATAAAATTCATCAGCACTCTTAATTCCTTTGTATATCATGCCATACAGAAATAGCCCTCCGACAAAGACGCGTCTCCCTTTCGTGAATGCAACATGTTAAACTTTCCTTAGAGAAAGTTCCGGGATCAATTCCAGTCGGTCAATTCCACAATTAATTTCCCCGTTTAATATATTATTTATTCCCCTCGGTATATTTGTCGGTTTGTTTATTTATCAGATACGAAATGCCTGGATACCAATTGAAGTCAAGGTAGAAACTATGAATGATGTTCAGAATACTTTCTTTTTTAATTATTCAACATTAAGTTCTTTGTATACATAATATTTTAAGCCACAAAGCATACACTAGTGCCTTTATTATTTTGTGCTTGATAGCAATCTTATGCGTAGACCAAGGACTAGTCGATCCAAATCTCACTTCGCCGTCCTAGTTTAGAACCTCGCCAGATACTGAAAATTTTTGTTTGCTGCCCTCGCCTACTGAGCCATGGTCCAATAACCATATATGTAATCGAGGAAACGATAAGGAAATAAACAGTATTTCAGCTCACTTGAAACAATATTTGGCAATTTACAATAAATTTCGATAGACTGTAGATATAACTAATGTAGTCTTATAAAGATTATACAGTTTATAGCGTACACCAGTCCATTCGCTCACTTTCGACACGTTCCGAAATCGATGTAACCAAGTGGAGCTAAATTTAATTCCGGTAATTGTAAATGTAAATAACCAGACATCCGTAATTCAACATGTGGAACCGGATTTAGTTATGATGATAGAAGCTACCTCTTCAGAGGTTGTTCTTATTAGATTTTTAACTTTCCCTGTAATAATCATTAAATATTTTTACTATAATTGGAATCATTGATATTCTATTATCGGTCAATCAAATTATTAGAATAAATAATCTAATTAAAAAATAAGGCAATTAATTTACGAACTCTTCATCAATATTTCATAGAGGTCTAGGAGATTACTGTGAGAAAGACGAAAAAAATTTACAAGAACGACACACATTAACAAAACATTCAAGCTACCAAGAACTTATTCAACGGCCAGGTTTTAAAATGGATAAGTTCTTAATGAGTTCACCAACGCAACTATCTCAGCCGTTTGATGTTGGTAACGACTCAACTTTAATTCATGTTAATGGAGTGGATATGTATGATTCTCAGATCGGCTCAGGTCAAGATACGATATCTCAATCAGATTTAGATGCCATTAAAACAGAGAATGGCACTAAATCTGACAATCTCATTACACAGAGTGAATTAGATGAAAGTAATGAGTCGCTCGAAGAGATGGTGCCAATTTCAAATAAGAACTATCATAATGCTGATAGTTTAGCAACAGATATAGATACTATGAACTTGATTGACTTTTATAATCTGTCAGATAAATTTCAGCATTCCAAGAATATTTCACTAGATGATGGTTATTATAATTCTCAATTAATTTCTAATTCCAATCAATACCAACAAAAATTTTCTCATCAATCAAAATTATCAGCCTCGTCAATGGTTTCCGTTAATCAAGATCCTCCACTGTATTCCCAAGTTGATCGAAATAGAATTCATCAATCTTTTTCAAATAATACCATATACTCCATTGAGTCAGTTCCTGCTCTTTCATCTTCAGTTTCAAATCAGTCATTATTGGATTCTCCTTTATCAATTCCACAAGTTCCGTGTAAACAACCAGCATCACAGCATTCGGTAATGGCGACTCCAAGAAAAGTAGGTAGAAACAAGTCATTATCAGTTTCCTCGATTACTAATTCTATTACTCCTTTAAGAGGTGGAAACAGCACTACCTTATCTCCTATCAATTTAATTAATAACAAAGTTGGCAAGACTCCATATTCTGCTAAGGTAAAGGGCCATAGTAGATCAAGATCTAGACTTTCAATAGACGCTTCAAATACATCTTTATTACTAAATTCTGCAACTAAATCTTCTTCATTTCAAAACTTGGCCAATCCTAATTTAAATCCATTTTACACCCCTTCTTCCTATATGTCGTCTAGAAATGAAAATCTGTATGGTGATAGTGATGAAATAGGTACACCTTTACCAACTCCAACCAATTCAGGAAATTTAAGGAACTTCTCAAGCCAACAGCCATTAAACACCTATCTAAGTCCTACAAATAACTGGAATAACGCTAGTAATGGTAGAACTTGTAGCACCCCTTGTGTATTGAAAAGAAATGATACCTTAGACTCCATTAATATTGAGGATCAAGATGATGATGCATTCAAGGAATTGAAAAAGGTAAAATCTTATTCAAACTTTAATTCATCATTGTCATCATGGAAATCTCATACAAAATTAAAAAAATTTAACAATCAAGTAGAAGAGGATTTATTTTTTAATGCTGCTGATTTATCCCTAAAGCTTGCAGCACAACTAGCATCTAATAAAGAGACTGATACTAATGTCATATCATCAAATTCAACCCCCGGTAATGTATATTCACCTTCAGCAAGATCCTTCAGTTCTAACAGCATACTACCAACTACATCTTACTCAGTTCCATCCACTGTTGGTGCATCAGTTAGTGATTTTGAATCATCAAATAATACAAATTCTAATATCAATTCTGATTTGTTCAATTCTCAGCCATATAAAACCCAAGGAATTGACTTAATGCTGCCACAAATTGTATCAAGTAGATTAAACACTCCTGATAATCCTAATAAGTTAAACAAAAATTTAACTAAAAACCTTAATCTATCTACTAAAAAGTTCATTAACTCTTATCCGGCTTCAATTGACTTAGCATCAATTGCTATATCACCAATGAATTCTTCATTATCAGCTCCACCGACTTCAACTCACCCATTTTCAAATTATCAATCAGTGCATCCACAAAATCCAACCGGATTATTACCTCCAATGGCCACATTTCCTGTCCTAAACCAGCTACCTTCATCTGATGCATATCAACTACAAGGTCCTCCACAACCACTTCCTCACTTTCCTCCTGATATTAAATTACCTATTAAAATTTCGGATAAAACTGATATAATCGATCCTAAGAAGAAACACCAATGTCCCCTATGTCAAGCAAGATTTCAAAGACCTGAGCATGTTAAAAGACATATGAAGAGTCATTCATCTGAGAAGCCATTTGAATGTGATGAACCAAATTGTGGTAAGCGCTTTAATAGAAAAGATAATTTGAAAGCTCATTTGAAGAAAATTCATGGCAGAAAGTTATGATTATTTATTTTTTGGAGAAAGTTATTATGATTAATTATTGTCTAATCATGTTTATAATTTAAAGCTTGTAATTGGCACTTCAACCACTTTTTATGTTCTTACGATTCACAAAGCTTTTTTATATATTTCTTCATCATTACATGGTAATAATTGCACGTATATTATTTTTATCTTATACCACTTATATACTCGAGTTTGCATTAAATATATATTTTCTAAATTTAACAAGTAGTATCTCTAACCACTTGATCAATTGCCTTGCAGAATCTCTCAAGATTCTTATCATTTAAACCAGCAATATTAACTCTACCAACGTTGGTGGAATAAACATGATGCTCTTTCATTAATTTGTCATTTTGTTCCGGAGTCAAACCTGAGTACCAAAATAATCCTTGTTGTTTGACCACATGATCCCATTTTCCTGGAGTGCCTAGTTCAGTAAGTCTGGTTAACACTTTAGCTCTAACATCCTTCAATCTTCTAGTGATTTCTGTAACATCCTCATCCCAAACCTTTTTTAACTCAGGATCGTTCATGATGGTTGATGCTATTCTAGCACCAAAAGCTGGGCCAAATGAACATTCTGATCTAAAAAGCGCAATTAAAGTACTTTGGGCATTTGGGACATATTCTTTATCCTGAACAACAATATGTAAGCAACCAACCCTCTCTCCGTATAACCCCATATTCTTAGAAAAGGATTGGCAAACTAAAAATTCGAAATTTAGTTCATAAAAGTATCTGACTGGCCAGGCATCCAAGTCCTTATCACCCGAAGCAAAACCTTGGTATGCAATATCAAATAACGGAATTAAATCTCTTGATTTAACTAATTCGCTGATTTGTTCCCATTGGTCCATTGAAAAGTCAGCACCTGTTGGATTATGGCAACATGCCTGAAACAAAAAAATAGATTTAGCTGGAGCATTATTCAAAGCCTTCAAGACAGCATCAAAATCAATACTTCTAGTTTCGTCGTTATAATATTTATACGTCTTAGCTTTACCTCCAATATGCTCAATCATTGGAACATAGTTTGACCAAGATGGTGAAGCAATATAATAATTGTCATAGCCGGCTTCCCTTAAAAACAAAGTCGCCATATGAAGTGATCCGGTACCAGAAATAGTCTGCAATGATGCGATCTTGCCTTCATTTTCATATTTGCTGCCAAATATAACCTTTCTAGCCCCCGCTGTAAATTCAGGAATACCCGCCATATTGGTATAGTTATGACCAGGATCGTTCTCACACAAAATCGCCTTCGCTTTAGCAACAGATGGGAATAAGTATGAGCTGCCATTTTCATTTTTGTAAACACCAATGCTAACATCAATCTTTCCTGGATCTGAATCTTGCACATAAAGATTCATTGTTTGAACGATTGGATCTGGCGCTTCCCTTACTAACTTCGAAAATTTCGATTTGAAGGTCATTTCTGGAATATTAATGATTAAAATGATGAAATGTTAAAATGATGATTAAAATAGAAATAAATATTACATATAAAAAAGCGTAGTTATAACTCATTTTATGGACTTTCTCCAGGAGAATGGAAGGCCGATATGGTGAGAAAAAGAACCAGACGGTTACAATCGGTAATTGAAAAATTTCGTCAAAATCAGCAATGAAAGCCGGTGTTAACCGCCAATATCCCATTTTATCCGAGGCTTATGCACGTGCTAAAATCAATTGACATAGTTGGCAAATTTCCTCAGAAACCGGATCTGGGTTGCTTGATAGTAAGGTAATAGAGGATGCACTAACAAATTTTGAATTATTCAACAAGATTTTAAGTTGTTTATTTGAAGAATCCTCGTCCAAGGATTGATTAGTTTGGACCAAGAATTCTTTAAAAGGTTTCAAAAATTCCTCGGCGAAAGAATCATATTCTCCATAGATCGTATTGATAAACTTATGTAAGCCATTTTGTTGTGATAATAAGGTTTGATTGAATATAGCAATAGTTTTTAGTTTTTCAAGTAAAAAATTAATTGGAATATTTGAAGACAAAGACGTAGTTGATGGCAAAACATTAATTAACTCTTTTAAGAACGGATGATTAAGAAGCTTAAAATTCTGTAAAAAAGCCTGTGATAGTATTAAGTAGATTTCTTCACGTTCAAGATTTGACTCTAAACTTTTAAAGATATTCCAAAGGTCAACGTAATCCAAGACGTTATTCTTATTTTCAATGAATTCAAATCTAATTAATCTCTTGATGAACTTTAAATAAATATCTAAGACTTCCTTATAGTACTCTCCATTATCAATGATTAATTTAGTTATTTTTGGTAAATTACTGTTTTGAATGATGAGGGGCGAAATCGAAGGCTTTAAAATGTTGTTTAGTAAATGAAATGATTGATATTGGACAACATCATTAAATTTGATGTTAAAAAAATTGCTGACAAATAAGTCGATTAGAATCTTGGTCTCAATTAGGTTGGTTAACTTTTCTGATGTTTGCTTATTTGTGATATAGTTACCTAAATTAACTGAGCACGCTGATAATAAATAAGGATCATTATTCGGGTTCTTTAGGTAGGAGATTGAAGTCTCTAAGTCTTTGAAATTTACGTACGTTTTCATTGATGAGATATTACCACTTGTTGAAAACAATTTTCTCTTGATAGAAGTTATATTAGTTACATTCGTTGGAATTTTTGGGATAATTTTCAAAATTCTTTCATTTGCATTTATGGTTTGGATGTTCGGTAAATCTTCAAATAATGTCAAATTCGTTAAAATATTCGACAAGTATAATACTCCTTCATCAATCTCTTCCACATCATTATTATTAATTTCTTGGTTTAGTGCTTGTTCAAATATACTCAAAAATAAATCAATATATTCAATTGAACAATTTAAATACGTCAGATCATCTAAAATTTTTGTTAAATTGTCGTTTACAATTTCTGAATATAGTTCAATTGGGTTTTGGATCTCAAATATATCATCTTCATAATTTTTCTTCAAAAAATTAACCAATGTATGATCAAGTTTAATTTCATAGAAAAATAAAGTGAAATCATTCTTAAAGTTAGTATTATTGATAAATTGATTTAAAAATATCAAAATTCTTTGATTAATACCCTCATTCTTCTTTTGTAGCATATGTGACAAATAATCCCAAAATTGGGTATTCTCTTCACTATTTAAATTGGCTAAAAATTGTCTATTATTATCATCATTAGCCATTAAATTAACTAAGACTCTCAAGTTTTCTAAAATTAAAGAATCTGGTTCTTCTTTATATAGAAATTTTTGAAAATTCTTATTGGAAATTTTAAGTAAATCTGGAATGAACCGAACTATTAAAGTACTTGATCTTATTGAATCTTCCCTCAAATAGTCGCCCAATTCTTTGAATAATTGAAAATTATTCGAATCGTCAATGAGGGCGGTAGTTAATTGTGATAAGTCCATATTTTTCATCTATTTGTATAATTAAAGATATAATTGTGTTCTGAACTTAATTGATATACTAAAAAAAATGTAGACTGTACATAAAGAACAAACGCTAAAACTAACAAGCTACAAATTGACTAGTAGATGCTATTGAATTTTATTATCTATAGATATATATATTTATTTTATCTTTCAAACACTTTTTCACCACTTCTTAAACCTAGAATAAATCTAACATCAATACATAAACTTAAACTGTGTAACATTGGTAGCAAATTTAACAAATCTCTATCACTTTGATCGTTAATCCAACCTTCGATCATAACGGCATTTTCTTCATGCAATGCATAACTTATTGGAGAATTATCTAGTATTATTACATTCTTTAAATCATCATCTCTTGGAAAAAACTTAGATAAATCTTTAATATAACCAATACCTGGTCGATAAGTACAGTCATGCCTGTAATATCTTCTAGTAAAAATTTTGGACCTCTGTTGTGCTGGGTTTTTACGATCAACTATATCACTTTCTAACCAATCAATAATCGGATTAGCATATTCTTTGACACTTGCAGTAAAAATTTGTAATTCAAACCATTTTGAAATTTCCTTCAAAAAATAATCACAAAATGGCCGTTTGTGGACATAATACAATGTTGCTATATTGTTTATCTTAATCTCTATCATATGAGATTGTGAAGACGAAGTATTAAAAGATCTGGGTGATCCTCTTGATAAAGAATGAATCAATGTTTCATCCAAATCAAGTATTAGAGTCTTTCTTTTCCTTTTCTTACCTGGATTTCTTGACAATGGATATAGCCTCTGAGGAGGTGGTATAATGTATTTTGAAGAAGATGTTGGGGACTTTATTGTATTAGAAATAATATTTTCTTGTTTTAATAACTCAGTTTTTTTGTCAACTTCTATATCAATTGAAGAAGGGTCTGAATTATTATTGGAACTTGGACTGCCCAATATTTCGTTGTCACTGGAGTCTAGTTTCTCAAAGAGATGTATAATAGGATAAATTGTTAATAGCCATATAAATATCAATGGTTTAATTAGTATATAGTTAGGTAGAAAGAATATTATATTTAATATTTTCATTAAAACATTGCTTGATTCATCACTTGACTTTTCTCGTTTTACGTTATCATTAATATCATTGGTTTTCTTAGTCAAATTTATAGCGTTATTGGTATCATCTAATTCGTCATTCTGAGTGTCAATCTCCAAGTTTGATGGAGGTATTTCATAATCGGATTTGCTTGGATATAGATTATCTAAAGAATTAACTAGTATCTTTATCGAATTCATCTTTTTACTTGTTAAATATAGTATTTATGCATAATTTCTGTTCACAAGTTATTATATTATAGAATGTTTATGGTATCCAAGTCTAGGTGCGTACTATTAATAGTTAGGAACTGATGGAAAGAAGTAGGAATGGAAACCAAATAACAAGCAAGTCTAGTCTTACTAATCCTAAAGTCCTTGGACTATAATATTATATATCGATGTGTTAAGTTTTAGAACTCGAAATCCAATTGACCTAAATATAATTCATAGATAATGACCATGGTTGTTCTAAATCATATGAAGGGGCCATCAATATACATGATTGTAAATAACGAGAAAATGTCGTGCTACTGTTGGGACTAAATGTCGTATTTACCAATTTAAGAAATTTCAACAACATGCCTTTGATGGAGAATTACACTAAAGTTGGGCATGAAGCATTTACAACAAGTTTATTGGGGTTTAACCGTTGAAACATGTGAATAGCAAAAACAAATATCATGCCCTTAACCGTTAATACGGACAGTTATCAATTATACTACGACATTTGATATCTAAACTATGTAGTGGATTGTTGTACCACGTTCTACCATTTAGCTCATATACCACGTTTTTTTTTACTACTGTTTTCGTTCCTAGGATTAAAGGTATGACAACTGGGGATCTCTCGGTTGGGTTAGCATGATGATCTTTGGGTTCCAATGCGCGACATTAAGCCCATTATTATGGCAGGTAATAGTAGGAGACATCGCCCGCGATTTGATTGCAGCTGATGTGCACCACCGGTTCATCTCAACCTTCACTAAATTGACCAAGTATAGTATTGGGTGCTCAATTAGATGGAGAAGCGTTAAGATACAAAATTGTGCGTTAGGGTTTAATCTATATATTTATTTGAACTTACTAGATATTTGGACTAACTGAAGAAGAGAAGAGAGCCTTAACTATAGATATCAATGTTATATGTACATGTATATGAGTTGGAGGTAAAGAGTCTCAGGGCTGCGAAATAAAAAACCAATGACCAAGAATATATCACACTAAAACCCACCGATATTATCCAACTCATATTCTGAATCTGATTGGATAATTATATCATTAGTATGTGTCGCCTTTACATCCAGAAGTTCCATTTTTTTGTCTGGGTCGGTTGAAGCAGCATTATTAATAAAATTCTGCAATACAGAAGTGATGTAAGAGATGGTGGACAGAGAGTTAGGATTAGAAGGCGCCAAATTATTAATAATTGAATTGGTTAGCCTTCTGAGATTTATTATATTTTGCTCTCCATTTTCTTCTCCCATCTCTTCGTCTTCATTATCACTACTATTATTATCACCATCGTAGTCATCTTCATTATTGTTCTGTTCATCAATTATAAAATTACTCAGTAAATTTGTCTGTATCAAGCACATTTGATTTATTTTGGTGTCTCCATCACCATCTGATTCTTCTTGGTCGTATTCCTCTTCTTCAGGCTTTATTAACTTCAATTGATTGCTATTATAACTTTTGCAATATTTACATTTTAATCCCAAGACATGATATGGAACATTTGATTTACCTTTGCAGTCGTTACAACTTATAATGCATCTCCATAAGTTATATGGCGAAGGCAACGGCAGCTGATTAATTTCTTGATCTAAAATTCTAAATTGGGTTTCCACGTTCACCACCGTCTTCTTGCAGATGGGACACTTATATGAATGTTTGTTTAACTCTTCATAACATGATTGATGTATTGAGTGTCCACATTTCATAAATACGACTTTATTAATTGAGGTAAATAGATATTCATTACAGATTGGACAATTGCAATGAGTCGTATTGCTTAGGCACTTATGTCTTTCTTTTAAATCAATGGATAGACAGATATTACATTCATCACAATGGAAATAGTCTTTGCCCAATCCTAATCCTAAACGACAAATTCCACATTTATCACAATGATATATATCTTTAGTTGGATCATTATCGTATAATACGCAAATTGAACAGAAATAATTTGCTAGTTCAATTCCACATTGAACACAGTAGTTATTATCAGGTACTTGAGGCGTTTTACATTTCATGCATAAGATATGTTTAACCCCTGATCTGACTAATTTATGAGTTGATATTTGATTATCATGGCAAAACCTACAAGGGAACCATTTAAGACAGGTGGGACATTCAATTTTACAATTTCTTTGATAATGTTGACAGCCTAGTATTGTGTTACACGGAGGATCATAAAAAGAAGGTTCTTGATCTTGTTCAGTTAGCATCACTTCATCAGAATCTGATTCATCTTTTTCCTCTTCTTCTTCTACTTTTTCTTCACGTTCAACTTGATATTCGTCTTCTTCTGGAATAAGTTCATCTTCAACTATTATAGTATCGCCATCTGCTTCATTTATCACTAGTTGTTGTTTCTTCAATTTTGGTAGTAACTCAATATTGTCCTTTTGTAACTTTTCGTTAACGTATTTATAATAGTTTCCCATCATTAACCTTGTAACCAATTTATTCTTCAGTTGCTGATTTATTTCTTTCAAACCTTGGACCATTTGAATTTTCTTTCTTAACAAATCTTCCTTATAAAAATCATCTAAAGAGTCTAAATGTGTAAGTGCTTTAACCTCGTCAATTGTTAAACCTTCAATATTATCCAAATCACTGGTTTGTGTTCCGCTATCTTCCGCTTCATATAATATAACCCTTTTATGTCTTCTGTTGCCGCTTCCAGGTTTAATGATTTCATTGATAAATGGCTGATCTCTATTAACAATTTTAGCTACACCGACTGGTTCCGTTAACTCTTCATTCTTCATATCATAATCATCTTCAAAATCACTTGTATCTTCTGCAGGTAGCAATATAGTCTCATGAACTATGTCCTTTAGAGGCTGCAATCTATCGATAGCAGCAGTAATACTTAACCCCAAGTTCAAATCATTTAAAAAATTGTTCATTTGGATTCTAGTGGAAATAGCAGTCTTAATGGAGTTTATTAATCTCCGTTTGTCTTCTTCACCTTTTTCATTATTCTTCAGTATGTAATTTGACAAATATAGGGAAAACTCTTTGGAAAACTCTTGAAGCTTGGGTAGTTCAAACGATGGTAGATTTGAAAAATTAAAAGATTCTTTATTAATATACAACGATAAATTTAAATTGATTGGCAAATTTAAATTAAATTTTCCAATTTGATCCAAATCTTCTGTTAACGAATCAACATCTGATTCAGACTCAGATTCGTAACCCATATTTATTGAGTTATCATCGTCTATGATTGACATTATATATAACACTAGACACTTAGAAAAAATAAATAAATATAAATGCTATCTTGTAACATTCATTTTCCCCTTTTTTGAAAATTGTAGGACCTCCGCAATCTCATCGTATCTAAAAAAATGGTTTACGATACACCATTTCTAGAAAAGGACTACATCAATCAAATATAATGTCCGATATAATACCCAAAGGTATCAAAGCACCTCCTATAGATTTAAGGAGCACTATAGACAAGACTGTAGGTTATGTGTTAAAAAATGGTACATCTTTTGAAGAAAGATTAAGGAGCAACAATGATAACAAATTCGAATTCTTAAATGAGGAGAATGAGTTCTATCAATATTATAAATGGAAATTAACTGGAAAGATAGAAGGGGAAGTCGATGAAACTGGCAGAGACTTTAAACCTAGCTCTTCCAATAAGGAGATTCCAAAACCAAGAGATTTAAAGTTCTTGACACATTTGCCAACGATTTCATCATTAGATTTAGATATAATAAAGCTAACTGCATTATTTGTAGCTAAAAATGGTCCTGATTATATACCCCAATTAATACACCATCAGAAAAGATTAAACAATCAGGCTCAATTTGAATTTTTAAATAAAGATCATTCTTTAAATAAATTGTTCCTAAATTATGTCAATCAATATAGTATTGTTTTTAAGTTCTATAAGTCAGAAGATTCACAAGATGTCAAGGAGCTTAACGAAACCTTAATGCATTCAGATAATGCTTTAATTAACTCTTATAGAAGGGCACAGTATAATAAGCAGCATAAGTTTAATCTACAAAATGAAAAAAAAATAAAGGAGCAAAAACAATTACATTATGCTTCAATCAATTGGCAAGATTTTTCAATTGTTGGAAAAATTGAATTCGATGCTGTTGATCAAGTGAAAGAGCTATCGATTCCATTATCAAGAGATGATTTAATTTACAGGTCATTAGAGTCAAAACGTAAGGAAGTAGAGTTACCTAAATTTGAGCCATCTTCAAAATCCAAAGAAGAGCAAGTGTCAAATAAAAAATTAGTTCAACCAAAAGGTATGAAGATCAAAGCAGCTGGAGAATCAAGATTAAAATCAAGAGCAAGGCCAGGCGAAGCTACCATTAATGAACCAACTATCAAATGTCCATTAACTGGAAAATTGATTCCGGAACTGAAATTTGATAATCATTTAAGAGTTTTATTAAGAGATCCAAGGTATAAAGAAGAACAAGACAACTTTTTAAGGAAAAATTTTAAATATGCATCTAACTTAACTACTGATGAGGTTTATAATAATATAAAGAGATTAGCCAAGAAAAGGGAAGGTTCACCGATCAACAATGAAAACAAAAAAACCCAAATTGGACCTAATTAACACTAAAATAACAAAATATATAGCATATTAGAGAATCTTTTTATAATAATCGTTAATAAGTAGAAGTAGTATACGAGTATCTCTTACATGGTAGTAGTTAAAGATAACCGATATTTTTATTAAATACACTAAATAACAAAAAAGATTAGTATGACAAAAACTTACAACAGAAAAAGTTAAATTAAAGAAGAATTAATTATATACCTTTAAATTTAAGCTTTTAATGATGAAGCTCTTCTCTTTTTAATTTCTGCTTTTTCAGCTTTACGTTCGTGTAAACGTTTAGCTAATAATTGAGCATATTCAGCAGCAGCATCTCTTTGTTGTTGAGCGTTCTTGCTCTTCTTGGCTTTTAAGGCTCTCTTTCTTTGTAAAGTTTGCGGGGTAACTAAACGTTGAATCTTTGGAGCTTTGGTGTAGGTCTTGTCACCTTTCTTAATTTCACGTCTAACAACGAATTGTCTAACATCATCTTCCTTGGTTAAACCGAAGAATTTTCTAATGTGGTTAGCTCTCTTTGGACCTAATCTCTTTGGGGTGGTGCTGTCAGTTAAACCTTCAATGTCAGCATCACCTTGTTTAACAATGGACAAAGCTAAGACGGCTAAATCTTGACCGACGATACAACCTCTAACTGACTTTCTTTTACGTTCACCAGTTCTTCTTGGTCTGTAACATGAGTGACCCTTGGCTAATAATAATTTAACTCTGGTTGGGTGCATGACACCTTGTTTCATTGGGAAACCTTGTTTATCGTTACCACCAGTAATTCTGAAGATGTAACCTTTGAATTCATCACCGACAGAGTCACCTTCAACTTCTTGGCCCATACGTTTTTCGTAGAAAACACGTAATTTATGTTCGTCATCAATATCGATACTTTTTTGAGTACCGTTGGCTGGATAAGAAATATTTAACTATAATCATTGTTAGTACACGACTCCCTTCTTCCAAATCCTGCTGAAAGATTCACTTAAACATTCTGCTCCAAATGCCTCATGAACACACGCTACTCATTAATATTTCTCCAGGATTACATATTAACATCTGCTATGTAAAATTTTTAACCTGACAACCTTTACCCTCGTTGCCAACTTTCCTTGGTGCCCAGCAATCTGTAATCGCTGTCCCATCCATACTACACTATCGGCTAGTTTATTCCTCCAACCATATACGCAAAACTCGAATTCGCTTGTTCAATATCTCTTCTTCAAATTTTCTTTCTTCATATCCTGCCTTTTCTGATATTTTACTTATGCAATCAAAGGTTCTGTAGTGGCTATGTTCAATAAATCTTTCTGTCTGCTAACGATTTAAAACATACCTTCATCTTGAACTGGTCTACCTATGCCTTATGAATTAAATTATTATAAAACTCTTCAAAATTTTTTATTTGGTAGTTTTAAAAGTGATGATTTTTCACAACGAAGCTTCCCTCACTCTCAGTATCTCCCTCGCCATACTATGGGAAGATTTTCGAGAAAATTTTGTTACTGAAATTGTGAAAGTTACACAAAGGCAAATAGGTAGTGGAAATTGAGCATTTGTGACTGAGAGGTTTCAGTTAATGTTGATCATGTGATATGTGGTGCATTATTTGCTAGGGCTGAAGTCCTGGGCTAGGTTAATTAGGTAAACAAACTGCGCACCAAGCACTGCTCATTTCAGCCACTAATCGCTAAAATGAACAGCGAACAGTCGGAAATGTTAACATGCACGCGAATAGTGAATACTGCAAAAGCGAATAAAGATAGACATGCGAAATTAAATTCATATATTAAACACTAATTATACATTTTATACATTTTATTGGGTAAGGTTTGATATATAAATATACGTAGGAGAAACCTGTTTTCCCCTTTCAATAGAATATAAAGACTAATGTCTTTCGAAGAGAATAGCATACATTATGTGCCTGGAAAGAGTGTGTAGGCACTAAAGCTGTGCTAATTTGTAGACATGATCCAAAAGTTGGGTGGAAGCTGCTTTATGAGTAGGAACATGGCAGGCCGATTGTATGCACGGTCCGTAAAGGAATTTGCATTGGGCGATAGATTGCGTCCATAATGAATTGAAGAGAGATAACATTGCCATTTCTATGTAGCCATATCTCATTTCTTCTTTTTTGATCCAACAGAGTTAGGACCGTTGGTACTAGAATTATTAGAGGCGTTATTAGAGCCATTTCGCGGTAAAGTGGTGTTAAATGGGCCTATAAATTGTAGGGGGGATGGTAAGGCATCATTTTTGCGTACTTGCGACTGAGGGACATGTTGAAGTAACTGCTGCGATTGTTGCTGTGACACATGAGATGTCTTCCCGCTAGATAGGCTAGCCCCACCGCCACCACCTCCTGTTGGTAGCATGTTCATAAAGTACTGAGGTAAGTTATTATGTATTGGGGTCATACCAGAGCCACTGATTGGCCAATCTTGGGGAACGTACATATTAGAAGGGGATGGGAATATATCATTCACGTACCTTGAAGGTAATCCTGAAACGGGTGTTTGGTCACCATTTGCAAATTGGTTTCCGGTAAACACTGGCGGCCTAAATCTTCCATTATTGTTGTTGTGGTGGTTATTATTCACATTTACCATGTTATTCTGTTGATTATAATTAGCCGCATTTTCGTTGTTTGAATTGTTATTTACGGATAGTTGTTGAGGTTGACTATGAGGAATATATTGTTGGTTGAATACTTGGTTTAATAGGGGAGTAGGCAATACTGAGCTAGATGGGTATTGAGACGATGGCGAAGGTTGGGTCATTGAGCTAAAGAAAGGAGGAGCACTACTCACAGGCAATTGAGGGGCTGTTGCACTTGAAGGTGAAGAAGTCTGTGATTTTGATTGTATTGGTAATGGCAAAGTAGTAATGGACTTTTTTGTTTCTGGTGATTTAAAAGTGTTAAAACTTGAATATTTAGGAGTGTTTATGCTTGGAGCATTTTGATTCGAATTTCCATTGTTAGCATTAATACTATCAGCCGAATTTGCGGAATCTGGTGCATCACTCTGTGGAGCTGTGTTATTTTGCAAATTTGTATCAATTGCAGTAATTGTCTTTGCACTATCGTTACTACTGCCTTTGGAATCAGTTGGGATTTGGACTCTTAGCACTGGCCTTTGGTTTGAAGAACCACTTGAATCATCTCTTTTATGCCTAGACATATTATCAGATTCATCTCGCTCTTCCTTTTTACTGGAACGAGACGGTCTATAAGATGGATTAAAATTGGGCAAGTTGGCTAATGAAATATGATTTGGATGATTGGATCTCTTATTATCGCCGTCGAAATATTTGTTATCCTGTAGTTCATAGTAACTTCTTTTTCGTCTTTTTGGTTCTGGAGAATCACTATTATAATCAGAATCAATTTCTTCGTCAGCTACTGACACATCGTCATGTATTATGCCTGTAGACTTGTTTTCATTTAAATGTTTTTTCTTTTTATAATTACCATAATTTTCAGGAGATTTCGATTCATGTGGCATTTTAATATTTTTATAAACATTGATCAACTCGTTAGTATCAACAGAACTAAACTCATATAACTTTTTGTTATTCCCAATTATAATAACAGCCAAATCAACTTGACATAAAACAGCCAATTCATGTGCTTTCTTAAATAATCCAGCCTTTCGCTTAACAAACGTAACGGTTCTGTTCCTATCATCAGTTAATGGTTGGATCTCAATTTTTCTTCTACCCATTATAAGAATACAATTCTGTCAAAAAAATGTATATAAGTAGTAATATACTAAAAATATTGAAATAAGAAGGAATGTGCGTAACAACTGAAAAAAGAAACAGTGAGCAATTTATAATTAGAATTTCGATAATCTCTTTGTCTACAAATATGTGGACAGAATTTGTAAACCAATAAAATAGGGTAATAGGGTGAATATACCGATAATTCTAACAGTAATGCTTTCTGCTTCCAAATAAATGAAATTAAACTATTAAAGGGGGAAAATCACTTATATGTAATATAAAATTTTTATGGATACTAATCTCGGAAACTTAGTTGTTTACGTAAAAAAACAATTCTGAATACACGAAGCTATATCAAACCAGAAATACTATATGCAGACGTTTACTGTATCTATGTTAAAATGTTCTCCAAATCATTGACACACAGCTAAATTAAGAATGTATAGCTATTGAAACAATAGAAGATGTGGATGTGCTCAAAATAGAGTACTAGAGGTTATTTTTAGAACTTCTATTGAAGAGGGGCCGGATATAAAGTAAAAAAAACTAAAATGAACTATAATCCGTGAAACCGGGCGATAGAAAAAAGAATCTGGTACTGCACAATCAATCTCAGTATCATGTTACAAATTGTCATATGTAGGTAATGGTTATGTGTTTCCTAATTGAATGCAAACTTACTATTCTCAAAGATAAAAGATAAAGATAATTAGTAGGGTTTTAGTTCTGGGGTATCTGATATGCTTGAACTAAATTGACATAATCATGGTTAGGGTCTAAATGGTAAATGCATCGGTTTTCTGCAGAGCATGTGATTAATTTCATATGGTATACTTTAACTATTATCCTTATATTTTGTGATTAAGACATTATTGAGTACAGTCACTTAACTAGCAGGCATCCAACTAACCTATAATGGATTTATCTTTTTTTCTTTTTTCTTTATTTGGTTGTTAAAAACTTTCAGATAGCAAGAAACCTTAGTCAACAAAATCTGCTGAAGTAAGAAAACGAAGCCTATTGTGTTTTGGAATATGTAGTGCAACATTCTATCGCGGTAGCAGCCATTCGCTACGACAAAAGCTGACATCAAGCTAAATTGATCAGGAGTATTGGTCAAAGCTGGAAAAGCTGAGACATGACCAAATTCTCTTCAACAGCCTCTAATGCAGCAGCATAATTCAAGTATAAAATGTTTCTTTAAGCAATTATGATGCTTATGTTTAAACAATAAAACGTATTATATTGTTTTGTAATTGGTAGATTCATTTAAAGTTATTCTTGACTAATTCTTTTCTGTTCGTCAACTTTTGAAATTAAAATCCAATTTATTGAAACTCCATAACCACTCTCATTTTTACATATTGGTGCAGGTTGCCAATTTTGACTTCTCCGTTTTGTAAATGAACAGTTCAAAGGATAGAATTAACATTCTTTTTAATTTTGAACACTAAGCTGGTGGAAAGTGAATTTTATTTTAATCTGTAGCCCAAACTACATTTCTACATTATATCAAAATCTAGGCTAATTCCTTATTATAGGCAAATGATGTATTTCAGGTTGGTAGTTTTATTCGCAATCAGTAAAAAAACATAAAAATGTTAAAAATTTGTTTGTCTCAAAATAAACCAAAAACTTACAATTTCAGTCAAAGATACAAAACAAGGAGTTGAACCCCAGGCTCGACATATATGAGGATCATATGTAGGATTTCAGGAGGAAAGAACTTTTATATTTTTCGTTTACAATTAGTCTGGTAATTTTGAATTAGAGAGTAATCTTTATTTTTTTTTCTTTTTAAAGGAAATAAGTGAATAATTACTATCATTAATAAGGATAATTCTGATGTCGAAATTGATTACCGTCCTCTGTATGGCACCGAAGTAAAATTATTTTAACTAACTAGATTGCAAAATATCTGGTAGATGAAACCAGCAAGAAAGATACGATACTTTTCATGTGATTATGTATCACATGAGCATCTTTGCTCATAGTGCTTCGTCGTCCATAATGTATTACACGCTATAACATCAACTACAATAAACCAAACAACTCCTTCAGCCATTCACGTATTATTATCACTAGTACTAGCTATATAGAATAACGTAATAGAATAATTTAAATTCATATTTATTTCATCCCTCATTAACTCATTATTATTGAAGATTTTGTATACAATATGAGTGATCAAGAAGGTTTCAATAATGATCCAACTAAAAATGATCACATAGCTAGTCAGCATGATGATAATGAAAGAAGAAATAGTCTATTATATAATGAAATTCAACCAGATGTTGGTGAACCTCAAAGAAAAGCATCTATTGATGATGTTATTTCATCCATTGCTAAACAATCTGCTTACAATACCGAAGATCGTATTTTGAAAAAGGATGGTGTCGATGGTTCAGACGGAGGCAAACAAGGTAAATCGAGCCAAAAGGAAGAACTAATCGAAAAAGGCGAACAAAATTACGAATCGAATGAGAAAAATGGGAAGGCTAGCTTAACCGATGACCTGCCAGAGACGAAAGAGAAAGAAAATATCCAACCTATACAATTCCAAGAAGTTCATTTTGATCCAGAAAATCTTCCTGATTTCTTGAGCAAGATTAGTGAAAGTGAAGTTCTTGCAAATTCCAAAGATTCTATGTCCAAGTCCACGCAGCTGGAAAGCGATTCTGTAGATGCAGATGCAGGTGCTAAAGGAGATGTCTCAATAGATGATACTAAAAACTTAAACTTGAAAATTCAAGACCGACGGAAGGTGGATGATGTTCCAGCGCCTATAATCGACGATAAAAATAAGAATGAATTACAAGGAAATATATTTGGTAGGACTGGGGATGATACAGGCAGAAGAATAAGAGATGATGCTAAACCAGCTGAAGACCAATTCACACTTGAATCCGCTGAAACAAAACAAGTTAAATTATACAATGAGTCTAGTTATAATTCTAATCACGAAAGATTACCATGGGAAGTTGACGATGCTCAAGAACATGAAGAAATGCCTTGGGAAGCTAATGATAATGATGCTACGTTACCTTGGGAACAGGATGTAAATAAAACTGGCCCAGAGGAGCTCTTACCAGAAAATATTGAAGTTCAAGACTTGCAAGAAGCGACAGAATCTAAAGTTGATCCCCATCTGCCTCTAGAGTCCAACGAAAAATTACAGTTAAAAGCAATTCAACAAAAATCACCGTATGAAGGGCAATCGCACACTTCAACTAACCAGGAAAGCAACCAATTATCATGGCAACATAGTACGGATATACAAGAAGATCGTTTGCCTTGGGAAAATGAGGCTCATAATGCTACAACAACTAATACTGTTAATATCGATGCTTTGTTTGATGAGAATGACAATATTGATAATGATTTCTTGGCCGAGATTCAGCAAATTCCAACAGAAACCATCAAAGAACCAGCTGTTCCATTGGAAGCTAGTAATTCTAATGAAGCTATACCGAAGGAAATTTTTGAAGGACAATCAGAAATATCGATCAAAAGGCGGAGCCAAATTGATACAAAATTGGACAATGATTTTGAAGATTTGACTAATGCTGAAGATGAAAACAATTTTATTACCGAAAATGATCAACCCGGTAATGATTCCAAGCCTTTCGAACTCACTGGAAATGAAAACGTTAAATCTAAGTCATTAGACTTTTTAGATATGGATGATGAATTTTTAGATGAAGAAGCTTCGAAAGGTCAACCAGATCTGAAAAATTGGGTTCGTAACTCCTACACGCCAAATCAGATCAACGGAGCCAAGAAATCTGATGAAGATCATACAAAAAGGTTAGAGACTGGTAGGAAGAAGAATGATGCTTATGATTTTCCAGGTTTATTGGTCTCCCAAAAGATTGTGCCAGCAGCTAGAACAGTTAATAAATATGCACCTTCAACCTCATCTTTGAGTCCATCAATTCCTTCAAATAACGCTAGTGTACGTTCATCAACTCCTCAAAATTCCAGCAGTTCAACTTCACATAATCCTTTGTCTCATTCTCAGCCGCCACAATCTCATCAAGCAGCATCTGAACCACCTATACCAAAGTCATTTTTTGAAGAATTGCCAGTTGTATTACCAAAACCCGCTAGAGCTGCTAGAGCTGCTGCTCCAGTTAAAACTTTTAATCAAACGACAGTGCAAAAATCTCCAAGTTTTAAGCAGCCAGCCATTAACCAAACAGGTCCAATAAATCCATATGCAAGACCAGCCCAAGGTTCAGCGCCAGTTCCAATCCAAAACCAACAACCGGTTTCAAATTCTGCTGACCATATACCATCATTTGGCATTACAACTCCTGGTCCGACCAATAGTATCAAACCTATTTCTAGCTATATTCCGTCTTCTCAAGCTAATTCAGCAGCTCCAAACCAAAGTACACAAACTTCACAAACTGAGTTTGACTTCCTGCCATCACAAGGGTTACAACCTTTCCCATCTGTTCATAACTCCCAACAAAATCAATATTTCCCAATACCTCACAAGCTTTCGAACCCCAACCCCTCTCCAAATACTATTAATACCAATGTTACTAGGACACTTGGTTCGAATTCAGCTACTAGCCCCTATGTTCCCAATGCCGGACCATATGCTCCAAGCAATCATAAGAGAACGCATTCAAGAGCAAGTTCATTGATTGGTGTTAAAGGGAAGGAGGTTAACCCTTATGCTCCTGCCTTGCCGACTGTACCAAATCCACAAGCAGTTATTGGCCAAAGTGGCGTTGCGCCTCCAATAAATAACTTATCCCAAGGTACTCTACCGCATAAATCAGTTATCAGTCCACAAGTGCAGCATCTTGCAGTTAATACTAGAACTCGTGGCTTCTCAAATCCAAGAACCAATATATACAGTAAAGCTCAACCTGTACCAAAACTTCAAGACCCAAATGCTTTGCTTCACAGACAATTTCCAATTTTTAATTGGAGTATTTCTCAAAGTGTTGTTTACTTAATTCCAAATGCTTCTACAAATACATACAGTCAAAATATTGGTGATGTTCAGATCAAGAATGTTACTGATACTATAAACGATCAAAGTCTAGCAAGCTTTCCAGGCCCATTGAGTAAATTGAAGAGTAAAAAGAAAGATGTTGAAAAATGGTTAGAGTCAAATGTTGAGTTATTGAACCAAGTATATGAATTCAATCTGGATGAGTTACTTCTAAATCAAGTTTTGCTCAGCTTTATTAAATTTGATGGTGATATTAAATCAAAAGATTTTGCAAAATCAATTTGTTCAGTTTTAAATCCCACTGTTGATTATTATACTGACGTTCAAACTGATTTATCGGGCTCATTACACGTTGCTAATGCCTGTAAACTTGATACAACTGGTGTTAATATTGTGTTCAATTTGATTCAGGCAGGCAATATTGAGAAAGCTTTAGAATATACTATATCAAGAGGTGATTGGGCTATCTCATTAGTGATTGCTAGCTTTTCAGGCTCTGAAAAGTTTAGTAAGATTGCCTCCGATTATGCAAGATATACTTTTCCATTTCAAAAATCAAATATTAAGGTTCATCATTTGATGCCAATGTTATTAAAAATTTTCGCTGGTAATGTGCAAAGTGTTATTAATGATTTGAATAATGTTTCGGCTGAGGGAGAATGGGCCAATATTCATTGGCGTGATATTGTTTCTTCAGTTTTAATTAGTGGTTCTGTCAAAACTTTTGAATTTTTAGGGGAGTTTGGTAAGTTTTTATTAGTTTCTGGTAATGTGAGTGCTAGTGAGGTTTGCTTTATTTTAAGTGGATTACCCTTATCTAATTTGCCTTCCCCAACAAATGGTGCACTTTTTTCTGTTATTAGCAGTGCCTCAATTGTTTATACCGAAATTTATGAATATGCTTTATCTATAATGCCAAATTCAATGATCCCGCCAACCGGCTTACCTCATTTATTACCTTTAAAATTGAAACATACTTCGATTTTAGCTGATTATGGTTTATTTAATGAAGCACAAAAATATGTTGATGCTATCAATAGTATGATTAAATTTTATGGTAAGTCACCATTCGTCAATCCGATCACGATTAGAGGATTTCAAAATTTGATTATGAGGCTTACCGAATCAGGAACGACTGATCTGGGCTGGTTTAGTGGAAGAATTAGCAAAGTTAATCTTGATAAGGTTTGGGGCCAAATTGACAAATTCATTGGAGGAGACGAAGCGAAACCAAAAAATGGGGAGAATGGTGTGTTTAGTAAGTTTAGTCCTTCAGTTTCAAGGACTGCATCAACTTTGGATTTTACTGCTTTGTCAAATAATTATCCCCAATCTCTGCCACAAGTTCATGGTAATGATCATCCAAAGGATTCATTAGGTTTAATTAATTCAGCTTCTGCTCCAACTACATCATCTGATAATTCATTATTGGGATCAAATGGTCCATCGCATGGTAGAATAACTAACGATACTAGAGGCTCAATCGTCCCACCGCCCATAGTGTCGCAGAATTCTTCCACTAGTGTTCAAAAATACTCCCCATCCCAACAAATGATTCCGAAGTCGTCAAATACACCTTCACAACATAATAAAAACCAAGTGACATCACATCAATATAGTAATTTCCAGACCATATCAACACCTCAGTCTAAGTATGCACCATCTAATACCTCATCACAAAATTTATTATCTAATGACAATAATACAGCTACTGAGAACGTACTTTTACCTCCAAAGATGGCCCAATCAAGATATTCACCAATGGTGCCAAAGGCTAACATGTCAAGTTCTAATTATCCTTATTTGACTCAATCTGGACAATTTTCAACTTCTTCGATTGATTCACATGTTCAAAATTATGCTTCGCCTTTGCCTAATCCATCTAATCAAACTCCACTGAGCGTAAAAAGACCTTCGATAGCAAGTGTTCTTTCCACTGAAAATTTTGGGATTCCAGACACAATTCGTGATCAAAACCATTCACCATCAATTCAAAGTGATATTAGCTTAGAGTATCAACAGGAACTTAAATCAGTTCCTAGAAAAAATAGGTCACTTAATGTAATTGAGAATTCATCACTGATTACAGATTCGCCAGAAAGAAGAAGAGACAACATAGAACATATTCCGGAAACAATCAATGAGTCGCCTGAATTGAATGAGCTTTCAAATGCAAGCAAACAAGATGAAGTTTATAATGCTGAACCTGAGTCTAGGAATGTTGATAACCTTCCAACTCTTGATTTCTCATCCGCTCCATTAAAATCAATAGCAATCCAACCGTCAAAGGCATCCTTGGCAAAAAAGACTTCGTCAAGAGTTAATCCTTATGCCCCAGGCAACGCAATAACTAGATCAACTACAAAAAAAAATAAATATAGCCCTTCAGAAGGTCGTAGCAATAATAAATATTCTACACCCTCCGAGGTTAGTGTTGCTCAATCTGATGTCGTTAATGAAGTATCCTATAGTGATATATTTAATTATGCTGATTTTGAAAATAAGGAACAAGAGTCAAAAGGTAAAGAGGCAACGACGACGGAGAAGACAACAGAAGAATCTATACTTATTAAAAAGCAAGAGACTGTTGAACAATTAATAACTTCCGATGTGGAACGCTATAATCCGCCATTAGCAACTCATTTTTCACCCTCATCAACTAATTTTGCTCCCCCAATTAAGTCTTCAAACACAAACATTGATGATAGTTTTGAAAATGATGATGCCAATGACCTTGATAATGCTCAAGTGCACACACCAAAACTAAAAAAATCATTATTTTTGAACAATCACCAATCACCGACCAACAATGAACGAGAATCAATGTTCAATCCATATCAAGCAGATAAGGAAAAAAGAAATTCTGCTTTTGGTATTGATAGTAGCTTTGGGGAATTTCCAATTCCTGGTTCGCCTGACTACACAACGAGAGCAAATTCCGTTATTGCTGGGCCAGCTGGTATATTTTCGTCAAGGTTATCCCAATCTCACCAATCTGCATTATATCAACAATACGAAGTTCAAGACGATACGGTTAAAGATTATATACCAGTCGTTGAAGAAGATGAAGAGGGTGATGACGATGAAGCTACCAAGAGGGAAAGGAAACAGCAGGAAGAAGAGGAAAGAAAATCAAAACAAAAAGCAGATGAAGCTTCAATCAATAGTCAAGGTGCTCAACGTGGTGGTTGGTTTAATTGGTTAAATAGAGATGATGGAAGACCAAAGCCAATTAGAGCTAAACTAGGTGAAAAGAATAAATTTTATTTTAGTGAAGAACATAAGAGATGGATAGATAGAACTAGACCAATAGAAGAGCAAATTAAAGTCGATGCACCACCACCTTTGCCAAAGACCAAGAAAAAGGTAGATTTATCAGGTTCTAATAGACCAACACCTCAAGGACCACCTACGCCTTTAGGTACAAAAAAAGGACCAAGTCAAACACCGTCTACTACTTCAATTCTCCCAAGAAATGATATTTCAACTACTAAGGCACATACTAATGAAGTCGATATAGTAAATGCTGAGCTAGATACTTTATTATCGTTAGGAGGAGGATCATCTATTGGGGGAACGCGTAAATCTAAAAGAGGTCCTCGTCGTGGTTATGTTAACGTCATGGATCAAAAGTAATAAAGATAGGTAACAACGATTTGATAAATTTAGTATTTATTTCTATTATAATATTTGGCATATATAATTTACAAAATATACATCACATTAGTTTCTTTTTTGATAGTTTCACTAATGCATGTCTGAATAGCCGTCATAATTAGACTTCTTGATTTGGTCTAATTAATAAATAGTACTCTGGTTTAACAATTTTACCGCTCCTTAGAACTTTATCTCTTGGACTATCGTCAGTATAATCATATCCTAATTTAAAGTACCAATTCAATGCTTTTAAGTTATCACTAAAAACAGTTAATCCGGAAGCATCATTATTAAAGTATGAAGAGTATTTAATGTTTGAATTAGTCTGTGAATTTAGATACGATGAAAATTTGTGAAAGTGACCGATTAATAGTGAACCAACTTTTAATGATTGATATTTTGGAGCAACATGAATTTCATAAAGATATAACACTTTCATACGATAGCTATAAGTCATTGAGAACGAAATAAATCCAATTATTTCATTCTTTGAGTTAGAATACCATAAATAAACCAATCCAGAGTCTTTCATCTCTTCTAGTTTGCCCAACTTCCAGCGTGATCCCTTATTCTTTATATAAAATGAACCCAAATTGACTTCAATTAAATTCAAGAAATTTTTTAGATTCAAATTTGATAGTTTATGCATAGGAGAATAGTTCAATTTAGAATCGTTGATATTTGGTATATTTAATGGGAACACTTTTGAAATTAAAGACGCTATACTTTCTGATAACAATTCCATAAAGCGTGTATCTTCCTCATTAAAACTTAAGCATGAACTTGAACTTGAACTTGAACTTGAACTTGAATCACAGTTAACCAACATTGCTTTATATTTTGCTCAACCAAAGCTTAAGCTGAACCCAAGCAAAGTTTAAAAACCACCATTGTTTGACTTAGAAAACCTTATACATAAATATGTATGATTTCCATACAGAATGGGAAGAAAACCTAACAAATCTCTGTTGCGCACTACCATAATTGACTTACATTACACGTACTAAACATCATCAACCGTTTTCTATAACTAACGAGTTTAATCGATTTAGATGTAATGAGGACTTAACAAGACTCTATGGATCAATTCAGTAAACAACCCGAGAACCAGAAAAATCCAGGTGAACCAAATATGTCATTACCTAGTTCTCCTATTCAAGCTACGATTTCAGAATATTTTGATATTTCGACTTCAGATGGTCACAGTGATGTCCTAGAAGATTTACACACTGTTCAGCTGGATCGAATAAATAAATTATACAAACCATTGTCATCATCACCCTCTAGAAGTCCTTATTCTCGTAGCGTGCATTACCATCATCAACCAAACTTGCCAAGAGGCAGTGTCATCAACTCCAGAAACAAACATAATAAATTAAAACAAGTCAGAGAAAGGTATAGACAGGACAAGCTTAATGGCAATAGGGAGAAAATAAGTGACGAACAAACGTATAATGATTATTTAAACAGATATGAAAATGAATTAAATGAATTGAATAAGAACCTAGATTTAGATAAATTAATTGATGAAGAGAGGGAAATTTCAGTACCAAATCCAGATGATGAATACATTAATGAAATGATACAACTTGAAGTAGAGGAAATGGTTAAAAATCTAGATCTATCTGATAATCAATAATTTCAAGTATTTCCGGTGAAACAGAATAAGAAACACTTTTAAGTCCGAGTACGGTTTTTATTGGAACAGTTTAATTACATAATTATATGCATATATATATATATATGTTGGTCTTCAGTAATGACTTATTTAAATTTACTATTGTAGTATTACAGACTATACAGACACCATTGAAGGACGTAGTATATTGATTTTTCAGTAAGGTTCAATCATTATATGAATACAGTTAAAACCTTAACTGCCGTTAACAGGTTAAAACTGTCTGTTTCACCTTATGTAAGAAGAAATTTTGATCAGCATAAATTTGCATTCATGCAAAGTATTAAAAAATAACTAATCAGATAATAAGTAATTAAAATTTTTCCTTTGCTCGGATTAATGCTTGAAGTTGATTCAGCCACTGAAAAGCGATCAAAATACCAAAGGTTCAATCGATTGACGTTGGACTAATTTTGAGTTAATTTACAGGGCTTACTATTGCTAAATAGGTGTGAAAATTTACTAATCAAGCAATATGACTATTGGGCAGACCTTACTCTGAAAGAATGGGTAAATCAAATAAATTAATATGATATTCACCACAATTGTAGATTATATAGATATGATTGATGGAATAGATTAAAAAATATTTTTACTGGTTATGATATTGGCTGAATTAGCTTCCTGGAAAATGCCAAGAACAATAGCCGATCAAAATTATCAGATCTAGCAAACAAAGCGCCAAAACAGAAAACAATGCCACTTATATGCATCTCTCTAGCAAAAGTTCAAAGAGAATCTATATTAAGTAATTTGCGAAGGCCGAGTTTAGCCCTTAACCAGTAGTTTATCAGATAAAATTTGACCACGACTTTTTCTGGTTTTCATGCATTATTCAGCTGAACGGGCAACCACGCGCGGCTCACATTTATTGCTGTATTTAGATATTATTGAAGCTGTTAAACATATCTTAGGGCAAGATGAAATCGTTATACGTTGAAGTACTTAAAAAATTGGAATTCAATCATTGGAATTTGTAACCAATTGATAACATTTCCAGAACATCAAAATTTTTCTAAGCCGTTATATTTATAGCCTCTAATATCCTGTAATTTCATTCATCATATAATATATATTGGAACACCTTTTTGTACTATATTTTTATATAATGAAGCTAATTAAAGCATTAATTGCGTTATTCTTATTTTTCGGGATAACTTTGGGAGCAGATGGTTTTCATATATATCATAAAGATGGTCTTGCAGTTACTGCATGTGAAACTTTGATTGGGAAAACTGCTCTCTATTTTAGTGAAGAAGATCACATTGGCTATTGTAATGTTAAGCTTCAGCAAGCCTTAGGTACCATGGCACACTGTTTAAAACAAATTCCGCATGAAGGTGGTATTAAGAAATTTATTGAGGATTGTTCTGCTTTTAATTTGACTGAGCAAGAATTTGAAGCATCTTATGAAAATGCCACTATATATTTGACAAACGTAACAGCTGATCCAAATTTCAACTTAACTAAATTATATTATTTACCTGCTCAGTTACTGCAAAAGAAGGTTCAAGGTGCTTGGGATTCATCCATTGGCCGTTACTATAACTATAACATCGCGTCGTGGTATGGTATTGCTCTAATTTCTTATTGGTTCTTTGTTATCCTTGCCAGTGGTATCTGTAAGCTAACTTACTTCATTTTTCCAAACTTTGTTAAATCATTGAATGGCTCCTTTTCAAAAATGTTTAGAAGATTTATTTCATTACCTGCAACTGGTAGAAAGGCCCATGCTCATCATAAATCATTCCTAAAGGTCTTCCAATGGATTGTTCCAACCAGATTAGAGACTATTTTAATTGCTGGTTGGTGGCTCATGGCTTTAGTTTTTAATGTTGTTCATTATAGACACGATTCTCCTAATTTGTTCTGGCCAAAATCAAAATCAGCTGAAATTGGAAGAAAAATTGCCGATAGAACTGGTATTATGTCCTTGTATTTAATCCCAACATTAATATTGTTTGCTGGTAGAAATAATTTCTTACAATGGCTCTCTGGTTGGTCATACTCTAGGTTCTTACTTGTTCATAAATGGATTGCTAGAGCTGCCGTACTTTTAGTGATGTTGCATGCCATTGGCCTTACGTATAATGGTAAAGGTGTCGGCAAGTACGAGGACAGGAATAAAAGAAATTATGTCAGATGGGGTTATGTTTCTTTTGTTGCTGGCTGTATTATGTGTTTCCACTCCTTGTTAGTGTTTAGAAGATCTCAATATGAATTATTTTTGTTATCTCATATTGTTTTAGCTGTTATGTTTATTGTCGGTGGTTGGATACATTGTGAAGATCAAGGTTTCCAGCAATGGTATTATGCTGCTACTGCTGTATGGTGTTTTGATAGAGCCATTAGAATTGCAAGGTTAGCTGCTTTTGGTGTCCATACCGCTGAAGTTGAATTAAAAGCTAATGAAACTTTAAGAGTAACCGTCCCAAGACCAGCCTATTGGAAACCATTTCCAGGGTGTCATGCTTTCATTTATTTCTTAAGGCCATCCTGTTTCTGGCAATCTCATCCTTTCACCATTGTTGATTCGGTTACTGAGTCGGGCTCTAAGATTACATTTTACCTAAAAGTTAAAGGCGGGGTTACTCATGGTTTGTACCAATATTTATCTAGACAACCTGGACAGAAAGCGCAAATTAAAGTTACTGTTGAAGGTCCTTATGGTCAAAGAACTCCAATAGATAGATATGACAATGCGGTATTCATCGCAGGTGGAAATGGTATCCCAGGTTTATACTACGAAGCTACCGACATCGCCAAAAAATCAAAGACTAACCAGAGAATTAGATTTTATTGGATAGTTCGTCATTATAGATCAATCGAATGGTTTTATGAAGAGTTATTGAAATTGAAGGGCTCTACTATTGAACCAATAGTTTACGTTACACAGCCTCATCTAGGCTTAATCGACCCAATCATACCAGATGGATTAAACTCGAGCGAGGAAGAAGAAGAAGAACAAGAAAAGAAGTTAGATGCTCCTAAAGAATTCAGTGATTACATTACGGATTTAAAGAGTAGTTTTTCCTTCATCGAATTTAGAGAAGGCAGGCCAGATATTCTTGAACTAGTAAAACAGGAAATAGATGAATCTAATGGGTCCATTGCCTTCGCTACCTGTGGACATGCTACCATGGTAGATGACGCCAGAAAGTCTATTGTTGACAACTTATCAACCTCATCTCATCGTGTTGAACTATTCGAACAAGTACAATCCTGGTAATTCATTGAACTTTTGTGTTATTTAATTAGATATTTTTCTTCAATATATATTTATAGCCGCTAATTTATTACATTCTTATTATAAAGATAGAAATATAATAAGCTTTAGGCAAATAGTCTAGATCGAGATCTATAAATGCAAAGCAGTAACATAATACTGGGAGGAAACACGATTCTTATATAATGTGATGTTGTATAACCTACTTCGGAAATCGAGAACTGTTTCGCGTCTTTTTTCCTCTCAGATGGGGAACAAGTTTTCGTTCCCATTTTGACATAACAAATGATATCAACATGATCTTTTGATTTGAATTCACTTCCTTGAATAGCATAATTGATAATCAATTTTAGTTTAATAAAAATAATTTGTTATAATAACATAACTGCTATTAAATAATTAAGTTATCTTAATTAATTAATATAATTTTGGATTTCTATTCCATCAGCTTGTACTGAGTTCGCAGTTATTTTTTTGATCCCACCGCGTCAAAGATTTTTTTGGACCAGATAGACACCTTTTTCAACTAGAAGATATTCTTCCTTCCACTCTTCTGTTTTATTAGGTTTTTTGACATATTATTTGGTTTTTTATTTTCTTGTATGAAGTAATCAGAGAGATATAATTGAAAAATAATGGTAAGTTATAATCCTGTCCAATCATTGAATGCTCGTGATGTCACCAGTACAGTCGAAGTTATTCCAAGATCAGAAAGTTCTGATTCTGGAGATGCTGATAGATGCAAGGATAGTTCATCCGCATCATGCCAGAAACCAGTTACAGACAATACCTTAGCCATTGTTTTAGGTGTTGTAATACCAGTTGTTATTATTGCCTTGATATTAGGATACTTTCTCTACAGAAACTATCGTAAAGATAAAAAAGAAGCGATGGACCATGATCCGGATTTTGATGAGACAGGAGAGGCTACAGCTTTACCAGATTTGCCAAAAATGAGACCGTATGGAATGGAAGATCCTTTCGACAATAGAAATTCGGTGAGGTACCCTCAGCCAGGAGATAATACAAATTTCCATAAATCAGCTTCTTCTTTGGCTCCAACAGTCCATGCCGATCCTTATCTTGATAATTTTATCTTGCCTTACCATCATCAAACTGGGTCTAAAGCGTCATTAGATGATTATGCAAGACAAATTGGTGAATATGCAACATATGGTCAAGGTCCGAGAGCTTCTGTACAATTAACCAGAACTAGAAATTCCAGCTTTAGCCATACCAAAACTGAACTGAATAGCCAACAGATATCACCTCTAAAATCAAGTTTAAGAACTGAGGTTAGAAACTCAAATCAACAGAGCCCATCTAAATTATTGAACCGTAACACGGAGCAGCATTACACTAATATTCCGAATCATTCAACTACTTCATTATCAAAAGATGGATATTACAATACTGCAGTAGCATTTGAGAACGGGAACCATTCAGATTTAGAGTCGATAAGCAATTCAGTGTCTGACGATTCTTCATCAGGTATTGTAGCTAAAAATGGTGAAAAGTTCGCTGTTAACTATGAAAATGAATCTGAATTGGCCATAAATAACTCAACCTCAAGTTTCAATCAACAAAAATGGTCTGACGGAAGTCGACAAAGTCTTGATGAAGCAACTACAAATAATCTGTATGATACTACTAGAGAACATTTCGATGATCTTAACCGACTTTCTATTTCAAATGATGTTCATCCAGACCCAAATATTGATGAGATAGTTCATGAGGATAATGAAACTTTGAATTCGAAAACTGCAACTGGTAAAATTGTTACATCACCATTTGATGATAGGGTAAATGTAAGAAATTCCAACTATGGAGATCAGGTTGCGAAAGATGATGAACTAGTTGATGGAGATTTTAATTTTTCGACAGAAACCAGTCAACAGGATATTGAAATACAACAAAGTTTTAAAGATAGAAATAATGATTATAAAAACATAACAGCAACTAGTGCTACCGAAAACCCAAATAATATTGATCTTCATGGCTCTAAAACAAAGAGAAGTAAATCTCCAAGGATATCTGCATTCAACTTATTAAAAAATGATAGTGATGAAGATGATGAGGAACCAGATAAAGCTCTAAGCCCTGAACAAGAAGAAGAACTAAACAGAATGAAGTCAGTATATAGGGTTTATTTTGATAGTTCTAATTCTCGTCATCCTGAGAATGATGGCCAGCAAAAGAGTGATGATGGCAATTATGCATTTAAACATGATCCTGACCAACCATTACCTCAGTTTGCGCATAATAAGGATGAATTAAGAATTAATAAAGATTTAAAAATGGATACTAATTATGATAAAAGATTAACTACCACATCATCAATATATACAGAAACTCCAATTTTTGCTAATGATGATCAATATATTTATAATCAACAACAATATGCTACTGATCCTAATACTAATTATTATGGAACAACACCCCAGATGCAACAACAACCAATTTATTTGCCTCCAAAACAAGATTTACCTCCATTACAACAATTACCAAATGCGTCAGATATTCGTAAATCAACAATTCAAACTTATACTGATTTCCAACCAAAACAAAAAAATCCGGTGATTTTACCGACTGCAAAACAACCGTTTAACCCAATTGAGAATGACCATGTATGGACTTCTCCAATCAGTTCACCAGCAACACAATCTCAAACATCATTCTCTCACTCTCACGAATCGAACCAAAAACCATATCATCCACCAGTGTCTAACAACGCAGGGCAATCATCAGTTCCTTCAGCAACTCAATTATCAAGGACATCGGTCGTTATGTTAAATCCGGTAACTGAAATCATCAAACAAAGAAAATTTAAGCCTGCTGGCTCATTACCTTCTGGTTCTGTTTCAAATCATTCTTCAACTAATCAATCTCTAAGATATCAACAATATGGTGGCATAGAAATGCATCCAGAACTCACTCAATCCGAAAATGATTTAATTCCTGGTAATAGTAAAAGGGATGTTAGACGAATGATGAATACTAATTTTTAGTTGAATTTTTAAAAATTTCCTACATGCTTATTAACTAAGAGAAAAACTTTGATTTCGAACTTTAAGATTCTAATTAGATGCTATTATTGTATTTTTTTTGATTGAATAGAATTGGGCGTTTTATTATGGACTGAGTCTTCTAGTTCTATGTTCATTATTATTTGTGGACTATTTATGAACAATGTTGTATCTTCTGTTTGCATCTTGTATATTTTTTTTCGTCTTTATATATTCAGCTTCTTTTGCACTCTAGACTAATTTATAACAAATGACGTTATATTCAAATGTATAATATCTTCGAACTAAATAATGTAACTAACTAATATACACATTAAACCAGATTGTCATGCCAAGGGAAAATGTTAGCCCACTAATGATTATGCTAGATCATAATCATCAATCTTATTTTTATATTTAAGAACATTTCTTTTAATCTTTGAAGAATCAATCCAAGTTAGATAATCTTCCAAATTTCTAGTGACTAAGTAGGCAGGGTCAGTGATAACATTTGGACCAACTCTAACATGTCCCTGTTCAACAAACGTAACTGCATCCTTAACTGTTTCCGCCATTTTTAGACGACACATAACAACCCCGATTCTTCTACGGCAAAAGGCACTGACTGTCACCTTATTCTCTAAATCAGAAATTTTTGATTTCGTTGCAAATACACCCATAGAATATAACTTTTCTAACAATAATTGCTCATGTTTTATTCTGAAAGGATCTGTTGGTGGCAACAAAGATAGTTTATGAGCTAGCTTTCTAATTTCACCACATATCTTATTATATTTATGATAATCTTCTCTATTTTGAATATGATAGGTTCTCATTACCAGTGTATCTCTATGACCTTGATCCTGTTTCCAATCAAGGAAATCGACCTTCTTCAACAACCTTTGCTCATGATACTTTAATGCCCTAACCATGATGTACTTAGATTATAAGTTTAAAGGTAATACCAGTTGAAAATACTTCTTATAATAATATGAACTAGTTAATACAGTAAAAACAGAGATGATTATAAAATTTTAGCTCACGTGACTAATCACATGAGATAAACTATGTCTTTCTTGCACCTTTCTGTGTCCATGTAATCCATTTGGTTCAGCCAAAATAAACCTTCCAAAAGTATTTATCTCAAATAAACGGAATGTGTAGGAAGATATCTTTCCTTGGTTGAAGCATAACCTATTTATGCCGCAACGAAGTACTTGTAAATCTAAGATTTGTTCAAAAATGCGCAATTTGAAGATAAACGCTAGTCTAGTTCTTTCAACCTAACCCAAACCAAAGATTGATAGCATATAAATACAAAAATGAGTGTATTATAACTCTTCCAATAAGCATATCTACAATAAAAATGGACAAACTATAGAGAGTTTATGAAGTATTGATATTGAAGCAGAACATCCATTATGCTGTGTCACGTGATATATATATTCATTTTGTGTAAGCTTCATATTGGAAAAAATTGAACGAACAGTCAATGTTCAAAGTAGAAGCAAATAGTTCAATATCGATCTAAGTAGTTTGTATTATTCTTTTAGCAAACTCACGTATATAAGGTATACCTTCAGTATGTTTTCGAGAATACCTAGAGTGGGATTGCAGACATGTCGCTCGTTTGCAACTACTTCAGTGACGTTGTCGAATATTGGTAAACAGCCAATCAGAATAAATGAATCAATTCAATGCTACACGGAAGAAATTCCTTTTGAATTTTGTAAGTCATTCACAAAGGGCAAGAACACTATCAGATTGAATAAACAAATTGTTGTCAAAGGTCCACAAGGGACATTAAAAACTGCGGTTCCAGGTTTTGTTAATGTTGTAAATGAAAATAATATGGTTACTGTGAGTGTCGACGATCCAAACGACAAGATCCAAAGATCAATGTGGGGAACGTCCAGAGCTTTGATTCAAAATAATGTTATCGGTACATCTGAAGGTCACTTGGCCATTGTTAAGTTTGTAGGTACCGGTTACAGAGCCACTATTGAAGAAGGAGAAAATGGTGGTAAAGTTGTCGCTCTTAAAATTGGGTTTCCATATACCCCACGATTGCCAGTTCCAGAGGGTTTAAAGGTCTCGTCACCAAATCCAACTAGGCTTTTGATTGAAGGTACCAACAAACAACAGGTCAAACTCTTTGCTGCAGTCATCAGGGAGCATAAGAAGCCAGAACCATATAAAGGAAAAGGCATATATGTGGATAATGAAACGATCAAATTAAAAGAAAAGAAAGTTAAGTAGAAGGTTAGATAACGCCTTCCACCTGCTTGTTAGTTTTGCGCTAATAATAAGGAAATTACTTGATCTGTTTACAGTGCCAATCACCAACCATAAAATTCTTTAGTTTTTCAGAAGAAAGAAAACCCATAATCAAAACTGAAACTCATATATAATTTATTGATTCTTACTCTTGTATATACGTACAGCTATATATCTCTAAACAAATTAGAGTAGTTAAAGGGAATAGTGACACAAAATCATTTTTAGAATGAAAAGTTTTTTAAACAATTCTCACGACCAATTATTGTTCAATATTGACTGTAGTCTTATGGACCAACCTAGTAGGTAAGAATATTGCTACACTTCCCTAATAAACTTCATAAACATGAATAGTAGAATAGGGACTATGTGTCGTAAAGCTTTGTTTTTTTCGACTTTACCAATAACGTTTAGCCGTAATGCTGCCCAACTTACATCTATTCATGCTATCCCATCGATGAGAACTAAAGCTCCAAGTGTTAACCACTCATTGGAATTATCTAATTTAAAGAAGAGATTATTAGGAAGACCAGGTTTGTTAGGTATAAAAAGAGGAATGATTACTTGGTATACAGAAGATGGTAAACAGTATGGTGCTACCGTTATAGAGATTGATTCATGTGAAGTTATTAAAAATAAGACTATTGAGACTGACGGCTATCATTCAGTTTTATTGGGCCAAATTGATAAATTAAAGAATATCAGTGAAAAAAATTTGAAGAAATTTCAAGAAGCTGGTGTTTCTCCAAAAAGGAATATAGGTGAATTCAGAGTTAGAGATGAGTCAGGATTAGTTCCAGTTGGTACTGAACTTACCGCTGATTATTTCGCTGTTGGCCAATTAGTGGATGTGAAGGCAGTTACTAAAGGTAAAGGTTTTGCAGGTGTAATGAAGAGACATGGATTTAAGGGTTTAAGGGCAACTCACGGTGTTTCTAAAGCACATAGATCTGCTGGTTCAATGGGTGCCACACAAGATCCAGGTAGAGTTTTACCAGGTAAGAAGATGGCTGGTAGAATGGGTGGTAAAAGTTGCACTGTCTTTAATAATGAAATCTTATATGCTAATGGTGAAACAGGTGTTTTAGTTCTTAAGGGTCAAGTACCGGGACCAAATAAGGGATTTGTTAAAATCAGTGATTCTAAACAACTTTATGGCAAATCGTTATTAGCCAAGAAGTAAATGGCTTCTATCTCTTTTAATACTTATTTTCTGTATATACTTTTATCCATTTACATATAAGTAAACTATAAAACTATCTTGTAATATTTGAATGTAATCAAGCAAGGATAAAAATCTCGATGCATAACATACTCTCTGCGCCAAAAAAAAGTAAAAATAGACTGCAAGTTCACCATAAACTCAAATAAAATCAGAATTGTAATTTTTAATTTACCATTTCAGAAAATTTATCTGGACTCAGATTAATTAACTGAAAAAGTTAATTAAAAATATAATTTAACTTATTATTTTTAGTTCGATGTTACTTGATAACAACAAGCTAAAAATGATTCCAAAAAATAACAAAAACACCATTAATGAAGACAATTCCCGGATGGTTCTGGTAAAAGGCAAGAACCATGTACGATAGTGAAATTGATCTTCTGGTGATAAGGAAAAAAGAGAAAAAAAAAAGGAAAAAACAAAAACCATCCACTTATATTTATACTGACGATGAACAAAGCCCGGGTAACCCTTCAGTTGTAGATTTCCTAATTAAGTAGTAACAATAATGGTTGTATATGTATGATTGCCATTTTGATATATATATATACATGATTTATGATTTTAGCATTTAAGGTCTACTAATCTATAAGTGTTTATATGACGGAATATTGAATGTTAGATCATTAAGTTCTAATCATTTAGTTCTAGTTAGAACTGAATTAGTCAAAAACTCTAAAGCACTTCTGGCATCAGATTCTGGTAATGCTCTCAAATTATCTAGAGCCCTAAAACAGTAATCTTCGGCCATAACCCTTGTCTTTTTTAAGCCTTGACATTCTTCAACTGCTTTTCTTGCGATCTCAACATCGCCTTCTTGGTTAAACTTTCTTGCTATTAATTCACCTAGTTCGGGTTTCTCTTTCCATGCAAACAAAACCGGAGCAGTTGCCAAACCCAACCTTAAATCAGCCTGACTTGGCTTACCAATAGCCGCATCACTTGATGTATAATCTAGCATATCATCAACAATTTGGAAACACAAACCTAAATTACGACCAAACTCATAGCAATGTTCAATTATATCGTCTTGGGCTCCACTTAAAACAGCTGCAGCTCTTGACAGCTTTGACATCAAGGAAGCCGTCTTTAAATAGGTTTTGTGTAAATAATATTCAAAAGCTGCACTAACTTGAGTAGCATGATCAGCTTTAGTTGGCATATTAACCGAATATTCGTGTTGTTTAGTTGGAACCTTTCCAGTTGCTTCTGGAACTTGTTTTTTTTCCCCATCATTTAAAACTGAGTTTGGTTCATTATAATTTATGACAGTATTTTTTAATTGCATAAATTCACCCTCAACTAAGTTGGCTATAGTTGTTGATAACAATTCAATGACTTCCGGATTCCTTAATCTAGCGATAGCGACCGACGCCCTACCCAATAAAAAATCACCAGCTAAAACAGCCATTTTATTAGTGAATGCAATATTCCCACTTGCTCTACCACGTCTAGCATCGGATAAGTCAATCACATCATCATGCAACAAGGATGCTGTGTGAATCATTTCAACAATTTCAGCAAGACGACGTTGTTTCGGTAATATGCCATTGACTGCATCGAACTCTGGCAATTTTTCCATTGGCTTCGACAAGGGATCTAATATCACCTTTGGATTAATTCCGTGTAAGATTGCTAACGGTGAAATCGAGTCATCTACCGAGTTACCGGCTATAGAAGTTTTGGTCGGAGTACCTTTATAATGTGATTGGTTGGTAACGTCATATTTGTCTATCTTTATTCTATTCCTTTGTTCTATTGGAATCTTCAGTAACCCTTTCGATAGCAATAAAACAATTAATGGTCTAACATTTTTTCCTTCTGCTTCAAAATAGTACGAAGAAACCCGATTTAAAGTGGGATGACCAGAACCAATCAAACTAGCAATCGACTTCGCAAGATTTGACATTTCATGACTAACAATTGAAAACGGATCTCTAAAAATCTTTTCTGATTTTGGTTGAACTAATTTTTCTGCTGTTTCGACTGCAGTTCTGAAAGTATTGGTCGAGTTATTAGATGAATAAAATCTTATTCTTAGATTTTTTCTCGGTTTTATAGACCTTTTTAATATTATATTCATTCTTAAGGCCAATTATGTATTTATTTGGGTTCTTAATAATTATGGAATTATGGACAAATTACTCAAAAGGCTTTGGATTATAAGGTCCATAAGATATGTATCACTGATAATTTTTCAGTGATAATTTGCTGTTGTAAGAGAATATCGCATTTACACGACCTTTCATATTTTGTTATACAATGGATTTACTACCAGTTGTTTGTTATGCTTGGTACGATAATTGCCTACTTTAAAATCCTGGTAGTTGTGTATTCTATGGATTATCTTTATCTTATAAAGATCACCCTACCTATTAAGCAATTTTAAATTTTGTTACCATAAATACTTACCTTTTGGTGTCTACTAAAGTAAATTAGATGTAGTAAGTTTAAATAAAGATTGTGCCATTAACTTCTACATAATAAAACACTATAAAACTCTAACCATATTAAGGCACCTATTTATATAATTCTCTCTGTGTAGGATGCATATTTCTCAAGAATACATCAGGTGGGGTTAGAGTGCCTAAACATCTTTTAGCATGTAAATTCATAAAAGTTAAACCAAACAAATAACTTGCATTAACCCAACCAAAACCTTCAATGGCAACTCCTTTAAAGTCCAACCCCTGGTTACCGTATTCAACATCGACTCTGTGAGCAACCGCGCCCTTCGTAACATTATATTTTTCAACAACAACACCGTTATAGTCAACAAATGCTTGGGTCATCATAAACAACCAGCGGTAGATCACTCTACGGGCAATACCTTCATAGCCATAATTTTGTAAACCAATCCAAGCTAAAATTTGTTGGGGAGCCCATCCATAGGGATAGTCCCATTGTCTTGATGGTCTTTCAAGACTTATGTCACCACGAGATTTTAATGTACCTGACACTAATCCACCAAATTCTTCGAACTTTGGTAACGTATTTTTGACAATTTTATCAGCTTGTTCCTGTGTTGCAAGTTTAGACCATAATGGCCAAAAAGTGGTTGCTGTTTCGTAACCTGTTTGTTTTTTATTTTTAATATGATAGTCATAAAAGATTGAGTCTTCCTCATTCCATAAATATTTAGTAAAATTCGCTTGCCTAATCTCTGCTTTCTTTAGCCACTTAGCACTGGTTTCTATTTCTCCTGTTGCTGAATTTTCAAGTTTATCGTCGAAATAAGTTTCAATTACGAATGCAATGTCCGTTTCATATTTATACAATAATGAATTCAAATCAACAGTTGTTAAATGAGCGCATTTACCTTCAAATCTATATGTAGTATCATGACCTGACTCTCTAACTGCTCTATCATGTAAGAAATATTCATCTAATTCTGGTTCGTTTACTTTATCGGCATTATATAATTCAATAAACTCGTCCTGGGTAACTTTGTACTTCTCAGTATAAGGCTTCAAGATTGCACTAAAATGCGTTGCTTCAGTTTCAGGTGGGATGCCAATACCCTCTGGGTGGTAACACGATAAGCCCGTTTCTTCATCCAACCTTGGCTTAGCACACCAAACAGTATCATATTCTTTAATGGCAGCTATAGTGGATCTTTTTAAGAAGTCGAGTGTATCTTCCGCTCTCTCAGGAGCTACTTCGACAGTTTTATTATAGACTTTCAAAACCATATCAGTTAAAAATGGTGGTTGTGATCTACCCAAATAATACGATCTATTGGCATTTAAAATTTTACCATAGTGATTAATTTCATAAATAAAGTTTTCTGTCATCCCTCTGGCCAATTCTAAATGCTCTTGGTTTTCAGGAGTGACATCAGTTAATAAACCAAGTGTTTCCATATATGAATCCCATCCATACAATTCATTAAATCTCCCGCCTGGGACTACATATGGTTGACTAATTAAATTCTTTGGGTCATTTGGATCTGGTGTGGAACTTAAAGCCAATAAGCCAGGCTTTTTATTAATCGATCTAATAAACTTTGCATCAATCTTCTCTGGTAAATATTGAACATCTAATGCAGGATTATCTTCCTTACTAGAAAGAAAATATTCATACTGATCCTTCCTATCATGAGGAACATAAATTCTATGAGTTGCTCCCAGCTTGTGAACCTTACCATCTTCAGCGATGTATTCCTCTTTAATCTTAGTATCTTTTGACATGTCAACTATATTCTCTTCAGTTATTTGCCTTGTTAATGCTTTCCAAAACTGAGTTGTAATTAATCTTTTCAATCTGTTGACAGGGTTTTCGCTTAACCTTTCCTCATCCAATATAACTTGCTTTCTACCGAACCCTTTGGCTATTGTCAATTCTTGTAATAAATTTGACAACATGTAAGTACCTCTAATATCAGATTGTTTGTAGCCGTTTGAGCTTGCAGTACCTAATTTTAAGACTTTGGGGCCATTGTCTTCGATTGTAATTTGACAATTATGGTCGGTATCTTCATTCTGTAAAAGTTCTTTCAATGTTAATTCAATATCATTAATAAAATATTGTTTTGGTTTGATAAAGGTTTCATCAACAGATGCCCTTCTATAGTGGTGCAAATTGCGTTTAAGAGAATTTACAATTTTCTTTGGATTAAAATCACCGATGGAATCAGTAGAGACATCACTATAAAGAGGAACAATCGATGGTTTTCTTTCTGGAACAGGCGTTGGCGACCCCGATGATGCATAGTTGTCATCAGATTGCTGTTGATCATTATCTTCTTCAAATGCGTTGACTACTGAAGTTGGTTCATAATCGTCAAAGAATTTGGCACCAGATTTAGTTTCAAAAACAGAAAAAGTTCTTACCCTTCCAGTTTTTGAATTCTTACCAGCTTGAGATGGATTTGTTTGGGGACCGTAATATTTTTCTGGTACATCAAAAGGATTGTGATCACTACTTGAAGAGGATGATTTTCTGTGTCTAAAAGGATTATTCATAGTTGTAGTAATTTATAACCTGATTGATTAATTGATTGATTAATAAAGCATTTATTTGAAACAGAAAAATTGAATATATATATATTATAAAAAAAGGAATTAGTCAAATAAACTTTCTTTTACCAGGTTATTATCTCTCGCACAATTTATCGCTCACGTTATACAGAAAGTTGCTTAAATTTTCTGAGGCAATGATTGAGTGGAGTAAATAAATCTTTTTTCTTTTTTTAGGATTTGAATTAGTAATCTTCAAGATTCACTCTTGAGTTTAAATACTTAAGATAAGCTACACTCTCCATTAAGTTTACTATACTATCAATCACGCTTCTTGGTAGATTAAATGGTACGCAGTTGAATATGAAATATCAAGAACAAGCTCATATGCGGCTATCCAGGACGGAATCTGATTTTGATCAAATAGAATTGGTCCGAAATTACCGCAATGAGACGGGTTCGGCACCAAGACAGATTATAGAAGATTCTATACAATCAACTCAAAGCGGTTTAGTTAATCTTGATCAGCAATCATCAGCAATACAACAAGAAAATGAAGGCTTGCTTATGACTGCTCATAATCCTCCGAAAAACATATGGAGGATCATATCGATTTGTGTATGGACATTTAGCGCGGGTTATTCAGATGCAGCACCAGGTGCAATATTACCATATATTGAAGAGTATTATGGCATAAGCTATTCGATTGTTTCTTTGATCTGGATGTCGAACGCATTGGGATTTATTTTGGTTGCTATGTTCTCTCATAAACTCCATGTTTGGTTTAGTAAACAAACTTCTCTAACACTAGGCTGTGTTCTATCTTGTATAATGTATGGAGTTGTAGCAAGCGGCTCATACTTCCCATTGATAGTAGCTGGATTTTTTGCTGGTGGTATGGGATTAGCGATTTGTCTAGCTCAATCAAATATCTTCTTGGCTAGATTAGATAAACAATCAAAATATTTGTCATTTTGTCATGCTTCTTATGGTTTAGGAGCTACGATATCACCATTAATAGCTACGACTATGGTCAATAATGGAGTTCCATGGCATTATGTTTATTTAATTAATTTATTCTTAATGGTGATAAATGTATTAAGTTTGTGGATAGCATTCAAAGGAGCAGAAGAGGATCTAAAACCTTGGGACAATGAAATAACAAATGAGCAAGATGCCCAAGATGAGTCTACTAAAGGCACAATGATATTAGCATTACAAAGCAAAACTACATGGTTAATGTCATTTTTTGTATTATTTTACCAAGGGTCTGAAGTTTCAATAGCAGGTTGGGTGGTCACTTATCTTCTAGACTATAGAATCGGTGATGCAGGATCAGTTGGTTATGTTGCTTCTGGTTTTTGGGGCGGATTAACAGTAGGGAGACTATTGTTGACCAGACCATTTCATAAACTTCTTGGTGCTCGAAGAAGTGTCATATTAATGTCAAGTTCGACAATTGTGCTAGTTATACTAGTCTGGGTTATACCTAGTGCTATAGCGGCTGGTTTGTTCGTTGCGTTTGCTGGAATCCTTATTGGTCCTAACTATTCTTTATTGATTGTAATGACAACACAATTAATCCCGCGTAAGATCCAGGTCACTTCATTGACAATCATGACAGCGTTTGGGTCGTCTGGTGGCGCTATCTTCCCTTTTTTTGTTGGTCTATTGTCGCAAAAGTCTGGAACATACGTTGTTTTGCCTATTTTTATAAGTTTGTATTCCAGTATGTTAATCCTTTGGATCTGTTTGCCGAACATTGAAAGAATGAGTAAATGTAATGGTAAGTTGAATATTTGGCAGCGTTTATGGTAAGAACGTTTGTAATATTGGTTAGTTCTAGTCTATTCGGTGTATAATATAGCTATTTCGAGCTTATCTGAGAAAATATTTTGTTTAGCAGCCTGACGGACAGTCACCTCGGTTATTTGCTCTGAAAAATACTTCAAGGTACTGTGGTTCCCCACTCCCGGAGTTGGCAAAAGACATCTTTCCCGGCGGTTACCCGGCAAATATATATTCCCCTAACCCGGACATTAGACCCAATTTTATCACGTGGAGCTATTTAAAATTTTGATACCCCATAAACTTTCTGGTCTATCTTATCCATATAAATATCCCCTCTCTTCTCCCTGATTTCTGAAAGCAAATTGTAAAGTTTAGACATTGAAGTTTATCTAATTTTGTTTTCTATATATTAATCTTTTATTTATTTACAATGGTTAAAGTTACAGTTTGTGGTGCCGCTGGTGGTATCGGCCAACCTTTATCTTTATTATTAAAATTGAACCCAAATGTTGACTCATTATCTTTGTTTGATGTCGTTAATGTCCCTGGTGTTGGTGCCGATTTATCACATATTTGCTCGGATTCAAAAACTTCGTCACATTTACCATCATCAAGGGAAGATAAAACAGCTTTAGCTGAAGCATTGAAAGGTTCGGATTTAGTTGTTATTCCAGCTGGTGTTCCAAGAAAGCCAGGTATGACCAGAGATGATTTATTCAATATTAATGCATCAATTGTTAGAGATTTAGCTCAGGGTATTGCTGAAAATTCTCCAAAAGCTTTTGTTTTGATTATTTCTAATCCAGTTAACTCTACTGTTCCAATTGTTGCCGAAACTTTAAAGAAAAATGGTGTTTTTGATCCAAAAAGATTATTCGGGGTTACTACTTTAGATATTGTTAGAGCCAACACTTTCATTTCTCAATTATTCTCTGAAGACTCTAAACCGTCAGATTTCAATGTCAATGTTATTGGTGGTCATTCAGGTGAAACTATTGTTCCATTATATTCCATCGGTAATTCAAAGCCTTTCTACAATAAGTTATCTGAGGAAGATAAGAAAGCTTTAATTCATAGAGTTCAATTTGGTGGTGACGAAGTTGTTCAAGCCAAGAATGGTGCTGGTTCTGCAACTTTATCGATGGCGTATGCAGGTTACAGATTAGCTGAATCCATTTTAAAAGCCATTAGTGGTGAATCAATTGTTGAATGTGCTTACTTAAAATTAGACAGCTCGATTAAGGGCGCTTCAGAAGCTAAAGTATTAGTTAAGGATTTAGAATTTTTCTCATTGCCTGTTAGATTGGGTCCTAATGGTATCGAGGAAGTTAAATATGAAATTTTAAATGAAATTAGTGATGATGAAAAGAAGTTGTTAGAAGTTGCTATTGACCAATTAGCTAAAAATATTGAAAAAGGTGTTTCATTCATTAAAAATTAAAAAGTTAATACATTTATTCGAGAATTATTTATTTATTTAATAATTTTTATTCAATAATTTAACGATTGATTTATGAGTATTAAATTAGCTGTAGAATTAGTCAACGGGTTCAAATATTCTTGACATATTGGAAGCGCAGCTTCCAATGGTTGACAAGCTTTTATGTATTATTCAATCATTGACGCTCGTAGTACATTTAATTAATTCCAAAATTGCCGAATTCCACAATTTCTTTGATATTCTTGAATTTCTTCACGATGCCCTCAAAAAATTGTTCGATTGGATATTCTGCATAGCTTAAATTGTAATAATTGATTAAATTAGGTAAATTCAATATTAAAAAAAATAATTGATCGTCGTTAATTTCAAAATGAAATGAACTTTCCGCTTCTTCCAAAACTTTAACCAAAGCAGATATGGCTAGAATTTGGTCATCAATATTCCCGATTATGGGGGATACAATGACTTGTTTGTTAGAGTTCAATATACTGTTGGTTAGTAGAGAAAGCAATATAACCCGTTAATTATACATACCAATCCTGTAAGCAATTTAACAAATCGATTTGGTCAACGCCCTCATTCTTAACAATAATAAGTAAATGTGTCAACTGCTCAGCTACAATTGACTTCAAAAATATATTGAAATCGCCTATTAAATATGTATCAATCCAAATCTCTACTATCTGGCATGTAATCCATTCTATTTTCTTTTCACATTTTAAGTTTATCGTCATATGCTGCTGATAAAATGTTGTTTAACACGGATTCTATTCATAATAGTGCTTTTGCAGCAGTTTTCCTATCGACACAGCTCAGATTTTCCCTAATAAAATGTTGTAACATTAGTTTTGTGTAATATACAAGATACAAGCCTATTAGAAGAAATTGAATAGAATCTCGCAATAAAAATTACTCTATAAACAAGCACGTACTTACCAGGTCAACAAACATTTACTAGATAATTAATTGAAATTATTGTTATATCGAGTATATTCTTATTATTTAAAAGAATTAGTAAGTATTCTATATAATACAGATTTTCAGGACAAATTTTTCTGTTGCGTGATATAGTTAAGATTGTAGTAGTGGTCCCCAAAATTCTCGCCGTTAGAATTTTTTTTCTTTAAGCTTCCTTACTAACAATTCACATTTTTAATATAGACTATTTTCCAGTGATTGTTTTAAAACGTTTTTTCGACTGAGAATAATTATACAATTATCAATAATCATATTAGTTTATCTTGTTTTTCATCTATTTGTGGATCAATAGTTAAATACGCAGTTGCAATTTGGTAAAAATAAGGAATAAATATTATGGAAAGGATTCTTGATTTTTCAATAGACCTTGACATTAGTTTATTTGATCAAGTAGTTGATTCTATGTATAATGGCTTGGGTCCGGATCAGCAAAAAGCCCAAACTGTTTTAAATCAGTTCCAAGATCATCCAGAATCGTGGAAGAGGTCGGACCAAATTTTATCGAACTCAAATAACCCTAAATCTAAATATATTGCTTTATCATGTTTGAATAAATTGATTCAATATCGTTGGAAAACAATCCCTGAAAATGAAAGAATTGGTATTAGAAACTTCATTGTTAATATGATTATCTCATTATGCGATAACGATGAAATTTTCGAACATCAAAAAGCGTTAATTAATAAAATTGATTTAACCTTAGTCTCGATTTTGAAGCAGGAATGGCCACATAACTGGCCACAATTCATTCCTGAAATTGTTTTAAGTTCAAGGTCAAGCTTCAATGTCTGTGAGAACAATATGATAATTTTAAAGTTATTGAGTGAAGAAGTTTTTGATTTCAGTCAAGATCAATTAACTCAAGCTAAGACGAAGTCATTAAAATTAAGTATGAAAGCTGAGTTTGAAGAAATTTTCAAATTATGCTACGAAGTTTTGGATAAAACTACTAAACCTTCATTAATTATTGCTACTTTGAATGCTCTATTAAAGTATCTTCATTGGATTCCAATTAACTATATTTTTCAAACAGACTTATTAAAATTATTATCAACAAATTTCTTGAGCCCTCCTGATACCAGAACTATCACCTTAAAATGTTTATCTGAGGTATTTAGTTTACATTCTCCTGAAAACGAAGAAAAATTCATCATTACTTTCAAAGACTCAATGGAACAGATTTATACAATTATCCCAACTTCCACAAATTTAAAAGAGTCTTACAGAGTTGCTAGCTCGAATGATCAATCATTTTTACAAGACTTCGCGATGTTCTTATGTACATTTTTGGGAAATCATTTATTACCATTGGAAAGTAATGAGTCATTGAGAGATTTATTATTGAATTCGTTGTTCTATTTAATTGAGTTATCAAGAATTGAAGAAAGAGAATTATTCAAGACTTGTTTAGATTTTTGGAGCAACTTTGTTCATGGCTTGTTTGAAGAAATCCAAAATTTGCCTCAAAACGAATTGAGTCCATTATTGCAATTGAGCTATTCTGGTTCATTTAGAGCTACTTCTGGTGGAGCACCTGATCCAGCAATTTTAGCTAAATTTCCTTTAAGGGAACATATGTATTCAGCAGTTTTATCAAAATTAAGATTAGTTATAATTGAGAATATGGTAAGACCTGAAGAAGTCTTAGTTGTTGAAAATGATGAAGGTGAAATTGTTAGAGAATTTGTTAAGGAAAGTGATACTATTCAATTATATAAGTCAATGCGAGAAGTTTTAGTCTATTTAACTCATTTAAATGTTGTCGATACTGAACAAATTATGAGTGAGAAATTAGCTAGGCAAATTGATGAATCAGAATGGTCATGGCAAAATATTAACACCTTATGTTGGGCTATTGGTTCAATTTCTGGTACAATGAATGAAGATATGGAAAAGAGATTCCTAGTTTCTGTTATCAAAGATTTGTTGTCATTAACTGAAATGAAAAGAGGTAAAGATAATAAAGCAGTTGTTGCTTCAAATATTATGTATATTGTTGGTCAATATCCAAGATTCTTAAAGGCTCATTGGAAATTTTTGAAGACTGTGGTTAATAAATTATTTGAATTTATGCATGAAACTCATGAAGGGGTTCAAGATATGGCCTGTGATACTTTCATTAAGATTACCACCAAGTGTAAAAAGCACTTTGTTGCCGTTCAACCACAAGAAAGGGAACCATTTATTAATGAAATTATTAGAAATATTCAAAGTATCACCGAAGATTTGCAACCTCAACAAGTTCATACATTTTATGAAGCTTGTGGTATAATAGTTAGTGCCCAAACTTCAAAGGATGCAAGAGACAAATTATTAAGTGACTTGATGGCGTTACCAAATTTTGCTTGGAGCACTATTGTTCAAGAAGCTGGTCAAGATCCACAATTATTAACTAATACCGAAACAGTTAAAATTATTGCTAATATTATTAAAACTAATGTTGCAGTTTGTAAAGCATTGGGTCCCGGTTTTTATTCTCAGTTAGGTTTGATGTATGTTGATATGTTATCATTGTATAAAGCAGTATCAACTATGATCTCTGATGCAGTCGCTAAAGATGGAATAATCGCCACCAAAACTCCGAAAGTTAGAGGTTTAAGAACTATTAAAAAAGAGATTTTGAAAATGATTGAAACTTACATTAATCAAGCTGACAATTTAGAGGAAATTGTTAGAGATTTGTCACAACCCTTATTTGGTGCTGTATTAGAAGATTATAAGTCAAATGTTCCTGATGCGAGAGATGCAGAAGTCTTAAATTGTATGACAGCATTAGTTTCAAAAGTTGGCCATATGATCCCAGAAGGTGTTGTTTTAATCTTACAAAATGTGTTTGAATGTACTTTGGATATGATCAAAAACGATTTTGTTGAATATCCTGAACATAGAGTTGAATTTTATAAATTGTTAAAAGTAATTAATGCAAAATCTTTCCAAGCTTTGTTACAGTTATCCGGCGATGCATTCCAATCATTGATCAATGCAGCTTTATGGGCTTTCAAACATAATAATCGTGAAGTTGAAGAGAATGGTTTATCATTAACTTTAGAATTAATTGAGAATGTTGAAAAATTGGGTGACACTCCATTCACTAAAGCGTTTTATGGAAATTTTTACTTCCAAATTTTATCTGATACTTTCTATGTCATCACACAGCCTGATCACAAATCTGGTTTTAGATACCAAGCCCAATTGTTGGCACAATTAATTCATTTAGTCGAAGATAATGTCATTAAATATCCATTGTATACTCCTGACCAAGCTCCAGAAGGTACATCCAACTCCAATTACTTGAAACAATTCTTAGCTCAATTATTATCATCAGCATTCGAAAACTTACAAAAGGAACAATTAATCAATTTCTTAAATGTTTTAACATCAGTTTATAAGGATTTGAACAAATTTAAAGCAACATTAAGAGATTTCTTGGTTCAAATTAAAGAATTTGGTGGCGATCCAACTGATTACTTATTTGCTGAAGACAAAGAAATAGAACAGCAAGAACAAAGCAGGTTACAAAGAGAAAAGAATTTACAAGTTGGTGGTTTACTTAAGCCCTCTGAAATGGATGATGATTAGATAAAGTTATGATTTCTTGCTTTCTTACAATACATAATTACCATCTATATGTCGTTTGTTTTGTTTTATTATTTTTGTTTGAAGTATATAACTACTAATTTATTCAAATGAGCCTTCTTACATCGTAGTTTATTATTAGTGTTTTTACATTCTTCTCTCATGATATTACAAAAGCTTTGAAATCATGAACTTAAGATATTAAATAAATGAAATATAGAAAAAAAAATCAAATTATATAACTAAATTTTGACTAAAATTAACTTGATGGTTCAAACATAAATAGATCTTTATAGTCAACCCATTATAAACGGTAATTGAATCTACGAGTAATTAAGAGATTTATTTTCATATATTTCCTTATTAGGAAATCAACGTTAGTACTTTCTTTTCTCAATTTTTATGAAGTGGCGATCGAAATAAACACACGATTAGTATAAATATACTGATCTACAATTAGCTCTTTATAAACGGCTATAGAATTAAATAATAAATAATGTCAGCTGAAGATTCTAAATCAAGCACTGAAGGAACTACTTCAATTCCACAACCGCCAACTGCCAACGTTTTCTCGATGTTTGGTGCTAAAAAAGAAAAGAAAGAAGAAGCTAAAGAAGAACCAAAAGAAGACAATAAAAAAAATGAATCTAAGAAAGAAGAGGAAACTGCTGAAGAAGAAGAGGCTGATGTTCATTTTGAGCCATTAGTTCAATTAGAAAAAGTTGATGTTAAAACCAATGAAGAAGATGAAGAAGTCTTGTACAAAGTCCGTGCCAAATTATTTAGATTCCATGCTGATTCAAAAGAATGGAAAGAAAGAGGTACTGGTGATGTCAAATTTTTAAAACATAAAAAAAGTGGTAAAGTTAGAATTTTGATGAGAAGAGACAAAACCTTGAAGATCTGTGCTAATCACTTAATCTCGCCAGATTATGAATTAAAACCAAATATTGGTTCAGACAGATCATGGGTTTATTCTGTTACTGCCGATGTTTCTGAAGGTGGACCAGAAGCTCAAACTTTGGCTATTAGATTTGGTAATAAGGAAAATGCTGATAAATTTAAAGAACACTTTGACGAAGCTAAAGAAGAAGCTAAAAAGAAATAAATAATAAATTATCTATGTTTATATATAGTAATACAATTATATAATGTTAAGCATTTAATACTTCTTAATATTCCATGCCTTTGTAGTTGTATTTAGGTAAGAAAAATAATTGATGTGTTTATCCACGTGGACTAATAAGAATTTCAAACATCATAAATAAGTATAATTATCCATTTCTTTACCTTTCGACATCAGCACATAAAGAGTTTCTTCAGAAAACAAGGTCCATTGATTGCAATATGAAGTTTGGGAAGTATCTTGCCTCGAGACAGTTGGAGCTCCCAGAATATTCTGGTCATTTTATAGATTATAAAGCTTTAAAAAAATTAATCAAACAATTAGCAATACCCGCTACATCTAATAATAATCACAATGGATCTATAGCGCCTACAACTCAAGCTGAAATCCAGCAAACATTAAAGGAAAACAAAGCGTCATTCTTCTTTAGAGTTGAAAGAGAATTAGATAAAGTTAATTCATTTTATTTAGAGAAACAGGCAAATTTAGCAATAACATTAGATTTGTTAATTATGAAGAAGACTGAGCTTTTAACTAAGTCGAGTGAATTTATTCAAACTTCTAATAATAAGTTCTCGGGTAATTCAAATACTAGCTCTGGATCTTCTTCAAGTTCAAATTTTCGTAATTCGATCTCATATTTGAATTTGTATCAAAGCTTTACGAAGATTCATCAAGATTTAATAAGATTACAACAGTTTATTGAATTAAATGAAACAGGATTTTCAAAAGTTGTTAAGAAGTGGGATAAAAGATCAAAGTCTCATACTAAAGAGTTATTTATTCTGTCTGCTGTTAGTGTTCAACCAGCGTTTCATAAAAATGAAATCAATGAGTTGAGTGATTTAGTTACTCAATCTTTATTCGACCTTGAATCAATATTGGATGGTGACTATACCATCCTTAACAATTATACGCCGATATCTTCATCAAATCAACAACAAATTCTACACACATTACCAAGAACTAACTCAAGCTCATATTTGCAGCATCAATTTCAGACAGAGGAAAGAAAAAGTTCAATCACATCAATAACAGGAGCTAATTTTCAAAGCTCAAGAAATAACTCTATCATAGCTTTACAAAATAATGAAATCGATGAATTATACTCAAGTTTTGTGAACGTTGCAACCATCAAGGATCCTGATTTATCATTATTGGCTCGTTGGGTTGATAAAGTTAAAAGTTCATCTAAGCAAATAAATGGAACAACATCTTCACCTAGCTCACAATTTAATAATGCAGCGAAACATAAATTATCAAAAATTTTCTTACTATCAATAGCAAACTTAAAAATTTCCGATTCTTTCTTAGAATCTTTTTTAAATTTAATAAACTATGAAGTTGATTTCACTTTTATAAGTGACGATTTTAATAATAATAAAACTATTATTCATGAATGCTGTTCAATTCCACCTGCTTCGACTCATGAAAGCAGTCACCATGTCGTTATAAATAATGGGGTTAAGGTAATTAATTCTACTGATAGTATAAATCATTCAAGAACATTTATTCTTAACTATATTATGAATAACTTGTCAGAAAGACAGCGTCAAGAATTATTAATTTGTAAAGACTTTAACGGAAGAACTTGTTTACATTATGCTTCACAAAACAATAGACTAGATCTACTAGAAATTATTTTGCCATACTTTCCAAAAGATCATATTGATGATTTAGATAATGAGTCTATGTCTGCTTTGTTATTAGCGATTAAGCATGGTAATTTTGATGTTATTAGAAAGTTATTTGAACTGGGAAGCAATTGTTATCCAACGAGTGATGAGACCAAGTTACAGTATTTACCAATTAACTATGCCTGTAAGTTTGGGGATTATAAAACTTTGGAATATCTTTTGTCATACAGTAAACCGAACAATTCATTAATTAATCAACAAGATGTTGAAGGTTTATTACCTTTACATGGTACTGCAAGATCTGGACATTATCATTTAATCAAATTATTAATTCAATATGGTGCTGACGTTAATAAATTAGATGGCTTAAATAAATGGACACCAATTTTTTATGCCGCTCTTGAAGGACATGTTAAAACTACTCTAGAATTGGTTAAATTCGGTGCCAAATTTGATATTGTTGATGAGGATGGTTACAACGTTTTATATCATTGTGTTGTTGAAGGTCATATTGATGTTTTGAATGAACTATTAAGTTATCACAGCGCACTTTTCGATAGTTCATTGGGTAATAAATTTCCAAAATTTCAAGTGGGTTCCGATACGTTTAATGAAATCATTGGAAATGAAAACGATACTAATAAATCATCCAACAATGACACTTCAATGTCAATCTTGGATGAAGGGGATGATTCGGAAGATAGTGGAAGTACCGATAAAAATAATAACGTTGACTCAATTCCTGATCTTCAATTACCTCCTCCAATTTTGCCACTAAGGAGATACGGTCATAATTTTTTAGAACAAAAAGTTTTAATTGAATTAATTCTTCCGAAAGATTCCGATTTTATTAACCTTTTTAATGCTATAACCGATCTAAAGCCTGGTAGAATAACTATAACTTCAAATATTTCAGATATTGTTCCAAGAAATATTTTATTACCCGCGGCAGATGATACTAAAGCTAATAATAATTGCATTTTCCAAACTGATATTGATTCTTTGCATGAATTTCGTATCGATTTTGAAATATTTCCAAAGTTTGGTACAAGATTAATTGCTAAAACCACAGCATTATCCTTCTCACAAGTGGATACTTCTTCACCAGAAATTAATTCGATCGAATTGCCTTTATTTGATTTAAGGTTACGTAACATAGGGACATTAAAATTCAATTATCAAGTTATTTTCCCATTCTCTGGCTCATTATTGGAAACTTCTAAATTTGATACATATTGGAAATCATCAACTAGCTTTGTTAAAAGTAGACAAACTCTAAAGTTAAATGCAGCAGGTGGTTTATCACCAAATAACTTCTTGTCGCCATCAAGTATTAGTTCTACAATTGGGGGTAATGCAAATGGTAATCAGAGTAATGTTATTAACAACACTATCACTTCAACTAATGAATTAATTTCAAGTTCTGCTCCATCATCTGTTGTCACTGCAACTTCGTTATCTGGTGAATATTTAAGAATTAAGATATGCTTATTAAACGATGGTTCTCCTGTTGTTTGCCCACATTGGTCGATTGCTATTGCCGAAAACATTGATTTGTATTTACCAAATTTGTCAATAGAGCAGTTAAATTCAATTACTAATAATTTGTTTGATTATGATAAAGTAATTCACGATTTGTCGAGAATGACAATTAAAGATATACTGTTGATTAAAAAATTGCTAAGGATAATCTATTTACCGTTAGATCTTGTTTTGAATATTTTAAGCGTAGATATAAATTTGAATTTAGAATTAGTTTTTCCTTCAGTATATGAAATGGAAAATCTACCATTCGCTGGAATTACGAAGCTGAATTTAAATAAGTTCATTGATTTTACATTGAATGATGTTTTCAATCATATTAGGTCGCTGAAAATCAAAAGTAAATCAGGTGCTGGTAGATCAATTATATTCCTTTCATCAAATTCCTTGATTTGTAAGATTCTTAACTGGAAACAACCAAATTTCCCTGTCTTCTTAATCATGAATGGTATTGCTTATAATAGTTCCAAAAACAAATTTGAATCTAGATCAACCAACGGCTTATTGATAGATGAAATAAAAAGAGGGAAGGCAAGTCATCAATCGGAGCAAAACCTCTCCCCCCCTATATTCTCCAAAGAGAAGTCTATCAGTAATCATCAGGAAGTAACCATTAGATCGATCAAAGAAGCAGTAAATTTCAGCATTAACAATAATTTAATTGGTCTAATTACTTCCATTCATTTATTAAATTTGGTACCAAAGTTAGTTCCATTGATTAGATCAAGAGGCTTAGTTTTAGTTGCCTCGAGCGATCTAGCTGATGAAGAAGATGACGAGACTTCATTCCGCAAAGAGCTAGATTCCTACTCGAAAACTGAGATTAATGGTTTAAGGTTTGACGATATTTTAAGTTTTAAAGAGGACATTTCCATGTAAGATTATAATATACTGTAAATGGGAAGTAATGAAGAAACGTACATGCAACCCTTTTATATAGATACAAATATACATATATCTGCATCTTATTATTGTATATCTGGTAGTTTAGACTATAGAAAACTTTAATTTATGTAGAAAATATTAATCTAGAGTCTTTTCTTAACGCCTGCGTCTTGGAGGTGGAGGTGGAGGTGGTGTTAAATTATTATGTCTATGATATGGAGAACTAGAATTAGACCTATTATTAGTTAATTGATCTAGGCAAAGTGGTGGTGGAGGGGCTTTTTTTTTCAAAGCTTTGCGAACTAACAGAGAATCTAAATTAATAGATGACGATGAAACGTTATGCTCATAAAAAGCAAATTTGTTGGCTGTTGGTAACCGTGGTAATGGTTTTGCATGCAAATATTCGTTGGGTAGGTCAAGTAAATTGGTATGTGATTCTTGATGCCTATCGTTATGATGACAACCATCATAAACCTTTTGCAACTGGGATGAAATTTCTTTTGAAATATTAGTATTATTCATCGTTAATGAATCGAATACATTACTTAAGAAAATGTTATTATTATTTTCTATTAACATAGTTTTTCTTTTATAAGCATATATCTTTTCTGAAGAAGCTAGATTGTCATTATGTGATGTAGTATGTTTATGATAGTCGCTTCTTGCTGTTGTTCTAACCGATGCAACTCGAGTAAATGAAGCTCCGATAGAGTCACCTGATGTATTCCTCAGACATAATTGGGGACTCTGAACTTGTTCAATTTGTGGTTTTAGGCTTAGCGATGACGATGATGACGATGTTGAAGTGGACGCCTTATCAAGCAAGGAATTTTGTTGGGGAGATTGATAATTCTTTTTCAGATATCTTTTTAACCACGGAATAGATATGCATCTCATTGCTAGTTTAGTGATAACTTCTTGATATTCTTCTACTGGTTCGTTAATTGGAGATTGAGCATTATTCAATGGAGAATTGATAATTAAATTTCTTAATATTTCTAAAATTTCATCGTGCTTATAACCACCGGGCATTTCACTCAATTGTGAAAACATTAATAAAGGATACATAACCTTCAAATAGGTAATCAATAAAATTGTATTTCCATTGTCGCCATCTTCTGTATAATCTAAATTATTCAACTCACGAATAAAAATGTCAACCAAAATCTTTAAATCATTCAAGTATATCAATTTGGCAGTGTATGAAGTTGTGAATACAAGATATAGAAACTTCAATATAAGAATCTTAATGATTTGAGATTCTTCCCTGTTGAGATGGTAAACCAATAAATTAATAAATCCAGTAATATTATTATTATTTATTTCATTTACATCATCACTTCTCATCAAACCGTCGAAAACTTTATTATTCATTTCCCCACAAGTGTAGGATTTCATTAGGTACTGCTCATTAATTAATAGTAATAATTTAAATTCTTCATAAGCTACTAATTTGTCTTCATCTTCAAAATCATCTCCATCAATATCATAATTGTTAAAGTTATCGTTTGACAATAAATGGTTAATTAAAGTAGGAATCAACTTCGTCTGGTTGGTTAAATTATCAAATTCATTATCAGATAACAACTCTGAGTGATATAAATATTCAAAAAAAATATCACAACCAAATTTCAATAAAAGGAATGGTGAATAAACAGTTTCTGATGCAATTATATGGGTAGTAATAAAATTGGCAATAATTGTAATAATATCCAATTCTTTTAAAGTTTCAAACAACACATTCACATCAATTAAGTTTAATTCTTCTGACTGCTCTCGATTCTGAACAACTGGATGACTTTGATTACTATTTTTGATCTTCAATAGTAACAATAATGTAATACAAACGAATTCTTTATAACATCCACTTTCGTAATGAATTTTCTCATCTTCAATAGTCCCTACATTATTAACGCAGCTCGCAGTTAGTTCAGTGAATGCATTTAAAAACCCCATCATCTTACAAACACAAAATTTAAAGTTCTTGATAAACAAATTCAGAGTCAATAATTTAAGTGCATAAAGAGATAAACTATGATAATTCCTAGATTTCTCAAATTCATTATTACCATCTGAACGATATACATTATCAATTATAATTTTCATGAATATTGACAAGTTATTGTTACATTCTGTAGAATCACTGTTGATAAGAATTGCTGTTAGTTCAGTATTTAGAGCTTCCATTGTGGTCGAGCCCTTAGTTGGAAATGAAGTTATAGGTATATCATCCTTATTATCATTTTGTTCCTGGAAATCTGGTACTATTTTGAACATAGATTGACGAATTTATTATTTAAAAGAATGTTTACCTTGATGAATTAACTTTGGTAAAATAATATTGAAAAATTGATGGCATGATTTTATGTTCGTTTTTCGAGTAACTAGATTTAGCCACTTATGCGATAACCATTATGCCAATAAAAATGATATGGCATACTCAAGAAGAATATATTATTATTGATATATATATATATATATAATTATGAGCCTACTGTCTTAAGGTAAACATCTGTACCCCATCCATAATAACTTTGTACCGTTAACAGTCCTTTGATTGCTGGTTCATCATTATCTTCATCAGGAACCGTGTCATTAAAGATTTCTATATAGTTCTTCAGTAAGGGCAACCCATAACCCATTCCAGCAACAGTATTGCCTCCTAATCCTGGTGGGACATTTAATGTCTTATAGCTGTCACCCTCATGGGACTCGTAAGTAGTAAATGAATAATCAAACATATGCTTCAAAATATTCGGATGTATACCTTTACCCTTATCACGAATTCTTAACTCTAAATATGAGGGGGAGCAAGAAGTAGAAATTGTGACTTGAACTGGATCAAAGACATTATTTTCAATATGAGCTCTAAAAGAATTTTTAAATAGTTCTGTAAGAATATAGTCTAAATGATATTCAATGTAGGGAAACATAACGACATCATTCCTTGATTTCGGAGTTGTTTCGGGATCTTTCTTACTCCAGTAGCTTGGTGGATGAAGATTAGTATCAATTTTAATTGGAACTGCCTGATCATATTTCATTAAACAAATATCATTAACCAAATCTGTGTTCTTTTTGACAACATCAGCAATATTTAATTGTTTAATAACTCCATTATATTTGCCGCCTTTCTCAAATGTATTCGGGTTGTTAAATGTTTTTGTTAGCTGAATATGCTGGTGGGCAATTAGCCTCATGCTAATTCTCTCCTTTAAATGTTCATCCAAGAAGTCCTTTATTTGTTGAATACTTAATAAATGTGAAACTTCATTAAAGCCTTTCGATAGAATCGGTAATGTGTCAGCGTGAATATCAATAAACTCGTCCAAAACTTTCTCTGCAAAGATAGTATTTTCTTGAAGAGAAGTGGGAGGATATAAAGATGCAGTAATCAATGAAGACATCGTTTCTAAGTACAGCTTATAGGACTCTGATATTGATGGATTTAAAACAACTAAGTACGGCAAATTCCTAAACTCTTTTAGTCTTCTAGCGTTATAAGTTAATAAACATTCCACGGTTCTCTGGGCATTTTGTAAAATGAATGTAGATGATAACTTCTGGGATTGATCGTATAAAATCCGCATGGAAAATTTTGGTAATGGCTTCTGTGAATAGTAGTAAATAAGTCTTTCTAAGGAGGATCTGATTTTATATTCTTTCAAGAATACTCCCTGTTGATCTTTAGTCTTCGATGATGCCTTTGTTGATTGAGAAAAAGGGCATACTTGAATCGAAGTATTAAATTTAAAACGGTAAAAAGTAGATCTTCTTAGCATAAGGCGTCGGGATAGACAGATTATGTTACTTGCATCTTTAGACAACATAATTGTTTGTAAATTAATATACCACAAGTTTGATGGTGGGTAGTTTCTGAAATTCGGACTTTGAGACAAAATGTAGTCTGACCAGTAGTATCAATATGAACAAATTTTTTTTATTTTATTTATCTATTTGAATGATAATCGAAGGTAAATGTGATTAATATATGGATATGCAAGATATAAATATTTGTCCTATATGTATTTCTAAACCATTAGAGGATACTACTACTGTTAATAATATATCATGGCTTCAATGTGATGTGTGCAATCAGTGGTTTCACACCCCATGTTTGAAATTACCTTCTGTCGAGGTCAATAATTTATACTCATATCATTGTAATAGTTGTGCTGCAACACACGGTCCATCAATGTACAGAAGAAAATCTAAAAGAGCAAAGGTCAAAATTGATTATGTAGCTTTGAATGATGGCGATGTATTTGCAGTTGATAAATCTGTTCATCCACATATTGATAATTTTTTTCAGTTTGATGTTAATTCGAATGAGGCGGGTACGAAACTGAACCCCTATATAGATATTACTGATGATTTATCTAAAGTGTATGTTTTGAGTAGCAGGCTAACGAAGCCAATTCTACTCCCTCATGCTGATCATGAGAAAGTTGGTATGAGATTACCGAAACCTGGCAAAGACATAACGATTGATTATATAACCGAAGCAGTCGGAGAGGATACACCAATAGAGGTCATGGATGTTCTTTCACAGCAAGGGGTTAACCCTGGTTGGAACATGGGAAAATGGAGGGACTACTTCCATACAGATGAATTGAGCAGAGATAGAATTAGAAATGTGATATCACTAGAAATCTCTCAGGTTGATAAATTGGGTAAGGACTTTTCCAGACCTATAATGGTCAAGGAAATGGATTTGGTGGATAAAGTTTGGTTTGATAGCAAGTCAGAGAGACCAAAAGTTACAAAGTATTGCTTAATGTCAGTCAAAGGCTCATTTACCGACTTTCATATTGATTTTAGTGGCACTTCAGTTTATTATACGGTTTGTTCAGGCTCTAAAACGTTTTTAATGTTTCCACCAACTCAAGAAAACCTTAGTCTCTATACTTCTTGGTGTCTTGAGCCAAATCAGAATTTCATTTGGTTTGCCGACTATAGCAAAACCGAAAAAGGCAGGCCTATAAAGCCAGAAAACGGTTTTAAAGTTACTCTAAAGGCAGGCGACTTGTTTATTATTCCAAGTGGGTGGGTTCATGCAGTTTATACACCGGAAGATTCAATAGTCATCGGTGGTAACTTCCTCACGTTGATGGACATGTCGACACAGTTAAAGGTTAACTATATTGAAAAAGTAACTAAAGTTCCTACTAAATTTAGATTTCCTTCGTTTAATAAAGTTTTATGGTTGACTAGCTGGTACTACTACAATCATAAAGAAGAATACCTCAGTGATTTAAGAGGAAGGGAGAGCAACATTAAGAAAGAACAGGACAAAACTAATTCGATACAATATATTACTTTGAAAGCGCTCATAGAACATTTAAAATCACATTTTGAACTAAGCAAAAGTAATCAAATGGCAAAGAAAAGTATTCCAATAGATATTATTGGTAAAGACATTGTCGGTTATTTGATACAATTAGATAATTGGTTAAGGAATTTATGTGTTTAACAATCACAAATAACAAAGCTAGTATTTTTACAGATATTCTACCTTAATTCCAAATTATTATTGCAACATTTGCCTTGGTTTATCTACCGATTCGAAGATTGTGTTTCTATAGCTCTATAATTCAGTATCTTATGTTTTTTCTTTCACTCCTTTATTCTTGGAATTGGATAATTTTATCTAATTGGACCTAACCATTAAACTTCCTGTGACAAAACAGCACCTGATTTATGATGGGATGCAAATGGTAATCACGGTCATCGAGCTTCTAATGATTCATAAAATATATATAGTTTTGGGGAAGATTAAATAATAATAGGTTTGATCAGGTTGTTGATCGTTTAGATTACGATTTTGAAGTTGCTATTGGCAATTACGTGCTACATAGAGAAGCTGTTATGTATGCTCTTTCAGGTTCAAGTCATTAGTATCATAGCTGCTAAGTTAACTCAAAATTAATATTATGTTTTTGCAACAGTTGTTATTTCTATGTTGATGAGTATGGCTGCAAGTACAATGTGTTTTAGTCATCGTTGCTTCAATACGTTATATTCTGGTATTTCAAATAATATTACAAGTCGTATAAATAATATAGTGAATGTTTGAATATTTTTTTCTATTCCTCGTCAATGTTATATCATTTATGATGAAACCATTAATTTTTAGTTGGAAATAATGCTTACTAGAAAACTTGTCATGTCGGTTGGTGATTATATGTATATTTTCAATTAGCGATAGGATAGTGATGTTTAGAGTTACTTATCTGCCGTGTTGGCGAAGATCTGGTATTATTTTATTTAATGGTTGCTGTTGTGTCATATAATTGCTAGTTATTCTACTATACAGTTGTGCTCACATTGTCGAAGACTATGAGTACTACTCTCATACTAAATAATATTCGTTTTATTTCACTGTATAAGTTATGTCAAGTGTCAATACGTTGAAGAGAGTAGTCTAGAAATAAAATGAAATATGATATTCTGAATGATGTGTTACCAAAATTATGCCAAATCAATTACAAAGCAGAACTGAGACACATTATCTATTGATTCCATTTCCATTCAAGTGGCATCAATTTTTAATATTTATACTTTTTTGTTCAATAAAAGTCTCTTATTTTGGACTTAATCTTGTAGTATTGTCATTCCTGCAATCTTTCACTTTCGTAATTTTAATATGGTGCTAGTATTCGAATAGACCAATCTGAATGGTCATTATGAATGCCATTTCATCTGTTTAAAATAGCAATCAAAAACCTTATGTACTTTTGGTTAAATTCTCCCTAGGCATCCTTTGGTTGTTTGCATGATATATTATATTCAACCGAATCCAAACTTAAAAGACCTCAATTGTCATTATCCTTCAAATTTTACATTCTCTATTTTAATTACATCAGAAAGTTCCGGAGCATTCAGCACATTCTTCGTTAATTATTTGATGACTTTGCTCCTTTAGTTTTACATGCTCAAGAGATCAATTGCAAGGATGTTAAATATAATAAATTCGCAATCAGTGCTAGTGAGCTAAAGGAGGCACATTTTAGATTAATATTTTCAGCATATCATTTGCAATATATGATAGTGTTGATTCTGATAACGACAAATAGTTATTCTTTAATGAGATGAAGCCAAAATAAGCCAGTGAAACCAGCGGCCATCTCACATTGTCTTAACCTAAAATTTGCAATACACATAATACAGCTTCATTCTCGCGATTATAACCAATCTAACAAATTGGTCGATCTAGCCGGATCTAAAGTATATATTGACGAACACTTCGGTTCTAGAGTCGCTATAGCAATACAATGATTCATTGACAGAGATTTTGGAGTATAAAATATTCAGAGCGCAAAAATCATTGTTTTACATGCTGCTATGTTCCAATGTTGTCCTATGTTTTTCAATTCTCAATCAGGTTGAAACTAAAGTCGTTTGGTTTCGACTATGTATGATTAATTGAACAGATCCTAGATAAGAAGGCAGATATAGTTATCAGATCTCTCTTCTTACTAAATTGAAAGGTACGTCTACTTGTCTGTAACTACACAATCTACCATAGCATTGTAAAATATGATCATACTATGTGCTAACGATAAAATCTTCTAGATTAAGGCTCTGAATTGCAATTAATGATGAAAGAAGCTTTTATCAATCAAGATATATAGGCTAAGATTAGGAAAAACTTTGGCAATGGCAGTTGTTTAACTCTTTTTTGTATAGTTATAAGCTTTTTATCTACACAAAATAGAAGAAACAATGACATTTCAAAGGACTTGAAAAAACCAAGAAAAAGTGTTCTACAACAAAAACATGCGAAACAAGTGGATTACTATGAAAACTGTGATTATCTTTCATATAGTTAGTTTTAAATTTTTACTAATTTATTAATAATATATATATACCTTTAATATAATCCCAATAAGTTTTATGTGAAAGAACATGTTCAATACAGTGAAATAAAATCACAATGATAAAGTAGTACCTTTTTCTCTAGCAGCTTCACCATATTTCTTAATTCTAATTGATTGGACTGCAATGAAACCTGATGTATCTTCTGGTGAAAAACCTGTTAATTCATCCATAGATGATTCTGTCTCATCATATAATTTTTCAGTACTTGAATATCTACCTAAGATAGTTATAGAACCTTTGTAAGCACTAGCTCTGACAACACCGTTAACAGTTTTTTGAGATGGATCAATCATTGATCTAACATATTCACATTCTGGAGTGAAGTACATACCGTTATATAATAATTTGGAATAAGTAGTAGTAACGAATTGATCTCTGATAGCACGAACTTCACGATCTAAAGTTAAACCTTCTAAGTCAATATGAGTACTTCTTAAAATGGTTAAACCAGGTGTTTCATAACAACCTCTTGATTTAATACCAATGAATCTGTTCTCCACTATATCAATTCTACCGACACCATTTCTTCTAGCCAAAGCATTAGCTTCGATAAATAATTCAACTGGGTCAGTAACAACTTTTTTACCACCATCTAAAACCAATTTTACTGGCAAACCTTTTTCGAAAACAACAGAAAAATCTTCTGGTGTATCTGGGGCATCAGTTGGATCAACAGTCAATTTCCACATATCCTTTGGTGGAGTGGTATTTGGATCTTCTAAGATACCAGCTTCGAAAGAAATATGTGCAAAGTTTTCATCAGTCGACCATGGCTTAGCCTTAGTTTGAGCAACCGGAATATTCTTAGAGGCAGCATAATCTAATAAATCCTTTCTACCAGCAAATCTGTTAAAGAATTCAGGATCTCTCCATGGAGCAATGACAACAACGTCCGGTTTCAAAGCATAAAAGGACAATTCAAATCTAACTTGGTCATTACCCTTACCAGTACAACCGTGTGAAACAGCAAAACAGCCATGTTCTTCAGCGACTTTGATTTGAGCTTGAGCAATCACTGGCCTAGCTAAGGAAGTACCCAATAAGTAAACATTTTCATAAATAGCATTTGCTTGAATAGCTGGGAAACATACTTGTTCAACAAATTCCTTTCTGACGTCAACAACAACGAATTTAGATGCACCGATAGCTAAGGCTTTCTCTTCAGCAGCTTCAAAATCTTCCTCTTGACCAATATTAGCTAAAAAGGCAATAACTTCGTAACCTTGCTCTAATAACCAAGCTAAGATAACTGAAGTGTCTAAACCACCAGAGTATGCTAAACAAACTTTACCTTTTGACATGTTTGTGTTGATGTTAAAATATAAATTAATCTATTGAATAATATATGGAAAAAAAAGATATAAAGGGATTGAAATTTTTCAATGGGAAATTTCATTCCTTTTATAGTAGGGCCATCAGTTCTTCGACGATAACGAAGCGCGGTTAATTCTAAACCAATTACCCAATTAGGAGTGACTCATTATTGGAAAATCAAATATGATACAGGCACTACTATTGAAGAACTAAAACATCTACTTATTAGTCATATAGCATCTAGTGGTATCATTAAGCATATCCTAAGGACCATGTTCGGCGGTGCTCGAACTATTGGAATGTTTATTGTATTCAGATTATCCAGATCGTAAATTGAAATAGTTACGTTAGACTTCTTTTGATTTCATATATGTTTAAGATATCTTACCAAGTATATATTTCAGTACGATAGCAATACATTACTTTATGTAGACAGAAAATAAACGTTTATAAGTTTAAATAGCTCATAGAAAGCAAAGACAGGAGTTTTGATTATGATAGATTTAGTAATTGGTTCAATTTAAGCTTAACCGCCCTTACTCGAGGTTCGACCTATAAAAGTAAAAAGTTTTTGCCTACCTTTAGATCAAATAGACATGGCGCCAATAATGAACTCAATGCTCATTTCTATACTATTCGGACTAATTGGCGTGTTTAATGCATTTGCTACTGGAAAGCCTCTAAATTCAAAAGATTTCCCAAATCTTGGACCTTTATGTGTATGGTTTACTTTTTAGGAATAAAAATGCAAAATTTGGATGCTAACTGTTTCACGAATAGATTAGTTCTAAATACTTAGAATGCCATAAATTAGCTCAAGATAATTATCTGAAATGTTCTGAATCTGATACATCGTGCCAGTGTTATTATATTAACGTGGTATATGAAGAGTGTATTAAGCTATGTCCAACATATGTACGTAATTTACCGCTCTGGAAACTTAACGTAAACATACCTTTGGATAGAACTAACCACTATAGCATCATGAAACATTGTTTTTGCTTAATAAATTGTGCGCTGACGATGTTTCCACTTTGCAATCTTATTTTGAAAGTTTACCGCTAGAAGATGTTGTCAATGAAGACCAAGAAAAAACAAAAAGTAAAATGGATTCAGGAGAAGGAATGGATACAATTCTATTGGAAGATGAAATCAGTTCAAGAACTGGGAGTTCTGCAAAATACTCAAACAAAAATAGACAACTGATTAATAATAACCAAAATGATTACAATTCTACAATTAAACATATATCTATAGACTTAGAAAATCATAGCACATCGATTACAATAATCCACTCTTATTACCTATTATTATTTGGTTCTCTATTGGCTTCATTATTGATCTTATACCTGAATCATTAAGGGTATATGATCCAAATCTAAAACATGCCACTAAGAAATATTGCACGTGAGGCCAAGCGATGTCTGACTATTGAGTCGTGAGTCCTATTGCCCAATGACTATTGACTATTGACTCTATAATTGAGTCAAATGAATGCTTGAGCCATCAACAATCAGCTGCAGAACCATTTTAATAAGCACATGATTGCCTGCTATATAAATATATACTTCTATAATTATACTCACTATAATTAGCAAATAACCACATACCTTTTGTTTATATATTATATTGCTAATATACGTATTGTTATATTATTGTGATACTCCCCCGTCTCCCCGTTACAGCCCAGCTTTCAAATCAGTGCCGCGTAACCAGAGTGGAGGACTCATTTAAAAAGTTTGATTCATTAGTCACTATAAATTGAATCATGTTATAAGTACACTGATTAACTTTACTTATTTATATTAATTTGAAATGCTTCAAGATGGCTTCTGAAGCACATGAAGATTACAAAAAATTAGGTGTTACTCATGAGATTCGAAATAAATTAAACTTCCGTGACGAGAGATTATGGAAACGCTTTTCGGCAAGAAGGTTAGAGCTAATTGACACACTAGATTTAAGTTCTAAAAAGGCATCTGAACAGGAGGATGAGATTAGGAATGTTGCAGAAGCGTTAAGAATTGAATTTAATTATTCACCGGATTATTTTAAAGATTTTGATAGATTGGTAAGAGCAGCTGTTCAAAGTGTTAGAAGAAATAGAAAACGATCTTCAAAATCTAAAAAAAACACAGAGAAAAGCAGCACCTATCAAGATTTCAAACGACATAAATTGAGCGAGTATTCCCATATTCAGCCGATTGATCCAAGCATTATACCATCAGTTTCTCCATTGAATAATATAAACCACGGCACATTAGTCAGTAGTTCTGTATGGAATGAACCTGTAGATTCTTCAAGTTTATTAAAGACAAGTAACGAGACGGCAGATACTGATTTTAATATTGGTAAACAGAGAAATAAATTCCTTTCAGAAATTTTGAGGTTGAATTCAGATTCACAGGACGATATTTTCGATTTAAATTATTCAAGAAAAAAACATTTTTCAACTCATGATAAATCAAGGGATGCTATTGATTCAATAATTAAACCAAGGATTGGAACTGAGTCTTCATTTCCTAGACAAACTACTTTTTTACCACCAATTTCAAATCTAGATATTAAATCTCCAATTTCATCTACTGAGAGATGTAACCCTACTGCAAAACTAACCATTTTAAATTATATGGAAAGGTCAAAAACTTGCTCAGAATCAACTTCTAAAAAGACAGAAAACTTAGAAGCCTTAGGTAACAGTGTTATAGCTGCTTGTATTGCATATATTTTCGAAAAATCATTTGAAAATGCAAAGGAATCGTCAGTGGAATATTTAAGAAAGAAATTAAACCAAGAACTGTATTTAGCAAGATTTTTTCGAGATTTAGACCCCAAAAATACAGCTCTGTTAACTGATGATATAGCAGTTTTATCATTATATACACTACTAGGTGGATGTATCAAAGATTTTGGCTTTGAACCAATCATGTTTCCATTATGTGAACTTTTTTATTTAGCCATCTTAAAAGACTACCCTTTAATTTCAAAAAGTTCTGTACCATTTAATAGTTCTGCTTATTTGAAACCTAATGCGATTGCAAAAAATCATATTTATTCCGATTCATTGAAATCATTGGCTGAAGTTGCATCTGATATTCAATTACAAGAACAGTCGTCATCTTCAGAATCACCGCTGACTTCACAATCATCTCTCCAACGACCCATATCACCAACTTTAAATAAAATTGTTAAGGAAGAAACTAACAAAAAACAAGTTACGCTAAGATTTTTATCTTCGGTTTTAGAGTTTAGTTATCCAGTCAAAAATTCTGCGCCACCAAGATTTATTGAATTAATTGAAAATGCTAGATCAGCTTTTAAATTGTCAACGATGAATGAGTCGATATTGGGTTTGAAAAATATGAAAGACGGTTCAATTATTAATTCAGACTTTGACTTAGAAAAGATTTTCAGAATACAAGAAACAATTGAATTAGAGATTTTCACTCAAAGATCGAAATCAATACCAATCTATGAAATTACATCTGCAGTTATACCTAGTAAGTATAATGATGATTCCCCTAAAATTATACTCCCACCTCCATATAATAATAAAACACAATTAGCGCATCAAATGGGTGGAGTATTAGAACCATTAAATAACAATAATGGCAGTACAGCATTTAAATTTTTGTCTAATTCGGAGGACATAACACCTCCACCTTTGTTACCAAAATTCCAGCCACTTTTGTGAGAAGTAGAGACTGTATTTTACTGTAAAATTTAGTATGTAGTATAGTTAACTTAATTAAGAAGATTATTCAATAATAAAATTATTTATTTTGTGTGAATGTAAAGAGCTAGTCTTGTCTAGACATTAATGTGTATTACCGCTATTTTATGTCCAATTACCAAATTGAGAAAAAGATTCAAAGTTTTGGAGAAGCTCAAAAATGTTCTTATCTTCCATAATATCAATGAATAAAGCAATTTACAACTTCTACTTTTTTTTACCATTTTATCTCTAAGTGAAGTAGGATCTTATAAATTTCCTCACTCTTGATATTTTGCGTTATTTTATCTTTGTCAATAAGAATACGAGCGATAGCAAAATGTCTATATAACTTATTTTGTCTAAAATAAGGGAAATTATATGAATTGAAAACTTTTTAAAACAGCCAATAGACAATCAAATTGGGTAGAAGCCTCTCTTCCAATCTTGAGACATCTTATATCAGCTAATAATAATAATACTTGTCATGCATTTCCGTTTTAAATCTTTTCCTTGATGGACCTTATTTGTATCAACTTTCTTTATCTTAACGATTTTATATTATCCATTAGATTATTTGTTGTGCGGACATGTTTACATAAAATTACTGAAATATAACCTTAAAGTTTATATAGTTGTAAGCATTTACATCGCCAAAATTTTCACACAACTGAATAAAGTCTAATGTTATCTTACTATTTTAGTTATTTATCAATGAAAAACGCTATAAGGTTTTACTATCAATCATAAGTTAAAATTAAAGAGCGATACAAACACTCAAAGCGCCAAACTCGCTTTCAGCCCACGAATTTATTATAATTATGCTACTAGAGAGTAATAGATAAATTTAAGCTTATATTGTGCCGCTTTATCAGGCACCTGCAGCCAACAAAATAATTATTAGTAAGGATAATTTCTATTATCATAGGTTGTAGGCAGAGATTTCTTAGATCGCCAATAAAATACTATGTATAACATCATAAATTGTAACGAAACTCAACAAGTCTTACAGGAGAAAAAGTTATTCGTTGTAGCCTGCATATAAGTGTTATCATTGCTTACAGCGGTGAAACGTTAATGGAAACTCTGGAACACTTTTTGAAAGAACTCTTTTATTTAGCGGTGTCAGTAACACAACATACGAATACATAAGTAGTGGAAGCATTATTATATCAATATTAGTCAATTACAAGATGACCCAAACTTTGGCATCTTTTATTGCTGCCATAGAAAATACTAGGATGCTACATAAGCAAAGCTAATTTTGTTACATAATCCATCTACGTCAATTGAATCGCATTAAATTTTTTTGAATATAAATTTTTGTTGTTTGGGCCAACATCTAGTTTAGTTTTGTTGGGGGCGCTCACTAGCTAATTTTCTCAATAAAGGCTGCGAATACTACATACTATAAGAAGTGTTGGATCGAATTTCTTATAAAACTATTGTAGGACCCACTTCAAATCTAATAACCTATTATCTTTTTCTTTTCTATATAATTACAATTGAATATAAATATTCTATTTTCATATTTCATTTTGATAGCTCTTTTATGCTCAATTGATCCTTATTTATTTTTTAGACGAATACTGGGATTAAAATAAATTAGATATTGTACAATCATCAATCAATTAACACTCTTCTAGTTACTCCATCCTAATACAAAATTTAATCAAGAGGTATGTATTAAACGCTGTCCGACTGCATTCTATAAACTAATAGAAAGTTATTTTGAATCTCAATTCCTTTCAAATGGGGTGTTCAACCAGTTGCTTATTTGATCTTCCCAAATTGTCTTGGACGCGATGTTAAGAAAAAAAATCTGAACCCAACTTAATCAGACAAAGTGCCTTTCGTATTATGTGATATAAGCATAATAAATCAAATTAAATACGTGAACCAGTTCTAATCATTTTTATTTATTTTTAAATACCTTCCTGATACCTTTACATTCGTTCTTCCTAATTAGTTTATGAGTGCAAGTTGCACCATATTAAAAAGATATATTACTAACCGCTTCATCAATAGATTGTTATTTTTACGTCACCAAAGACTTTCGTTTGTACATAATTTTAGATATTTTCGTTCAATTGATAATACCCGTAAATTAATAAGATATTATTATTCAGATTCAAATAACAACAATAATAGCTACTATAATAGATTCAAGAAGATATTTAATAAATATATAATGACGGATTCACCATCAAATTCAGATGTGAAAGATTATTCATCATTACATAAAAATTTACCAGAACATTTTAAAGGTTTAAATTCAGTAGAGAATGCTGAACCAGGAAAAGTCACTGATTTTGTCAAATCTCTTCATGGTCATACTGTTATTTCAAAAGTTTTAATTGCTAATAATGGTATTGCTGCCGTTAAGGAGATTAGATCTGTTAGAAAATGGGCGTATGAAACTTTTGGTGATGAAAGAGCCATTCAATTTACTGTTATGGCTACCCCTGAAGATTTGGAAGCCAATGCTGAATATATTAGAATGGCTGATCAATTTGTAGAAGTTCCAGGTGGTACTAATAATAATAACTACGCTAATGTTGACTTAATTGTCGAAATTGCAGAAAGAACAAATGTTCATGCTGTTTGGGCTGGTTGGGGTCATGCTTCAGAAAATCCTTTGCTACCAGAAAAACTTGCTGCTTCCCCAAAGAAAATTGTCTTCATAGGTCCACCAGGTTCAGCCATGAGATCTTTAGGTGATAAAATTTCTTCTACTATTGTTGCTCAACATGCTGATGTTCCATGTATTCCTTGGTCTGGGTCTGGTGTTAGGGAAGTCAGGATAGATGACGAAACTAATTTAGTTTCAGTTAGTGATGATGTATATCAAAAAGGTTGTTGTTCTTCTCCTGAAGACGGTTTAAAGAAGGCCAAGGAAATTGGTTTTCCGGTTATGGTTAAAGCATCAGAAGGTGGTGGTGGTAAAGGTATTAGAAAAGTTGAGAACGAAGTCGAATTTATTTCCTTATATAATCAAGCTGCCAATGAAATTCCAGGTTCTCCAATCTTTATCATGAAATTAGCTGGTGATGCTAGACATTTGGAAGTTCAGTTATTAGCTGATCAATACGGTACCAATATCTCATTGTTCGGTAGAGATTGCTCTGTTCAAAGAAGACATCAAAAAATTATCGAAGAAGCTCCTGTAACTATTGCCAAAAAAGATACTTTTCACGCTATGGAGAACGCTGCAGTTAGATTAGGTAAATTGGTTGGCTATGTTTCTGCTGGTACCGTCGAATACTTATATTCACATTCTGAAGATAAGTTTTATTTCTTAGAATTGAATCCTAGATTGCAAGTCGAACATCCAACAACTGAAATGGTCACCGGTGTTAATTTACCGGCTGCGCAATTACAAATTGCCATGGGTATACCAATGCATCGTATTAGAGATATTAGAACTTTATATGGTATTGACCCACATACTTCTACTGAAATTGATTTTGAATTTAAGACTGAAAGCTCATTAGTTAGTCAAAGAAGACCAGTTCCAAAAGGTCACACAACAGCTTGTCGTATTACTTCTGAGGATCCGGGTGAAGGTTTTAAACCATCTGGTGGTTCGTTACACGAATTGAACTTTAGATCATCATCAAATGTTTGGGGTTATTTCTCTGTTGGAAATCAATCATCCATCCATTCATTTTCAGATTCTCAATTCGGTCATATCTTCGCATTCGGTGAGAACCGTCAAGCTTCAAGGAAGCATATGGTTGTAGCATTAAAAGAGTTATCCATTAGAGGTGATTTCAGAACCACTGTTGAATATTTAATTAAGTTATTGGAAACTCCTGATTTCGAAGACAATACCATTACTACTGGTTGGTTAGATGAATTAATTACTAAAAAATTGACTGCTGAAAGACCAGATCCAATTGTTGCTGTTGTTTGTGGTGCTGCAACTAAAGCTCACATTCAATCGGAAGAAGATAAAAAAGAATATATTCTTTCCTTAGAGAAAGGACAAATTCCTAGCAAGAATTTATTAAGAACTATATTCCCTGTTGAGTTTATATATGAGGGTCAAAGATACAAATTTACTGCCACCAAATCATCTAATGATACTTATACTTTGTTTTTAAATGGTACGAGATGTGTTGTTGGTGTCCGTCCTTTATCCGATGGAGGTTTATTATGCACTCTTGGTGGTAGATCTCATTCAGTTTATTGGAAAGAAGAGGTTTCTGCTACTAGATTATCTGTTGATGGTAAAACTTGTTTATTAGAAGTTGAAAATGATCCAACTCAATTAAGGACACCATCTCCAGGTAAATTGGTCAAGTTTATGGTTGAAAGTGGTGAACATGTCGTTGCTGGTCAAGCTTATGCTGAAGTCGAAGTTATGAAAATGTGTATGCCATTAATTGCTCAAGAAAATGGTGTTGTTCAATTGATCAAACAGCCAGGATCGACAGTTAATGCTGGTGATATATTGGCCATCTTAGCTTTAGATGATCCATCTAAAGTTAAACATGCTAAACCATTTGAGGATACGTTACCAGACTTAGGTGAACCAATTGTTCAAGGTACTAAACCTGTCCATAAATTTCAACATTATACAACCATCTTGAGACATATTTTAGCTGGTTTCGATAATCAAGTTATAATGAACTCAACTTTAAAGAACTTAATTGAAGTTTTAAGGGATAAGGAATTACCTTTTTCAGAATGGAATCAACAGGTCTCTGCCTTGCATTCAAGATTGCCACCTAAATTGGATGAATCATTATCCTCTTTAATTGAAAGAACTCAATCGAGAAATGCTGATTTCCCTGCCCGTCAAATTTTAAAACAAATTCAAAAGACTGTTAATGATCCTTCTACTGATCCATTATTTGCTAGTGTTGTTGCTCCATTAACTGATATTGCCACTCGCTATTCAAATGGTTTAGTTGAGCATGAATATGAATTTTTTTCAAAATTAGTTAATGAATATTACGAAGTCGAACGCTTGTTTTCTGATGTTAAAGTTAGATATGAAGATGTTATTTTAAAACTTAGAGATGAGAATAAATCAGATTTGAATAATGTTATAAGTATTGCTTTATCTCATTCAAGAGTTAGTGCCAAAAATACTTTAATTTTAGCAATTTTGGAGCAATATCAACCAATTTTACAAGCTTCATCAAGTATTGCTACTTCTATTAGAGAGACTTTGAAGAATGTTGTTGAATTAGACACCAGAGGTACTGCTAAAGTTGCTTTAAAGGCCAGAGAAATTTTAATTCAATGTTCTTTACCTTCAATTCAAGAAAGATCAGATCAGTTGGAACATATTTTAAGGTCATCAGTTTTAGAAACCTCTTACGGTGAAATTTATGCTAAACATAGAGAACCTAAATTGGATATTATCCAAGAAGTGGTTGATTCTAAGCATACTGTTTTTGATGTTTTAGCACAATTTTTAGTTAATGTTGACGAATGGGTTGCAATTGCCGCTGCTGAAGTATATGTCAGACGGTCTTATAGAGCTTATTCTTTAGGACCAATTAGTTATCACTTCCATGATAGATTACCTGTAATAGAATGGAAGTTCCAATTACCTAGTTTATCATCAGCCCAATTTAACGCTATTCAACCTGTTAAGAATGGCCAATCAAACTCAATGAATAGAGCTGCGTCAGTATCAGATTTATCTTTTGTTGTTGATAATAAGAAAGAACAAGTAAGGACTGGTGTTTTAGTCCCTTGTAGGCATTTAGATGAAGTTGATGATATGCTTGGTGCTGCTTTAGAGAAATTGCAACCTTCTGATGCTATTACTTTTGATACAAAAGGTCCTACTCCAGAATATTTAAACGTTGTTAACATTGTTGTCACTAGCATTGATGGTTATATTTCAGAAGTTGAAATTTTAAATAAGGTTCAAGAAGTTCTTGACGAATTTAAGGAGGATTTAAGAAATGCTTCAGTTCGTCGTATCACTTTCGTTTTTGCCCATGATATTGGTAACTATCCTAAATATTATACTTTCACTGTTCCAGATTATGCCGAAAACAAAGTAATTCGTCATATTGAACCAGCTTTAGCTTTCCAATTAGAATTAGGAAGATTAGATAACTTTGATATTAAACCTATTTTCACTGATAACAGAAATATTCATGTTTATGAGGCTGTTGGTAAGAATTCACCATCTGATAAGAGATTTTTCACCAGGGGTATTATTAGAACTGGCATTATTCGTGATGACATTAGTATTAGTGAATACTTAATTGCTGAATCAAATCGTTTAATGTCTGATGTTTTGGACGCTTTAGAAATTATTGATACATCAAATTCTGATTTAAATCATATATTTATTAATTTCTCAAATGTTTTCAATGTTTTGCCGGAAGAGGTTGAAGCTGCTTTTGGTTCATTCTTAGAAAGATTTGGTAGAAGGTTATGGAGATTACGTGTCACTGGTGCCGAAATCCGTATTGCTTGTACTGATCCAGCTACTGGAACGTCATTCCCATTACGTGCCATCATTACTAACGTTTCTGGTTATGTTGTTAAATCTGATTTATATATGGAAGTTAAAAACGCTAAGGGTGAATGGGTTTTCAAGTCAATTGGTCAACCAGGTTCAATGCATTTAAGGCCAATTTCCACACCATATCCAGCTAAAGAATCATTACAACCAAAACGTTACAAAGCTCATAATATGGGTACTACATATGTCTATGATTTCCCTGAATTATTCCGTCAAGCTACTATTTCGCAATGGAAGAAAATTTCTAAATCACTGAAAGTTCCAAAGGATGTCTTCACTTCGTTGGAATTAATCCCAGATGAGAATGGTGACTTAACTGCTGTTGAAAGAGAGCCAGGCTGTAATAAGATTGGTATGGTAGGCTTCAAAGTTACTGCTAAAACTCCAGAATATCCTAGAGGTCGTCAATTTATTATTGTAGCTAATGACATTACACATAAAATTGGTTCTTTTGGTCCAGAGGAGGATTGTTTCTTCAATAAATGTACTGAATTAGCTAGGAAATTAGGTATTCCAAGGATTTATCTTTCTGCTAATTCTGGTGCTAGAATTGGTATAGCTGATGAATTGGTTCCATTATTCAAAGTTGCTTGGAATGTTGAAGGTGAACCAGAAAAAGGATCTAAATATTTATATTTAGCTCCTGAGGATAAGAAAGTTATCGATGAGGCTGGAAAAGGTGATACTGTCGTCACTGAAAGGGTTGTTGAAGAAGGTGACGAGCGTTATGTGATTAAAGCTATTATTGGTGCTGAAGATGGTTTAGGTGTTGAATGTCTTAAAGGTTCTGGTTTAATTGCTGGTAGTACTTCAAGAGCTTATAAAGATATTTTCACTATCACTTTAGTTACTTGCAGATCAGTTGGTATTGGTGCTTATTTGGTTAGATTAGGTCAAAGAGCTATTCAAATTGAAGGTCAACCAATTATTTTAACTGGTGCACCAGCTATTAACAAGGTATTAGGTAAAGAGGTATATTCCTCTAATTTACAATTAGGTGGTACTCAAATTATGTACCGTAATGGTGTTTCTCATTTAACTGCTACTGATGATCTAGCTGGTGTTGAAAAAATCATGGAGTGGATGTCTTATGTTCCAGCTAAGCGTGGTATGCCAGTCCCAATTTTAGAATCTGAAGACACATGGGATAGAGATGTCGATTACTTCCCACCAAAAAGTGAACCATATGATGTTCGCTGGATGATTCAAGGTCGTGAATTGGAAAACGGGGAGTTTGAATCAGGTTTATTTGACAAGGATTCCTTCCAAGAGACTTTATCTGGTTGGGCCAGAGGTGTTGTTGTTGGTAGAGCGCGTCTTGGCGGTATTCCAATAGGTGTTATTGGAGTTGAAACTAGAATTGTTGAAAACTTGTACCCAGCAGATCCAGCAAATCCGGATTCAACTGAAATGATGGTTCAAGAAGCAGGTCAAGTTTGGTATCCAAATTCTGCTTTCAAGACTGCACAAGCAATTAATGATTTCAACAATGGTGAACAGTTACCTTTAATGATTTTAGCTAACTGGAGAGGTTTCTCTGGTGGTCAAAGAGATATGTATAATGAGGTTCTCAAATATGGTTCATTCATTGTTGATGCTTTGGTTGATTTCAAACAACCTATCTTTACTTATATCCCTCCTAATGGTGAATTAAGAGGTGGTTCATGGGTTGTTGTTGACCCAACCATTAATTCTGATATGATGGAGATGTATGCTGATGTCGATTCGAGAGCTGGTGTTTTAGAACCTGAAGGTATGGTTGGTATTAAATATAGACGTGATAAGTTATTGGCAACTATGCAAAGGTTAGACCCTACTTACGCTGAATTGAAGAACAAACTCAATGATTCTAGTTTGTCATCAGAAGAACATTCTCAGATATCTGCTAAATTGACTGCTCGTGAGAGGGCCCTATTACCAATTTATGCCCAAATTTCCGTTCAATTCGCGGATTTACATGATAGATCTGGTCGTATGCTTGCAAAGGGCGTTATCAGAAAAGAAATTGAATGGGTAAAAGCTAGACGTTTCTTCTTCTGGCGTTTACGTCGTCGTTTAAACGAAGAATATGTTTTAAGGTTAATTGGAGAACAAATAAATACCACTAATAAATTAGAAAAGGTTGCTAGGTTAAAGAGTTGGATGCCAACAGTAGATTATGAAGATGATGAAGCGGTTAGTGCTTGGATTGAAGAACATCATTCCAAATTGCAAAGTAAGATAGAAGAATTAACACAAGAAGCTTCTCGCCAAAACATTGCTAAAATCTTAGGCGATGATCCTTCAAGTGCTCTTTCTGTCGTGAAGGAGTTTATCTCTTCTCTTTCTGAAGAAGAAAAATCAAAATTTATTAATTCTCTTAACTAAATATTTATTTGTTAAATTTTATGTCTGATTTTTAATATTTATTCTTTATGTCTTTGTAGCTAGTAGTTATTTGAAAAATACAAGAACTTAATAAAAAGGCACTTCTTTTTGTAGCTAAGTATATACTGAGAAGACGTATGCGCGGTATCAACCTCCACAAAAATTTGCAATTTTAATAACCACATAACCATTTCACTTTTTAGAATTTATTTTATTATTATATAACTAATCTTTCATTTCTTGTTCCATTTAATCAGAAAATGTTAATAAGAAAATTAGTTATTTTAATATTATGTTATTGTCCTCCTCTTATAGCGGCTATTCCGTATTTCGTCTCGCTAAAAACATCAGAAACACTTGATTCATTTTTAAAATACGATATTAATTATCCTCTGTCTCAAAATGTTAAAGCATTAATTAGCCAATATTATTCAATTGGAAACTTTACTGGATTTTCAGGAGATTTTTCCAAATCTATTATAGATAGACTCAAAAGATGTCCATTAATTGCAGAAATTACTCCAGACATTACTATTAAAGCATTTGACTTTGAAGTGCAAGACGACGCACCTAGACACCTTGCAAGGTTGTCTCAGGCAAGCAGAATCGGAGATAGCGATTTGAAGTATTTTTATGATAGTTCCGCTACTGGTAAAGGGGTTAACGCTTATGTTCTTGACTCAGGGGTTGAGATTGAGCATCCTGAGTTTGAAGGTAGAGCAAAATTTGGAATAGATTTTACCAAAGAAGGCTCAGGTGATGTCAATGGCCATGGCACACATGTTGCTGGTATTATTGGCTCTAAAACTTATGGTGTTTCCAAAGATGTTGAAATAATTGAAATTAAAGCTCTAGACCAAAATGGTGTGGGCACGTTAAGTACAGTAATAGCAGCTATTGAATTTGCTGTGAATCATAGAAGAAGAGGTGGAAGACATGGAGTAGCTAATCTTTCATTAGGTGCAGCCAAAAACAATGTGCTAAATAAAGCAATTGACGCAGCCGTTCAAACTGGTCTAATTATGGTTGTAGCTGCTGGAAATTCGAATGTAAATGCTTGTATGACAAGTCCTGCTAGCGCCCCTGCAGCAATAACTGTTGGTGCTATCAACGATGCAATTGATACTTTAGCGTCATTTTCCAACTGGGGCGAGTGCGTTGACATATTTGCAAGTGGTACCTATGTAACAAGTGTTAATGCCCATGATTTCAATTATCCACAAGTATTATCAGGAACATCCATGTCGGCACCAGTGGTTACAGGTTTAATCGCAAATCTATTAAGTAAAGGTGTTCCTCCAGCAAGCATAAAGGAAACAGTCATCAAAACTTCTATTAAAAACAGAATTTCTAGACCCTCAATGATGTTACGAAGAAGAACACCAAATAGAATTGCCTATAACGGTATAGATATAGAACATATAGAGGTTTTCCCTAGCTCCGATTCAGACATTGAAGAAGAATAAATATACGGAAAAATTTACAATATACATGCCATTTTAGAAATGTACATTTTTTGATATACAAGAGATCTCGGATCAAAATTGTTTGTGTACTTCAAACCGTTTTTTTGAACATATCCAACGGTTTCCTTATAGCGGCAATTTTTTGCTTCTTTTAACTATAGCATTAGGTTTATTATTTAGTTAATTTAATTTTCTTTTTATAAGTAATCTATCTTTAGAATCAATTTAACGGATGCCTAAACAAAGTGCTAAAGCTAAGGCACTGATCACTACAGCTGATAAAGAGTTTGATCCCTCCGCAACTATTAGAAAGGCTGCTACTGCAATTAGTATGACTTACCCCTTGAAAAGTTAAATCAAAAGTTTTATTTCTAGTACTAACGCAACTAGGCCACCGTGATTCACCACATGGGCTTTCTACTTGTTTACCATTAAGCGGGTTCAAAACACCCTTTATTAACTCAAGTAGATGGGCTGATTTTGGTAGAATTGGTGAAGCATATGGCCCTGATTCTGAGAGAAAAAACAATCCTGGAGAGACATTCTCTGAAAGTGCTATCTATGAAATCTTTAGTAAGCAATATGATCCTTATCCCGCATGGAATCCTCCTGAAAACGTTCCCATAACCAGAGAAGAAATCGAAGCTATTTTCATTCAATTAACTGAGATTTTTGGCTTTCAATATGATAATACTAAGAATATGTTTGATTATCTTTTAAAGTTATTAGACTCCAGAGCTTCTAGAATGGATCCTATCAATGCTTTAAGGTCTCTTCATGCTGACTATATCGGAGGCGTTAATGCTAATTTTAAGAAATGGTATTTTGCCGCTCAATTGGACATTGATGATTCAGTTGGTTTTGATAACGTTAAAGCTGATGGTAAAGTCAAGAAGACTAAAGATGAGTTTATATATTCAATTGAGCAGGCTGAAGCTCAATGGTGTGCAAACATGAATAGATTGTCGCCTACAGATTGTGTAATTCAACTTTCTCTTTATCTTTTATGTTGGGGTGAAGCTAATAACATAAGATTTATGCCCGAATGCTTGTGTTTTATTTTCAAATGTTGCAATGACTATTATTACTCACTTGATATTGATGTTCCTATTGAGAATGTCACCCCTAGTTTTTTAGATCATGTTATCACTCCCCTTTATAATTTTTATCGTGATCAATCATATGTTCTCATTGATGGTAAATATTACCACAATGATAAGGATCATAAGAATATTATTGGTTATGATGACATGAATCAATTATTCTGGTACAAGAAAGGTTTAGAAAGAATTATGTTGAAGGATAAGAAATTGAAGCTTATGAGTCTACCTCCAAATGAGCGCTACCTACACCTCAACGAAATCTTATGGAATAAAGCCTTTTACAAAACTTTTAAAGAAAAGAGAAGCTGGTCCCATATTTTTGCTAATTTCAATCGTATCTGGATCATACATATTGCTGCTTTTTGGTACTATACTCTGTTTAATTCTCCTACATTATATACCCATAAATATCAACAATCATTGGATAATCAACCAACTAACCAGGCTCGTTTGTCTATTATGTCATTGGCAGGTGGTATAGCTTCCCTTATTTGTATAATTAGCTCCTTCTTAGAATTATCGTTTGTTCCTAGGAAGTGGCCCGGTGCCCAACCAGTTTTCAAAAGATTATTTTTCTTATTTATTGCATTTGCATTAAATGTCGGTCCATCAATTTACTTGTTTTCGTTTTTTCCGCTAAATGTTCAAACCAAACCGAGATTATTGATTGCTGCTTTTCAGTTTACAATTTCAATTTTAGTTGTACTATACGTTGCTATTGTACCGTTAGGTAAGGTGTTTAGTTCTTATTTGGATTCAAAAGATCGTAGGTATTTGCCTACAAAGTCATTTGCTGCTTGTTTTCACACCCTTCAAGGTACAGACAAAATCGCTTCTTATGGTTTATGGTTTGCAGTATTCGTTTCCAAATTTCTTGAATCATATGTATTCTTAACTCTTTCTTTGAGGGATCCTGTCAGAGAGCTAAGCATTTTGAAGATGACAAGATGCACGGGTGAAGTATGGATTGGCAAGTGGCTTTGTACTCATCACGCCCATATTGTACTTGGATTGATTTACCTAACCGATTTAATTCTTTTTTTTCTTGATACTTATTTGTGGTACATTGTTTGGAACACAATTTTTTCAGTTTGCAGATCATTTTATATTGGAGTTTCAATCTGGACACCATGGAGAAATATATTCTCCAGACTTCCAAAGAGAATATTTTCTAAAATAATTGCATCCTCGACTGATAGGAATGTTAAGGCTAAGTTACTTGTATCACAAGTATGGAACTCAATTATTATCTCGATGTATCGTGAGCATTTATTGTCGTTAGAACATGTTCAAAAGCTTATTTACAAACAAGTAGTAGTCCCTGCTACTGATGGGGGTACTGTTCTTAAAGAACCGACATTTTTTGTTTCTCAAGAAGATCAATCAATGAAATCAACCTTATTTTATGAACAATCTGAAGCGCAGAGAAGAATTACTTACTTTGCACAGTCATTGTCTACTCCTATGCCTGAAGTTGGAGCAACTGATACAATGCCATCATTCACTGTTCTAATTCCGCATTATAGTGAAAAAATTACACTCTCATTAAGAGAAATCATCAGAGAAGAAGATCAATATTCACATGTCACAATGTTAGAATATTTGAAGCAGCTTCACCCCTTAGAATGGTCTTGCTTTGTTAAAGATACAAAAATGCTTGCTGAAGAGTTTGATACCGATTCTTCATCTCTTGAACTTCTGAGGAAAGAGAAAAATGATGATTTGCCATATTATTCTGTTGGTTTTAAAGTTGCGACTCCTGAGTATATTTTGAGGACAAGAATTTGGGCTTCTTTAAGATCACAAACATTATATCGTACTATTTCTGGTTTTATGAATTATTCGCGTGCAATTAAGCTTTTGTTTGATGTTGAAAATCCAGATATAGAAGAGTTTGAGGATGAGTATGCCAAATTAGAAGAAGCCTCTGTTATGGCACTTAGAAAGTTTCGTATAATTGTTTCGATGCAAAGATTAAAGTACTTTACACAAGAAGAAAAAGAAGATAAAGAATTTTTACTACGTGCATATCCTGAGTTGCAGATTTGTTACCTTGATGAAGAAATTGATCCAGGAACAGGATTAACCACGTACTACTCTGTTTTAATTGATGGTAGTTGCCCTATTTTGGAAAATGGTGAGCGGAAACCAAAATACAAGATTAGATTATCTGGAAATCCAATATTAGGAGACGGTAAATCAGATAACCAAAATCATTCATTAATATTCTGTAGGGGTGAGTATATTCAATTAGTTGATGCTAACCAGGATAATTATCTTGAAGAATGTCTAAAAATTAGAAGTGTCCTCGCCGAATTTGAGGAAACGACTGTCCCATTAGATCCTTATTCAAATGATTTAAAGCTCACTAAATATGCAAATCCAGTTGCCATTATTGGTACTAGAGAATATATATTCTCTGAAAATATTGGTATCCTTGGAGATGTGGCTGCAGGTAAAGAGCAAACATTTGGTACTTTATTCGCAAGGACATTAGCTCATATTGGTGGTAAGTTACATTATGGGCACCCTGATTTTTTAAATGGTATATTTATGACCACCAGAGGAGGTGTATCTAAAGCTCAAAAAGGTCTTCATTTGAATGAAGATATATATGCTGGAATGAATGCAGTTTTGAGAGGTGGTCGTATTAAACATTGTGAATACATGCAATGTGGAAAGGGCCGTGATTTAGGTTTTGGATCCATTTTAAACTTTACTACTAAAATTGGTGCTGGTATGGGAGAGCAAATGCTCTCTAGGGAGTATTTCTATCTAAGTACTCAATTGCCACTTGATAGATTCCTCTCTTTCTACTATGCTCATCCTGGCTTTCATTTAAATAATGTTTTTATTATTTTATCTATTAAACTTTTTTTGCTTGTTGGCGTCAATCTTGCTGCTCTTACTGCTGATTCCATTATTTGTGAATATGACAGGACCAGACCCATTACTGATCCTCGTAGACCCATTGGATGTTACAATTTGATTCCTGTTGTGCAATGGCTTGAAAGATGTATCTTCTCTATCTTTATTGTTTTTGCAATATCATTTGTTCCATTATGGGTTCAAGAACTAACAGAACGTGGACTATACAAAGCACTAAATAGACTTAGTAAGCATTTTGCTTCATTTTCGCCATTATTTGAAGTTTTTGTCTGCAAAATTTATGCTCATTCTCTTGTGAGTGATATTGCAATAGGTGGTGCTAGATACATTGCCACGGGAAGAGGGTTTGCAACTATTAGAGTCCCTTTCTCTACATTATATTCAAGGTTCGCAAATGAAAGTTTATACTTTGGTGCTGTTTCTGGTCTACTTATCTTATATTGTTCAATCGCCATGTGGAAAATACCATTGTTGTATTTTTGGTTTACCATCATTGGTTTGCTTATTTGCCCATACTTGTATAATCCTAGTCAATACTCTTGGAATGATTTTTTTCTTGACTATAAAGAGTACTTACAATGGCTACATAGAGGTAATAGTAGATCCCGAATTTCTTCATGGATCAGCTTTACAAGATTAACACGTAGTAGGGTAGTTGGTGTAAAAAATAAAAGATATCATGGGAATGAAGATATTAAAGTGGTTAACGGCATAAAGCCATCGCGTATTAATTTATTAATGTCACAATCTAGTCTCCAGTTAATTGCAATTGTGTTTGTTGGATGTGCATATTTATTTGCTAATTCACAAAATGATTCAAAGAGTAGTGCTCTGGTTAACAGCATTTTAAGAATTATAATTGTTACGTTTGGTCCAATCGCTGTTAATATGGTAATTCTAATTATATTTTTCATCATATCGATAGTTTTTGGTCCAGTTATATCTTTCATATTTAGCAAGTTCCCTTCAATGATTGCAGCAACGGTACATACTTTGGCTGTGATAAATCATATATTCTTCTTTGAATTGCTATGGTACTTTCAAAATTGGGATTTTTCAAGATCAGTGTTAGGATTAGCTCTTTCTGTTTTAATAATTGGATGGGTTCTTCAAATCTTAACTACGGCTCTAATTACAAGGGAATTTGGACACGATCGATCTAATAGAGCTTGGTGGTCTGGAAAGTGGGCTACTGCAAGTTTAGGCTGGTTTATCTTCACTCAGCCGCTCAGAGAATATATCTGTAAAACTGCAGAATTAAGTTACTTTGTTGGCGATTTAGTTATTGGACATGTTATATTATTTGTGCAAATCCCAATTTTACTCGTACCGTACGCGGATACATGGCATTCATTAATGCTATTCTGGTTAAAACCAGGGAATCAGCTACGTCCAAGAGTGTTATCTAGAAAGCAGAGAAGGATAAGAAGAGTAAGTGCACAAATATATATATTCATATTTCTAATCACTTTATGCTTGTTCGCAAGTATATTCGCTCTTCCAATGATTGCAACGAAAGTCCTAAATATTGAGTTTGATCAGTATATGCCTGAATTTATCCGTGATTTGGTTCAACCAATTGCAATTGGGAATAATCGTAAAGGTTTGCACAAGAACCTTATTAAAAACCCTATTAGGTAGTTAATTAATTGTCTTTCTGCTATCTCTAATTATTAACATATTTTTATAGCTTTAATACATCTATATACCCAAAAAGAACGTAGTATAGCTATTTAATATTTCTTGGTCATTAAGTGATTTAATATTGTTTATTAGTTCTTGGATATGATCCTTTGAACAAAACAGCAATGATAACTCAAATCTGCGTTGTTTTGAAAAAGTTGATAAAAGTTCTAAAATTTTTACTTGCCAGTTGTCAATCATATTATTTTTTGACACATATGCTGCAGCTTCCAAGAAAAACGCTAAAAATTCAGAATCAATACCAGTAGAGCCAAAAATATCTTGATAAATATCTGGATTCAAGTTAATTACAAATTTATAGCCGTTGACTTTTTGGGTTTCTTTTAATGAGCTTAAAGTTGATAAATAATACATGGAAGGTTTTTCTGAGGATGAAACAGTCAAATGCTTTTCTTCAATACATTTTGGATTGGCTTGTCTTGTAGTATCAAATACTTTATTTATCTCAACTTCTACGTTATCCGAAGGTGTTGGTACTGGCACTGTCAGACTTTCAGACATGGGAGACTCCGAGTTTGTTAAATTCAGATATTCTTCAGGCAAGCTATCAACTTCTTTAATTGGAATTGGAAATGAGCCTTTTGTTGACGGAGTTTTTTCTAATTTAGTTTTTTTACTTTGGGATTTGGTGCTACCAATAAACTTTAATTCATTCATGGCAGCTATATTCTTCGGATCAAGATTTAGAACGTCTTCAAAATACTTCTCAGCTTTATTTATCATGTTTAAATTCTTGTAAGCCAATCCTTTTCTGTACAATAACTTAACTTCAGTTTTAGGGTCTGGTCTTATCTTTAGTCCACTCGTACAATCTTGTAAAGCTCTGTCCCAATCTTCCTGCTTAATAAAGCACATAGCTCTATTCGAATATAAGATTGGATTATTTGGATTCAATTTAATAGCATCTCTATATATTTTTGCTGCTTTTTTATACTCCTTGTTTGTGAAGGCTTTATTTCCTTCAAGTTTTAGCTCGTCAGATGTTGGCATTTTATAAATCAATGTTGTATGGACGAAAATTCTAATTCAATAATGTTAAAAGTTTGTGTATTTATCAGAGGATCAATGCGTATTGTAAAATTTGTCTAGTTCACTTTTTGACAAGATACCTTAATAGTCTATTTTACAACAAAGGGAAATAAAAATAGAAAATTAAAAGAAAGAGTGTAAAAACATATGACAGTTGAGCAATTGCATGACGAAATACATGTTATCGATGCCATTTACCCAGGTTCAACAACTGAGGTTGCTCCTCAAATTTATAATTTTTCAGTGCCAGAGCATGAAAAGCTAATAATTCAAATTAGTTTCCCAATTAATTATCCTGATGAGATACCAGATGTAATTCAAGTTATAATGAATGATATTAAGAAATATAGAGACACGAATTATTTAGAAAGAAATGTAACAGAAATTTTATCAAGGATATTCAATGAAGGAGAAGTTTGTATGTATGAATTATTCTCTGAATTACATCCTTTTCTAGAAAAGTATAATGAACAATTGGATGACGAAAAAGATTTATCGAAAGGAGTTGAAAAGTTACAAGTCTCTGAAAATAAAGGATTACAAGATAACCACACAGACTTGACTGAGAAGTTAACGTCGCTGGAAACTCAGTCACACCAAACAGCAGATCCCTTAGAAGGTTGGACTACTTCAGATGCAATTACAGATAGAGGTTCTACTTTTATCGCATATTCTCGTAAAGTTCATTCGGTTGAAGAAGCAGAAGAGTATTTAAACTTGTTGATTACCGATAAAAAAATTGCAAAAGCAACACATAACATAAGCAGTTGGCGGATAAAAAAAGCTAATGGAATTCAATATCAGGATTGTGATGACGACGGCGAAACTGCTGCTGGGGGAAGATTGTTGCATTTATTAACGGTAAGTGTTTTGATTTAATGAGACAATTTTTATCGCGCTGATTATATTATACAAATACACATATATGAACCCAATCTTACTGACATATTAAATTATAGATGATGGATGTATGGAACATAATCGTTGTTGTGAGTAGATGGTTTGGAGGCATACATCTTGGACCTGATAGATTTAAGCATATTAATACGGCCGCTAGAGACGCGATTATCAAAGGTAAGTTTGGGAATGCAAAAGAGAAGGATAATAATACTAGTAATACAAGTCATGGAAAGAAGAAAAAGAAATAAAAGGTAATTCTACTGGAGATTTTGGAATCTTTTTTTCTTATTCTTTATGTCTGGAACATGATCTTGCAACTCATCCTGCTTCCTCTTTTTAGATGTCTTATTTTTTTTCCATAATGAATCTAAGAACTCCTTGGATTTCACATCAGACTCTTTACCATCACTCTCAACCTCCGTTGATTCATTACTACTTTTGTTTGTCTTACTCTAAAAGGGCATTAGTATAATTTTTCTATTAGATTTGCATCTCTGTATACATACGTTACATACCAATTTTTTATCTGGAATAGCATCCTTTAGTTTTGTAACCGTTAATTTGGACTGATTGTCTTGATTTCTCAGTACCGTGCTATCTCCCCAAGTTCTTCTTGCTATCGAGGTACTATATTTGTCTTCAATATCGTCTTCCTCCTTAAACTCGTCAACGCCACCAAATGAATTAATACTGGCATATCCAACAGACTGAACGATGTTTGAAACTTTTCTCTTCCTCTTTAGTTCCGAAGAGTTTGGCAATACCCACTCAGACATATCTTTAATCTTTCTTTGTTCCTCTTCTTGCTTTGCCGACTCATTTATCGCATCTGCCTTTTGCATGAACTTCATGTTCATGACCCTTCTTGACAACCCACTCATACCGACCTTATTAGATATATTTATGAAGGCTGTTTAAATTTATAAATTACTAAATTACTAAATACCATAACCAATGCTAGTATCCATCGATTCTTCGTTATATATTCGACGGCCGGGTAATAAGTCCTGTATATAAAATTTTCACTTTTATAATCTACTTTTTTAAGCTCATCACATCAAGATCTACCCATTCTCTATAAGCCCTCCAATATACCATATAATTGATATCATATTCTTAATTAGATTCAAATGAAGTCCGATTTCAAGTTTTCAAACTTGTTAGGAACAGTGTACAGACAAGGAAACCTAATTTTTACCGAAGATGATACTAAATTATTAAGTCCTGTTGGTAATAGAATTTCATGTTTTGATTTAATTAATAGCAAATCTTTTACGTTTAATTATGAACATAGAAAAAATATTTCAAGAATTGCATTAAATAAACAAGGTACATTATTATTATCTGTGGATGAAGATGGAAAGGCCATTTTGGTGAACTTTATATCTAGAACTGTATTGCATCATTTTAATTTCAAAGACAAGGTGAACGATTTGCAGTTTAGTCCCGATGGACAGTATTTTGCCATTGCATGCAATAGGTTTATACAAGTGTGGAAAACCCCTAATTTTTCAGAAGATAGGCAATTTGCTCCTTTTGTACGTCATAGGATATATGCTGGGCACTATAATGATGTTACGTCGGTCACCTGGTCAAATGATTCAAGGTTTTTCATATCAACGTCGAAAGATATGACGTCGAGGATTTTCTCATTATCATCCAAAGAAAAGGATGTGGCTATGACTTTGGCTGGACATCGTGACTATGTTATTAAAGCATTCTTTAACGAAACTCAAGAGATTATATATACGTTGAGCAAAGATGGTGCATTATTCAAATGGGAATATACAGAAAGGCCGTCAGAAGATAGTGAAAGTGAAGACGAAGACATGGGTGAAGAAGATAAGGCTAATAAGCTGATGAGTTGGAGAATAACTGCAAAAAACTTTTTTCACGCTGATTCAAAAGTCAAATGTGCTACATTTCATTCAAAATCAAATTTGCTAGTTATTGGATTTAGCAATGGTGAGTTCAGATTGTATGAATTGCCAGAATTTAACTTAATCCAACAATTAAGCATGGGTCAAAATGCTGTTAATACAGTCAATATTAATAAGAGTGGTGAATGGCTTGCATTTGGTTCCGGTAAATTAGGACAGTTATTAGTTTATGAATGGCAATCAGAGTCTTATATCTTAAAACAACAAGGTCATTTTGATTCAATGAATGCGTTATGTTATTCTCCTGATGGTTCAAGGATCGTTACTGCTTCGGATGATGGTAAAATTAAAATCTGGGATGTTGTTTCAGGTTTTTGCTTGATGACTTTCACCGAACATACATCATCAGTTACTGATGTTAAATTCGCTAAAAAAGGTCAAGTGTTATTCTCTTCGTCATTAGATGGTACAATCAGAGCTTGGGATTTGATCAGATTTAGAAACTTTAGGACTTTTACTGCCACGGAAAGGGTTCAGTTTAATTCATTAGCAGTTGATCCTAGTGGGGAAGTCGTTGTTGCTGGTTCTCAAGATACATTTGAAATTTATGTTTGGTCAGTGCAAACTGCACAATTATTAGATTCCTTAACAGGTCATGAAGGTCCAATTTCATGTTTAACATTCGGAAATGAAAATTCTATATTAGCTTCATCATCTTGGGACAAAACAATAAGGATTTGGGACATCTTTGGCAGGTCACAACAAGTTGAACCAATTGAAATTCACAGTGATGTATTAAGTTTATGCATGAGACCTGATTCAAAAGAAATAGCCGTTAGCACATTGGATGGCCATATAGCTATATTTGATATTGAGAGTGCTAAACAGTTACATTTAATTGACGGAAGGAAGGACATTATTTCAGGTAGAAACTTAGAAGATAGATTTACTGCTAAAAAGTCTGCTAGATCCAAGTATTTCACGACTCTAAACTATTCATTTGATGGTTTAACTCTAGTAGCTGCAGGTAACAACAATTCGATTTGTATGTACGACATTTCAAATGAAGTATTGATTAAGAGATTTACTGTATCTCAAAATTTAACTTTAAATGGTACTCAACAATTCTTAAACAGCAAAAATTTAACGGAAGGTGGACCACTTGATTTAATTAATAGAGATGGTGAAAACTCAGATTTAGAAGACAGGATGGATTTAACTTTACCTGGTTCGCATAAGGGAGATCCTACTGCTAGAAATGTCAGACCAGAAGCTAAAGTTTCATCAATTCAGTTTTCACCTACGTCATCTGCCTTTGCTGCTGCATCCACTGAAGGTCTCTTAATTTATTCAATTGATGATGCAGTTATTTTTGATCCATTCGATTTAGATGTGGACATTACTCCTGAGGCAACATTAGAAGTATTAAAGGAAAAAGACTATTTGACTGCTTTGGTTATGTCTTTTAGGTTAAATGAAGAATACTTAATTCATAAAGTCTACGAATCAATTCCAATCAAAGATATAAAGTTAATAAGTGGTGATTTGCCTGTAGTTTATTTAAATAAACTATTAACTTTTATTGGAAACTTACTAATCAAACAGGATAACCGCCACTTCGAATTCAATTTAATTTGGATCAAAAATCTATTGATTTGTCATGGTAAATTTGTTAATGCAAATAAACATGAATTCTCCAGCTCATTAAAGTTGATTCAAAGGTTTTTAGGTAAGATCGGTAAAGACGTTGTGTTGATCTCAAAGAAAAATGGCTATTTCCGTGAATATTTAACTGCTTCAAAATCATTGAAAGACCGCGAAGCACAAGAAGACGTAAATGTTGAAATTGAGAATCTTACTGATGAGAGCGAAATGGAAGAAGAAGAAGAACAAGAACAAGATAAATTGCAAAATAGTGATGATGAAGGCTGGTTTGGCGGTAGGAGTAAGGAACTCAAGGGATCTACCCGAATAAGGTTTTCCGGTCCAGACAGTTCAGAAAGCGAAGATGAAGAGGATGAAAATATGGAAGAATAGATGCCACTTTTAGAGTAGATAAATAGCATTAATACAAAGAATACAAATACTTCCTTCCGATTTAAGAATGATGTATATATGTATCCAAAAGGATGATTACAATTGAGCCATATGTTGCCACATCGACATCAGCCGATTATTGATAACCTTGGCGGTAAATAACCTGGCTAATACTGAAGGAAAGCGCCTCCACAACATTTCTATAACATTATTAAATTCGTAAATACGTAGGAACATTAGATCATATCGATTTGTTAATCCAGAATGTCATAGAAACTATTCCTTCTGGAAATTACATTTTTGTGGGTGATAGCGGGGGCACCTCAATTGTCTCGAGAAATGCAGCTTGGACAAAGGCTAGATATTTTTTAAGTGTGCTAATCTAATTATATCTAATCCATAACCCAATACACAAATCAATATAATATGAGACGTAAAAATAGAAATATTTACGGTAGGCATATTCTATAAAGCGTGTACTATATATATGCTTTATATACCAATGTATATTAGTACATACTGACTAATAAAGTATTGTGTATAATATGTATGTAAGTGAGGAATACCGGTACCTAGGCGGCAATACTTACTACATTGCCTTCATTCCCCACCGAGCTTCTCAGTGCTGGTTTTGGGTAATTTAAAAATTCTAGTGGGGATGCATTCTTGTTCTTTGAATAATAGGCTGGCAGTACTGTACATTGTTAAAGAATGATCAATTATCTCACCCACATACTTTCTCGTAGTGAGTGCGCTAAAGCTCATATAAATTGCAGGATCCCTATTTTAACACTTATTCCACTTTTTTGTTACAATAAACTTTGTCTTCATCTTGAGATACTAATCTATCGTGTTTGGTTTATATCATATATACTAAAAGATCTTAATCTTCTTTTCTACATCAATTGTCTTCGATTTCCTTTTTTAGAGTCCTATCAGTAATTATATCCCCATATCTCCGCAAAATTGATATACATCCCTTTTTTTAATCAATATGACGAGAGACATTAAAAATCATTTACTTTTCGAAGTTGCGACAGAAGTTGCACATAAAGTCGGTGGTATCTATTCGGTATTAAAGTCCAAGGCGCCAATTACAGTTGCAGAGTATCGTGAACGATATACTTTAATTGGGCCATTGAACTACAATTCTGCACAGATTGAGGTCGAAGAGTTGGAGGTTAAAGATCCTATGGTGAAACAGGCTTTAAACGCCATGAGCGAAAGAGGGGTTCGCTGGTTATATGGTAGATGGTTGATCGAAGGGGCTCCTCGCGTTTTATTGTTTGACATTGGGTCTGCTTCACACAACTTGAATGAATGGAAGTCAGATTTATGGAACATTGCTGGTATTCCAACCCCTGACCATGATCTGGAAACTAATGAGGCTATATTATTAGGATATTTGGTTGCTTGGTTCTTAGGAGAATTAGTTTTTAATGATCGTGAAAGGGCAGTTATTTGTCATTGCCATGAATGGCTAGCTGGTGTTGCGTTGCCTTTATGTAGAAAGAGGAGAATTGATGTTACCACTATTTTTACCACACATGCCACTTTACTAGGTAGATACTTATGTGCTGGTTCAACTGACTTTTATAATAATTTGGCTAATTTTGATGTGGATGCAGAAGCTGGTAAACGAGGTATTTACCACCGTTATTGTATTGAAAGATCCGCTACTCATTCAGCTGATGTTTTTACTACGGTCTCACATATTACGGCTTATGAAGCTGAGCATTTGTTGAAAAGAAAACCGGATGGTGTTTTGCCAAACGGTTTAAATGTAGTTAAATTTCAAGCGGTCCACGAATTTCAAAATTTGCATGCTTTAAAAAAAGCAAAAATAAATGAATTTGTTAAGGGCCACTTTTATGGTAATTATGACTTTGATTTAGAGAACACTTTATATTTTTTTATTGCTGGAAGATATGAATTTAGAAATAAAGGGTGTGATTTTTTCATTGAAGCCTTAGCTCGATTAAATCATAAATTAAAAGAAGCTGGTTCCAAAATGACTATTGTTGCTTTTATTATTATGCCTGGTAAAACAAATTCTTATACTGTCGAAACTTTAAAAGGTCAAGCTGTTATTAAACAATTAGAAAGTACAATTGAAGAAGTTCAAAAGAAAGTTGGTGAAAGACTATTTGAGTATTGTGCGAGGTTTCCAAACAAAAGTAGCGCAACCAATGGTAACGAAGTTCCATCGATTGATGAATTGATTAAACCAGCTGATAGAGTTTTATTGAAGAGAAGAATATTTGCATTAAAGAGGGAAGGCTTACCTCCAATTGTTACTCACAATATGGCAGATGACTCGACTGATCCAATTTTAAATCAAATTAGAAGGGTTCAGTTGTTTAATAAACCTGAAGATAGAGTCAAAGTTATCTTTCATCCAGAATTCTTAAATGCTAACAATCCTATTTTGTCATTAGACTATGATGAATTCGTCAGAGGATGCCATTTGGGAGTTTTCCCATCTTATTATGAGCCATGGGGATACACTCCTGGCGAATGTACGGTTATGGGTGTTCCATCAATTACCACGAATTTATCAGGTTTTGGTTGCTACATGGAAGATTTAATTGAAAATACTTCAGATTATGGTATTTACATTGTTGATAGAAGATTAAAATCGGTTGATGAATCCATTAACCAATTAACTGATTACATGTTTGATTTCGCCGCAAAGACAAGAAGACAAAGAATTAATCAGAGAAATAGAACTGAAAGATTATCTGATTTATTAGATTGGAAAAGAATGGGCTTAGAATATATTAAAGCTAGACAATTGTCATTAAAGAGAGCCTATCCAGACAAGTTTAAGAATGGCGCAAACCCATTTAATAACCAATTTAATCTAAAATTAACAAGGCCGTTATCCGTTCCTGGTTCTCCAAGAGGCAAGATCGGAATTATGACACCAGGAGATTTAGGCTCATTACAAGAAGCCCAAGAATCTTTGAATACAGATGATTACATTGGCTTCAAATTAGGTGAAGGTGGCGACGACGATGATGATGACGACGACGGCTCGCATTATCCTTTAACTTTAAGAGGCAATTCAGCTCCACCAACTGAAGCATCCACTTAAATTTGTTTGTTTTAATTATAATGTCGCTCTTTAATTAGTGTTACAAAATAATTTTATTGTTTTATTTCTTGTTTTCTTCATGCAGACATTTGCTTGTTTTTTGTAATTCTTATAAAGTTTTTTTTGATCTTATTTGTTTTCTAATATATTTTTTAAACTCTCTCTGTTTTTTGATACTATGTAACTTCTAAAAGGGTTTCCTTAATAAAAATACTAATTTTAACTGAAATGAAAAAGCTAAAATGACCCAATTATTTGTAGAATATCAATATAATGGCTATATTATGGACCTACTAAATGATGTGAAATTTAGGTATGACTCGTATTTGATATGCGAGATATGCGCCGATCAGGTATCTTACCTAAAACGGTTAGTAGGTCAATGGTCACAAAATCATAATGAATATATTAGGTACATAAACTAATTCACGAATAACCTTTAGATTAAAGCTAACCAGGAGCATCTATAAATTAACAGTCAAAAGAGATCATTAAAACTAAACTCAAAAAATAGAATATTATGAAAAAGTGGTAAAATATCAAAAAATCATCGAAGAAGAAGAAATAGGAGAACAGAGATAAATGTGAATATATATGAAAACATAATGAAGACACAAGCCAAGTTTAATGATACTTAGTTATTCCAGAAATTGATTTTATCATATTGTAAACATATTAGCTCTTCATTTTACATGCATATTGTGAGGGCATAACTGTCTTTGACTGCAAAGTAATATATTAAGCTTACATCATATTTTTTGTGTCAACTGTTGCATCAGAATATTTGGAAAGTGTTCTCCTACTTTTTCTTGATTTTATACTGCCATCATGTGTTCTGGAGTAATAAGAATATTAATTTAAACAATTGAACTGACATATACTAGTGTTTATTGTGATTATGAAGTTTTATTGAAGAAAAAAATAATGCATTATGATATAGTCTAACTTTCAGCATTTTCCAAATTATACCAGTATTCGCAAATTAAATCCTAATGTTGATGAAAATATATTTATGTATATAGAAGCAAGCATTTTTTAAAACCTATTAAATAGAACTTGATTACAAGTATGACGATGTAGGAATACGCAGAATATCGAAGAGATGTAACCATAAAATGAGTTGATTGAGATGTGTTTCCTCATCCTCAATACAATTTATTAATGTTTTCTGATGCTTGGTAGAAGTATGGGCAGGTATATGATCATGTTAAATTTATATTTTTTATCGAAGTATCGTCAATTATTGAAATAGTGTTGTATAATTTACATTTCTGAGATATTCAGTTTAAAGTACTTTAATTCACGCTTGCTACAGTTATTGCGTGAAAATCTAGTTAGATATGCTCTATATAATATACAAATCAGCCACTACTGATCCAATTCATTGATCCAGCAGTTTTCTCACAATATTGCTTTGCCATTGACGTTGAACATACTCCCAATAATTCATTTTCAATTTCAGTTTTTTTGGAAGCGTAATGATCCTGAATAGTGACAAGTTTATTGACATTTGTATTTTGATTGTCTACTATAGAGTTTAATGCTTTTAAAATATGTTGCCAAAATCCCTTTATATGAACAATTTTATTGGTTCTATCAGCTTCAGAAAAAGTTACACCCATTAAATCACTATCAATATCCTTGTTGTTATAAATAAAATCCCAATAAGCAATACTATTTGGGATAAGAACGTTTTTTCCATCATCACATATCGATTTAGAATTATCCCAAGGCTCAGCATTAACATTAAAATCAATTAATGAACTGACATAATCTAAAGTGAATTCATTAGTTTTCAGATCTTTCGAAATTATAAATGAATGTGGTCTATAAATTTCATTAAGACAACCACATTTTTGGTTATGAGATCTAGCAATACCAAACCAGAATTTTCTAAACTTTAAGTGCTGTGGTAACACATCTTCTGGAATTGGTACAATGTTTGTACCACCTCTTAAAGCGCCGACATGCTTCGATTCATCAGCTTTGTTACCAATGAAGTCTGGACCGGTAATTTTGTCACATACTCCATCATTCAATCCACATTTGATTACTCTGAGTGGGTTAAAGTTATAAATAAAATATATATGTTGTAAATCTTTCTCGTCAAAGAATGGAGCCCAATTTTTTTCCCTAAATCTTGGTTTCTGATTCCTTAAGGATAGTCTAATTGTTTTTTCATCAGCAAAGGGTCTGTACATATGCATTGCTCTTTTCCAACCAATTTCAGTTCTTCTCATATTAAATATAATAATTGGTTCTTCTTCTTGTTCACCATTTTCATTGATAAATTTTCGAAGTACAACTCTTGGATCTTCTGCACCCATAACTGAGTTCTTTCCATTTGGATTCTTATCTATATTAACTTTCATTAAAGTCGGGAAATGCAACTTCTTACCACTTGATAATTCAATCTCAAAGCCTTCAACTTCATTCCAATTCTGATCAAAAATTTGTACATCAATTAAACTTATAGTGGGTCTACTTCTTTCCTTAGTATGCGCATATACGACTCTGTTAACAAAGAAATGCACCTGGTATTTAGATAACCATACACTTGAGCCGCAAAACTTTGCCCATTTATCTTTTAAAATTTCTTGCTCTGGTTCACCTTTTTCATCTAAAAAACAATTTTTAGCAATTGGATAGTCCGATTTAGATAATTCAAGAGCTTGATCTCTGATTCTTTTTAAATCTCCATAGATCGAAGAAGAATCTGTAGATTCTAGCTCATCCGTAAATTCGATTGTGCCACATTTAAAATTGTCCTTGGAGGATGATTCAAGCTCAATCTTTTTCTCAATAAAAGAATAGCCTGGAATCTGGAACTTCGAAAATGTTTGGTTCAAAAGCCCTGCGTTAATGGGAGAATCCTTGGAGACCGTTAACTTACTGAAGAGTATCAACGAATCATTAGCTCTATTAGTCTTAATTTTATATAGGATAACCAATATATTGACATTTAAAAAAGTTAATAAGGCCACTGTCAAGAAATGGTGTAAATTGCTCTTTAAATTCAGTCTGAGATTATTCCTTACACTTAGAACATTCACTAATTTAAAATGTTTTAAGTAATACAATGTTAGCAATGATAAGCAAATGAAAAGGGTTGAACATACCAATAACGAATCGTCTTGGGGTAGTATATGCTGAAGAAGCACCATCGTGGGATTCTTGTCAAATCAAAGATTCTGGCAATTTCAATGGTTCCTTGATCAAGGAAAAGGTAAAGATAGTTTTTTGCTAAAAAAAGAAGTGAATGATACGCAAAAAAATACGCCTATTTGTTTATATGCCTTTTGTAGACTATTTTACTATCGTACTACTGTAAACTGTTTTCAGTTATCCTAACACCAAAAATTTTTCTTTCACCACGTTTTCCCAAGGGGAGACGGCGGCCATTGCAATCCACATAAAATTTTGCGCGGCTATCTTTATCGATGGTTCCTCAGCCTCAAAATTGCATCTATGTTATCCTAACAGATAAGAGAATGTACTTATAAATCTAAGGAATTAAAAGACATAATAAGACAAAAATTGTTTTGCCTAAATATAAGATATCGAAACTAAATTTACTTTGTGATATCAGGTTTGTTTCTATAATGTATCTTGTTCTTATCTTTGAATCTGTCAATCTTTCGTCCGTTAAATTTTTGCCGAGAAATCTGAAATGACATTACCAAGAGAAGTCAAGACAGGTTGATTCATTTTAGAGAACACATGTAGGACATAGATGAACACAGGGCAGAGTCGCAGTTATATGAATAAGTCATGAGCATAAGTTGTGTTAGAAATTTTTAACTTATATTGTTGTGGTCATATTAATTTGAATCATTGCTTTAGATGCGCTGCTGAAGGACAGAGCTTAGTAGTTCGCAACGCAACAACATATTTGTTCTATTTAAATAGCTTAGATAGATGCCAAATATATTTTAGCAGCAAGTAGTATATAGGCTAGTTTATCTGGTGTATAGGGAAGCCTGTTTATAAGTATAAAAGTCCTTTGAGACGAAGGAATGAACCTCTATTGATTGCCCTCATGAAATGCCTGCTTGAAACGTTACTACTGATAAATGTAGATGATATGTACAGAGAAATAGGCATTTTTGTGGCCGAAAATTAGTGTTTTCCAAATAGATGGCTGTGATAGTTACCATTTTAAATTATACCTTCAACTAGCATCATCTTACAATATATATATATACTATTTTTAAAATACTGTCAAAAAGATCTAAATATTGTTTCGTATAAAGTTCTTGAAATACATGAAATTTTTGGTGTATGTCGCATATTGTTTAGCACTCATGGGAGAAACTGTATAAATTTTGCAATTCTCTAGTGAGAATAAGCATAGTACTGGGTAACGTTCTTGAAATTTCTGGACTCTTAGTGGTATCATATAGTATTCAACTGGTCCTTAATTTTGAATTCTCTTAAGATGTCTGCCGATCCGGTATTCTGTAGCCGTTCTAAGTCGATACTTACTAGATAACTAGTAACCCAATCAAACGGGGCTCGCATTTCACTTAGAGAGTACAAACTCTTCCACCAACATCATCTTACAATAAATAGCTACAATAGCCAATAAATGTCATATGAGTTAACTTTCCTAGGTTAGATAACTACTGTTGTCTATCTGTTATGAAAGAGCTTATGATTAACAACTTTGCCTCAAGCAATAATGACTAACTCAATGATCAATTGTTAAAATTCCTATTGTTCTTTATCCTTGATGTAATATATACCTAATGAAGCCTTTATATAAATTCCACAGTATTAGTACTCTAAAAGATCTTCTAAATTTAATCTAATGGGCCACATTGTCCATTCCGATTCAACTTCAGTGATGAGCTTTAATGCCCATCAATAATATACCAGACCACTCAAATTTCAAATCCCCTACAACAACTACAATATAGTTTAACGACGATTACACATCTGGGTGATTGAAGAGCCCTTTACACATCAATTAGAGCAGTTCTATTATCCCCTATTCAATGTTTCTATTCTATTGTGATCTAGTAACAGTAACAAAAAGTAGTGCGCTTGTCTTAGTTTGAACTTCTTTTATACATCAAAATTTCAACAACCGTTCAAGGAAAAAAACTCACCATAATGAGGATACTAATACAATTACAATCAAATAAAAGCAACACACTTAATGAACACAAGGATATAAAATGGTATGTATAGTTCACAATATTTAATATATTTCGGTTTAATGGTTTATAATGTTCCGACGGATTAGCGTTATTAACATCATTTCTTCTAGTTACCTTTATATTTATTAACATCAGCAAAAACTAAACAAGTCTTAATAGAATTGAAGAATGGTGAAACATTAAATGGAGATTTAGTTAATTGTGATTCATGGATGAATTTGACTTTAAAAAATGTTATTCAATCATCAGCTAATGGAGAAGATTTTTTAAGCATTCCTGAAATCTATATTAGAGGTAACCACATTAAATATTTAAGATTACCCGAAGAAGTACGTACGAGTGAAAGATTTTTGAAGTGAACGGGTTAATTTATGTTTGTTTTTCTTCTAAGTGACACTACCAACTGCTTTTCTGCTATTTACTTGGTGCCTTAGTGTTTCGACCATAGAGGATTGTTCGGATTGTTTAATCAAGTATGCCAAAGGCATTTTCAGAAGAAAATGAATATTTTATCGTCCAATTCAGAATTATTAAAGGTGCCATTTTAGAAGTCGAGTATTTTATAATACTTTTTGACCACTTAATAATATCTGCACAAACATGAATTAGATGAGCTCTTCATTAAATTATCCTCAACAACAAGAACTGTGTACTAACTATATTTTCTAGATTATGGATTATGCTAAAGAACAAAACATTTTGAATATGGAACAAAGAAACAGAAGTCAAAAAAGAAGAACCAATGCCTTTAATAGTAGTAGTACTAGAAGGTTTAACAGTGGTGGAAGCGGCGGTAATAGAAATGGTGGATATAGTAATCGTCGTTATAATCAAAATAGTCAAGGCAATCAAACTCAACAGGGTGGTTATAATCAGGGAAAAAGATTTTAATTATTTTTAAAGAAACGAAAAGTTGAAGTCAAAATTTTCTTTTAATAAATTCTTTATGTACTATAATATCACGTATCTTTTTTTTAAAAAAAGAAATAAATAGATACAAGAAAAAAGAGATGTAGAACTGTTAGCTTAATGGTAGTAATTGTCTTTGGGTGTTAAAAATTGAAATATTTGTGAACAGACTCGTATTTTTGTTATTTCTATCTTTGGACGTGCTGGAGCTGTGAGCAACACCACAAATGATGCAAATTAAAGATTGCAATTTTTATTTATTAATCGATAGGCACATATATTAGAACGATAGTTGCTAAATAATATTATCCCAAAATATTGCTATATTACAAGTGTCCTTCTAATTTACTTCAACTACCAAAACTATTGCGGATGAACTCAAGTCCTAGCTCAAATATTATCTATCTTTCAAGTCCACTTAATGATCTATGCGACAAAAACTTAAATAACGAGAACGCTCAGCATATTGAAGTCACTTATAATAATAAGATCAGCAATGAACCTCTGTCGCCACAAATCCGTCCGGAACCTGCTAAGTTATTCCTTAAGAATCCGGTTCCTAATCAAAAAGGCTATTCAACTATCTCACTCGGCAAGTTTAAAGGATTCTATGATACAAGACATTTGAGATGTTATAAAAATGAGTGTCATTGTTTTTCTAGAGGCTTAAATAATTGTATTCATTGTAAGTATTTGCCTTATATTTCCTCACCTCTAAGGAATTCAATATTTCCTAAAAAAAGAGAAAGATATAAACGTTTAAAGAAAGATGCTTCACTACAGAAGAACAAAGAGGATATCAAAAAGAAAATAAATTCTGAACTAAACCATTTAATTAGTATTTTAGTGGAATTTAAGGATAATAATAGTAATTGTAACAATAAAAAAGGAAATACAATTGATAAACCAAATGTCGAAACATTCACAAATGAAGAAGTTAATAATGAGAATGAAAATTTTAATGACTATCATTCGAAATATTCATTGTTTAACCATGAAAATCTAAGCAAAGCTTACAATTCGTTTAGTAATAAATTTAAATCAATGGCTACAAACTCTAGTGTATTGAGTACACCATCAAATTCAAGGATAAGTTCTAGTTCAAGTTCAGATTCAAATTTAAGCACATATTCTAGTTCAAGTTCAACTTTAAGTTGAAGGACATATCCTACAGAAACAATACTTATAATAAAAATTGCTAAAGTCATAACTTATCCGTTTTTATATAGACAACTAATAAATATCGATCTAATTTACATTACTAACAGACCAGCTCTTTAAATCATCTCTAAGTTTATTTTCATTAATTAACCCATTAATTTCATTTGAACTTGAATCATCATCTTTATCACTTGAAAAATTATAAAATATTTCCATTAACCTTTTATTCCAGGATTCTTTATCACCTGTATGCTCAAAAATATCATTAATGCATTTTTCAGGAGAATAATCGAATAACTTATGTAATTCTGGTTCCCACATGCTTTCTAAAACTTTTGTATATAAATTGCTTACCATCGGATCCATTAACATGTTTTGTTGTTGTGTTCGATGATGACTCTGTGTATTAATCGTCTTCATTGTTTCTGATACGGTATTGCGAAGACCTGAACCATGGTGATGATGGTGACCAGATTTATGTTTATGGCTCGATTTGGAGGGCCTCTCAGATTCATCACTTGAATATGATGTAGCTGACAGATTTGCCAGTTGTGGGGAATGTGAAGTAGTCGAAGAATTATCTGCACATATAACATCATGTATTCCGCCTAATACTTTTTTACGTTCAAATTGTGGGATATTAAAACTTGAAGAGGTAGGCAATTTTTGCATTGATTGTGTTTTCTTATCTTTATTATTTATTGAGGTTGATGCATTTGAATTATTTGCTGAGTCGTTAATCTGTAGCTGTGTGTGAAAATCATAATCTGATGGTAGCTGGCTAAGCAAAATAGTTACCTTCAAAATAGAATTTACTTTAGAATCTTTCAATAAATACTTTGAAGTAACCGGTTCATTGAAATTAAGGTATTCAGATAAATTAACTTCTACTTTACCTAGCTCAGTAGCATGATAGTGGTGATGATTGGAATCGTCATTAGTTTCATTCACAAAATAGACAATCATTAGCAAGTACTTGTTACCTATCAAATTTTCTCTTCTTTTAACCGGAAATTTTAAATTGCATAACAAATTATAGTTAAATATGCATTTAAAATTATGGATTTTCTTCTTCGATGTTGTAACAGATACATTCCCGGATGATGTAGACGTAGAATAATGTGAGTTATCTGATAAATCTGAGGACGAATGTGACCTCAAACTCACAGTATTCGAATTATTCTCTTGGGCAATCTTTTTCAGATGAGAGCGATGCTTCAATGAAGATATCCCAGTTTTCAATTGTTTTCCATCTCTAATTTGCAAATCAATATAGCAATATCCACTTACCTGAGGAATATTAGATAATTCATTAATTGTTAAATCTAAGCTGAATTTTGGTTTTTTTGACGAGAACATAATGATACTTTAAATATAGGATGAGATATAATTGATATCTACTTTCAAATTGTAAGTTTTAGTGTCTGGAATACTATTATCCATTATTGTGTTACTATTAGTTCTCCTTATTTGTAATCGACCAGAGTATTCAAAAACTTAAGCGAGTCTTTTTTTTGAGCAGCCGTGTAATTATTTACATCTGTTTTGAATACTACTAAAACAATTTATGCTTTCTTTTTTAGGTGAATTTTAGAACCTTGAACACTTGTCATGTCTATAAATGCAATAGAAGGAACAGAGGTTATTCAACCGTTCCAACGGCTTTCTCTTTCAATTCCAATTGAGTCCAAAAAGTATAGCTTCATTTATTTATTTTTATCTCATGTACTAAACTTGTCAGATGAATCTGAGATATTACAGCAGTCTAAATCAAAAGAGGAAAAGAAAGAGCGGAAGGATATTGAAATATTGCCAAATATTGCATTCCCGTATGATATATGGTTAAAAGAAGACATATCGATTAAGGACATTAAGATTAAGACAGCTATGTTACTGGAGATAAATAATATGATTGAAAAGGAATTGGAAGAATCGAGGCAAGTTGTTGATGACAATACTTTAAGTTACTATGAGAAGCTACTAGGTGCCTACAAATTTCATGAGATTCCAATTCGAAACTCTTTTTCATCAAGCGTTTATATACCGCCGGAATTAACAGTAAGGGAAGAAGATGATGAGGAGGCTGACGAGTTTAACAATGATGATATCAAACTGATTATTCGTACTAGCTCAAATCAGTCGTCAGATAATTCTCAAAAGACGTCTCTTTCATTTGGTTCCCCATCTTATGATAGTTGTTCCCATCATAACAATATAGTTCAGACACCGACCCACCAATCTACCAGTACAAATAAACGAATATCTGCATTGACAAGAGAAATGAAAAGCTCAAGGAAAAGGTTGCTGACATTACTAGGTCATAATAATGAAAGTTCTGAAACTTTAAGCGCCCACAACGTGCAACCTAGCCCTCTTGTTGAGGATGACCACAAAAAACAACAGGCCTTGAACAATTTATTAGCAAAGTCAAGGTTATATAATAAACTTAAGAAACACCGTGAGCTGTCAAGCTCATTAGCTTCGAATATATCCTCTCCATCGAACTATAGCAATAGAAATAGTATTACTACCAGTACTACAATCTCAAGTGCATCACGAAGAAGAGCAAGCTCTAATTTTGCTTCGCCTGACATTAATGAGTCAAGGATGATATCTTTTCATTCACCGCCACTTTCGCCGTTTCCAGTTTTAACGCCAGCCCAAAAGCAAGAGAATCAAAGAAATAAATATGAGTATTATATTCAATTAATGAGATTATTAAAACTGTCGAAGAAACTTTTGTCAATCATAGATGAATCCTCAAAACTAGTCAAGCTAATTGAATTTATAAAACATAACATATTGAAATTTATTATCATTGATATCCATCAAATGATAATAAGTTATGGTCAACTAAAGGCATATGATTCTACTTATACGTAGAAAGATGAATAAAATTTTGTTTATTAATGTTTATTTAATGTATAGTATAATGTATTCTATTATATAATGAAGTTAATGTATTATTAGTTAATATATAAAATACAAATAGATAGAAAACTACCTTATTTACAGGTACTTAACATTTGCAGAATAACGCTTACCAATTGACTGTTTTCACATGCTGCAGCTACTCTTTCTTTATCATTTAACTGCTTATTAACCTGGTTTTCAGATTGATGAGTACCCTCCTTAATTAAAATTCGAATTCTGAACCTTGGCGGTAAACATCTCTCCAACCTGACTCTAATTCCTAAACCAATCAAAGTTGCCAATGAACAATGTGTAATTGTCGGCGTTATTTTTATTAAAATCTCTGACAAGTCTGTTTTTTTATTCTTGCCGTTTGTCACCTTAATATCAGACAAGTTAACAACCGCCAACTGTGCTAAAGTTAATGGATGTTCAGGATCTGAAATAGTTGAAATCAAATCAAAAATTTCTTGTGCATCTATTAAATCCTCCTCTTCTTCAGTTTCTTCATTTTCAGTTTCTGCTAGCTCATCTTCAGTCGTTGTGTCATCCACCTCATTATCAGATACTAAATCTGGTAAAGAATCCGTATTATTATTGGTGATACTATCTTGGCCCAATAACGAAAGAGATAGAACTTTATTCGTTATTTGGTCATTTTTATTCAATCGTTTCCTTAAATTTTCAGTATCATCAAGCCTAGTAGGTAAATAAGATACATCTATAATAGTTGGGTTAGCATTAATAGGATCAGACATGTTGATTTAATGTGTATTGATGAGATATGATAGAATGATTGATTAATAATTATCTTTGATGTTAATTTCGTCTTCAGAAAATATAATAACACAAAAACTATAACCATCAACGGCTCATATAAACTTATTCAAGAACAGTTTATTAATTGAATATACCATACCCGTTTAAAAAGGTAAAGAATCATGGAAAACTATAATCCATTATTCCTACAGCAGCTATCACCTTTCTTAGTTGTTCAATTTGAAAATTTAAATGATGAGGTATCAAAAACATTAATCAACAATCTTAATCAGTACAATATATTAGATAAAAAATGGGATAATTCAATTATCAAGAATAGATTACTGAATAGTAAATATATTATTAAGACAATTGGATCAACAGATGATGAAATATTGGGCTTTCTACTGGAGCAATCGAATGAAAATGAACATTCAATATTATCACCTTTCAATATCAGGTCCGATTTGTTTCCTAACGGGATATTATCAGAAAAATGGTTTGATAAATATATCAACAGATTACCATTTGCTTTGATTTCAATATATAATTTACCCAATGATTCAGAAGATGACAGTAAATTAATTGAAAGAATCAATAAACTTAAATTATTGTACCATGAGCTGAGTATTAAGTTTGTTACTATTATAATTTCAAGCCCAGAAAACCCAAATGATGATGAGGATAGAATTAACAAGTTAAGACAAATGACCAATTTACCAAAACTAACAGGTCTACTTTATTTGCATAATTCGCATAATACTATAAATCGGGACTCAGAGATTTTAGTCACCAGCTTGTTATCAAACTTGAAGAATTCTGCAATAGATTTTTATACAAACATCGAATATAGGATTAAACAACGCCATAAAAAATACTATTCATGTCCATCAGCTAAAATTATTAATACAGCAATTGAAATTTCTCCGAAATTTCTTGAAACTAGAAATCTAATCAAACAAGCAATGATAAATCAATTTATGTCCCCCCATAATTTAGAAACATGTTTAAAAATTTTAGAGTTTGCTTATCAAAACCTAATTGAGTTATTAAGAGAAAATTTTTCTAAACTAAATGATTCACTTTCTGATCATGACTTGAACTTATATAAGCAGTTTAGAAATTTAATCGATATTCTTTCATTTCATATAGTGAGGGGCTATTTATCAATTGAAGAACCCGTCACTGCATTAAGAAAACACAGAACCCATATAGTTAATGTGTTGAATATATTTAGCAGCAATAAGTCTACCAATAATGATGGTTGGATTTCAATACAATATGAATGGCTTGGGGAGCTAATGAACTTCGTACCAAGTTCAATTTTAACTAGTATTGCGTCAAAAGTTACTAAGAAGGTGTCTAAGACTAATAGAATCATTGAATTTTTTGGTGGATTTCATTTCAATGAGGAATATGACTTTGATATTTTCACCTATCCAGGCTTTGTTTTTTTAAAGTCAGTCCAGTACCTTGACAAAGTTAAACGAATTCCGAATTCCAAATCATCTTACCTAAATGGATGCAAAGATTTGTACGATCTATCAAAGCATAAAATTGGCTTATTAGAAAATGCTAAAAAGTCTTTTATTTCGAATGATAACTCACGATCTAGTACAAGTGATGAAGGAAAATTTGATTCTTTTATTCAATACATTAATTGGTTAATGGCTGAGGAATATTTCAGATTTCCGGAGGAAGATTCACTATCAAAATCTATTGAGTATTTCGAAAACAGTATCTCGAATTTATCTATCGAAAAATGGTCAAATCTATCGCAGCTTATACTACAAAAGCTATTACAATGCTATCAATCTATTAAAGATTATAACAAATCACTATGTATTGTGTTGAAATTATCAACATTAGAGTCATTTTACCCTATGGTGTGCCCACAGTTCAATATTTTTGATCAAACAGGTCCTATAGAATTAAATGCATCTGAGATTATTCCTTTTTTCAAAATTGAGGCATTGTTAACGAATGAGAACGTACACAATGAAATATATTTATATGATTCATGTATTACTCAGTTGGTTTTAAAACCAGCTATAAGTCTTAAAGTTTTAAAGACATTCTTGCCAAAAGATTCGTCTATCAACTTAGTGATAGACAAAATTAAGATTTTTTATAAGAAATTGGATCACCAATCAAAGGAATCAGGTTCAACTGCTTTTAAAGATGTGGTATTGACGCATGATGGTCAAATTGAAGATACAATTTTGCAAGCTGAAATTAAATTAGAAGAACATGAATATTTATTGAAAGGGTCATTGAATTTAAGTATGACTGATTTAGTTTCAAAAGTTGTTCAATTCTCACAGACTGTCCACAAGATTGGTAAATATTTTGTTCAGTCAATAGAATTGGAATCAGTTATCGATATAACTTCTAAAGATAAAGCTGTCAGCTTCCATAAACAAGAGAAAATTATATTTGATCCCATTGAAAAGGATGCACATCATAAATTATTTTACACAACAGAGTCAAGTAACGAAGCCAAATCTATGAATGATCTACATATAATACCAATTAGACTAAACAATAAATTATCGCATATGATTCAAATCTTGCCATTAAATCCAGATGTAACAGTTATAATGAAGTCAAATGAAATTAATTCAGTAATACTTGGTGAAAAATTATCAATTCCGTTTAGCATAGATTTTAAGAATCCTAAAACTCAAAGGATAAGTTATCAGAGCATTCTATTATCATCAAATGTGAATGTTGTTTGTAATGACGAAGAACTGGATCATGCTGGTGATTTAACCGCCCAAAATAATTGGGACACTTTAAAAGATGATGAACCATTAAATTTAAAAGATTTATTTAATGAAAATGGCTATTTAACATCCCATACTTTAAATATTTGCATTCATAGTCCTTCCTTTCATAGCTATGAGTCTGCAATTGAAAATAATAGGGTTATAATTGATCTCAAGGCAATAGCTAGCGAAGAAAATGAAGAAGCAGAGGAAGGTATTTTGACAGTTTACGATACTGCTACTTATACTTTGCCAATAATCAATTATCCCTTCAAATGTAAACTTGTGATACATCCAAGATATAGGAATAAGAATGTGATAGATATGCCAAGTCCTTTTATTCTCTCACTAAGTACTAACACCTCAAATAGCGAAAAGCAAAGTAATACTTCGATTCCAACTTCTACGAGGTCGTGGATGGGAAGTTTAACACTAGTTGATAATTTTAAGTTATTTGAAGATAACAGCTCTGAATTAGAAATTTTAGATACTGAATTTAGCGTAAGGTCTAAAAATTCAGAAGTATTGGTTGAATTGGTTGCTTCTCCCGAACAAGGACCCAATAAAGTGATAAATCAAGTGTTCACTACAAGGAGTAAAAATGGGTTTTCACATAGAAATGTTACTATAGTGGCATCCGCTTCAATTAAATGGAAAAGACCGGAAAGTATAGTAAACGAATTTAAAACTGAAGAGTGGGAAATTACATTACCTTTATCAGATCCAAGAGTTCTATTAACTGTAAATAAAGGGGATGATAACACAGTGAAGCTCAAATATATTCTTGAAAACCCAACTCCAAGAATATTTACATTTTCAACTCATTTGATCAATGAAGTTGAAGGTGACGAATCAACTTGGAACTTTGATGATGACAGAAATGTGGTTCCATTAAAACAATCTGCGTTTCCAGTACTACCTTTTACAAGACATGTGATGGAATTCTATGGCAAGTTTATTGATAATCAAGATTTAATAAAATTGCCACAATTGAAAGTATTTGATGTTCAGTATAGAGTTGGATTACCAACTTTATCTGTTACTGAGAATGTAACTGTTAAAGAGAACGATCTTTTTTGGAATAAAAAATATCTGCATGATTTATCAGTATAAAGTTGTCTTTCTGCCTTTACTTCATAATGTCCTAATTATATAGGGGCTGTAAATAGATACTTCGATCTATTTGACATTCTTTTTGATTATCTGTTTTTGTAGATTAAGTAAAAATTTAAACACAAGCCTATTCCCTTGATGACGTGATGAGGAGAATGAACCTCAGACCATCATACATTCACTTCTGCTTTAAAAGCAGCCCTACACATAACGCTTATACTACAGATTAACAATAGAAATAACTTGGTATTGAACAAAATATATTCGTCAAATTTTAGATATCAGTCTCGGTGCGCCCTGGCTGAACAGCAGGAAACATGCCAACCACAAACTAAACCTAATTAACACCAAGTAATTCAACATCAAAAACTAAGGTAGCATTTGGTGGAATCAATCCAGGGAAGCCTCTCTCTTGGTATGCTTCAGATCCTGGGATAACGAGCTTAGCTCTAGATCCAACACTTAACTTTGGAATCGCATAATCCCATCCTTTGATAACTTGACCAACTCCAATGGTGCATTGAAATGGTTTACCTCTATCACGAGATGAATCAAACTTTTTACCATTTTCTAAAGTACCGGTGTAGTGAATAGTGACTAAATCGCCGACATTTGGGAAAGTTTTTCCGTCTCCTTCTTGGAGTATTTCAATTTGAGTAGAAGCTGGCGCTGACATTTTAACACTATTAGAAAAGAATCTAGTATTTATTCTATAAAGGTTAATGGATTGTTTAAGCAATCTTGGATGAATTGATGGACGAAGAAACATTGGATGAAAGGAGACAACGAATGGATTATGGTGATGATTCCTGCCATAGGGAATTCTAGGTCAAATTATATACAGTCTCACTGGTTAGCATGAATGGCTAGGCTGATATGGGCCCTATAGATAGGGAGCAACAGCCATTAAATAATTTCATATTTTACAAGCAAATAAAATGGGATCTTCTTGTGAAGTTAAGATTGAAATAGATCGTTCATCGACAGGCGGAACTTTTACGAACTACGACATAATCAGTGGGATAGTAACATTGATTGTAACGAACTCAATCTCTTTAAATTGTATTCAGGTTAAACTTGAAGGAATTTCGAAGACAGAACTAAGCATACCAAAGGAGAGGAGAAACAAAGAGCGTAAAGATAAATTACTCCTAGATATTCATAAGGTCCTATATGACACTTGTATAGTGTTCCCACCGGACAATGTTAGGCAGGTGTCGCAGGCGAAAGAGTTTACGTTAACGCCAGGCAACTACACATATCCATTTGAGTTTAAGTTACCATTGAACAATTCATGTATCAAATTAAGTGGAATAACTAATAAGGTTCTGTTTAATAAGATGAGTTTTGACACTATCATTAATAATGGTAATTTTAACACAGCTCTACTTAAGAACAAGGCACAGCAATATTATCAGGCCCATAATGGTAAATCACAGCAGGGCCCTACGACATTGCAGCAGCAGCAGCTGAACTATCATATAACTGCTCAATTGCCACCATCACTAAGCGGCATGAATGAATTTGCCAGTATTAAGTATTTTGTTAAAGTAACATGTAAAAGGTCATCATTCTTAAAGACAAATTTAAGGGCCATTGATCCGTTTATCCTCTTACCATTAGATCTAGACAGCCAAAATAGACCATTATTCAATGGTGGAGATTATGAGGAATATAGAGAAGTTTTCTTTAGGAAGGAATTAGCGTTTAAAAATAGGATACCTGACATTGTTGGAATTAAGATTCCCCCTGAGGCTACTCAAAAGAAAGTGCTACCAAAAATCCCATATGTGCCGCCGAAAAAGCAAGGCTTTTTCCAAAAATTGCTTGACCCAAATCCGCTGTTTACACCTATTCCTCCAGTTCCTATCCACAAAAAGCAGAGCCCACATTCGTACTACCCAGAAATCGAGTCAAAGGATGTTCCTTTTGCATTTGAAGTGAGATTCAGACATCCTGCATTCCTCATTCCCACAAAAGTCCCTTCTTTCAAGCTATTCTTGGTATCCATTTTGAAGCCGTCAAGGTACACTTTGAGTCAATATGGACGGCCTGAAGAAAGCAATGGGTTGGGTGTCGTTTACTTGCAGAAATTGATTGTTGAGCTAACTTCAACTACTATCGTTTCAGTTTTAGAAACAGATGGTGTGGTTAATGAGATTCATAGAGGAAAACATGATGAGGTCATTCCGATATGTAATAACTCGTACCAAAACTATAAATTTGATCTAATGAATTGTAAAAAACTGAAGTCTTCATCCGCAACAAGCGCAAATTCTGCACTCCCATTGCTGTATGAATTAGAAATTCCAAAGAGTTTATTCGAAAACTGCGTCCTACCTGATCATTTATCCCCATCTTTCATAACTTGTAATATTTCTCGAAAATACTATTTGTCAATAATCGCCGGCTTTTCAAGTGAAAAGATTGTTGACTTTAGAGACAACAAAGAACTAGAAAGAAAAATTAAGTATGTTGACTTGAGATGCTCCGATATCAAAGTGCTAAGTGGATTGAACATGACAAGCGCTTTACATTCTAATGCCTCCAAGACTAGCCTACTTAGAGCCAGCCTGTCGTCCATCCATAAACTCCCAAACCCGACTGATTCTGGTAAATGCAGCTCATTATCAGTAGACGGTTCCGAGAAGCAACTGCCTCCGGTGCCACCAAGACCTTCAGCGAATTCATCCTCTCTATCGTCACAGTCTTCGGACCCCGCTACTACTGAAGATCACCCTTACCAATTGCCTACTTACGACGATGTCATGAGAGAGAGCAGCTTTCAAAACGACGGCGAACATTTAGAAGCAAGAAGACGCTATCAGCAGCACGAACAGTACTATAATAACATAGACTAAGTATATAGGACTATATATTAAAAGTATACATAGTGTGATTATGTAATCCATTACTAACACTTTGCCGTCCATGGAAGTTTTTTTGGATTTTTTATTTTCACCAACCTCAACCAGTGAAAAATCGCTATTTGATACTACATTCTACACTTAGTGAAAGCAATACATTTATTTAATTAGGTTAAGCATTCTAAAAGTATGTCTGGGATGGATAAAGCTAACAATTTCTTCGCCAGAAACAGAACCGCTATTGCTATCACTGCTTTAGCCGGTGTTTCTGTCGCTGGAGCTTACTATTACTACAAACAGCAACAATCAACATCAATTGATGCAACATCAGATATATCGTCAAAGAAGAAGAAAAATAAAAAGAAGAAGAAGTCTAAAACTCCATCATCGGAAGCGGCAACTTCAGCTAACGAATCTGCAGAGAAAACGGATGCTGGTTCTACTATAGAAAAAGTATACCCAGTCGATACTAGAGGGTTACCAGATATTTCAGATGAAGTGATTGCAGGATTGATCGAGAAGGAAAAGGACGAGTGGGCCGTTGCCTTGAAGGAAGATGGTAACGATGAGTTCAAGCGTAAGAAATACAACAAAGCTATCGCGTTCTATACAGCAGCGTTGAAATTGAAAACTGATCCTGTCTTTTTCTCGAACAGATCCGCCTGTTATGCTGCTTTGAATGACCACGAAAATGTTATTAAGGATACTACCGAAGCCATTAAATTAAAACCAGACTATACCAAATGTGTCTTGCGTCGTGCTACTTCCTATGAGATCTTAGAAAATTATACTGATGCTATGTTTGATTTAACTGCTTTAACCATCTATGGAGGTTTCAGTAACAAATCAGTTGAACAAGTTTTAGAAAGAGTTTTAAAGAAGCATTCAGTTAAAATTGTTGAAGCAAACTTGAAAGATAGAGTTCTCGAATTACCATCAGCATCAACTATTGGTTCATTCTTCGGTGCATTTGTTGAAGAAACTAATCCTGAAGGAATCAACGACCGATCAGAAGGCGCTGACAAATTCTTATTTGATGCTTTAGTCAACTTAAATGCTAATACACAAGAAGGTTATGAAAACGCAAACACTTTGATTAATCAAGCAGTTCAAGCCTATAACATTAACGATTTATCACCCGATTCTCCATCTGCTGCCAACGCTTCGATTGCTTTAGAATATTCAGCCTCCATGAAATTTTTAAAGAATGATCCTTCTGCTGCGGCTGCTGATATCGAAAAAGCCATGGCTTTAAAGCCAAGACCAAGAACCTATATTTTTAGAGCTTTAATTAATGCCGACAAAGCATCATTTGCTGAAGCTATTTCTGATTTCCAAGAAGCCGAACGTATGGACCCACAATGCCCTGATGTTTACTACCACTTAGGTCAATTGTACTACCTTACTGGTGATTTAGCAAAAGCAGAAGCCAACTTTATCAAAGCCAAGGATTTAAATCCAAACAATGTTTATGCATATATCCAATTGGCATGTATTACCTATAAAAACGGTGATTTCAAAACAGCGGAAGATAAATTTACCGAAGCCAAATTAAAATTTCCTACCTCTCCTGAAATTCCAAATTACTACGGTGAAATTTTAGCAGATAAGGGTGACATTAAAGGTGCTTGCAAACAATTTGACACTGCTGCAAGGTTGCAAAGTGCTTTACCAAACTATTCAGTCGGTGCCTTACCATTAATTAACAAAGCTACCTTAATCTCCAGAGAAAGTCTAGAAAGAATGGATGAAGCTGAAGAGTTATTAACTAAAGCCTGTGAATTAGATCCAAAATCTGAGTTGGCTAGAATCTCATTAGCCCAAATTAAATTACAAAAAGAACAAGTTGACGAAGCCATTGTATTATTTGAAGAATCATCGAACTTAGCTAGAACAATCGAAGAAAAAGTTCAAGCTACTTCATTTGCAGAAGCCACTAAAATGCAAAAAAGAATTAAAAATGACCCAATCTTAACCAGAAAAATTGAAGAAGTTATGAGACAAACAGGTGCATTACTCTAATTTTGAAACCTATTAAATTGGGCCAAACGTCATCTGTTTATATAAGTCCAATGATTTTGCTACATTCGGAAAATATATTAAAGTTTACTAATAATTTATTTTTCAAGTTATAAATTGTATGGACTTACCCTCTTCTCTTTTATGTCGATGATTTATTTGTATATAATTTTTCTTTTTATATTATTGCTATTATTAAATATTATAAGTATTAATTCTGTTCATTTGTTTGTATTACAAGTGGTTGATGGTCGGTTTTTAACTGTCGTTGAGTCTTATTTGTAAACTATGAACACTAATCCGCTCTGGGACGAAACCACAATCAGCACAATAAAAAACATTTTATCATTCATCTAAATCCTTCAATATCACATTTCATAAATATTTAGCTTAGTCAATATCTGTGTTGTACATAGAATGAAATTTGCTTAGATCGAATCTCTCATTATATGCTACAATATTTTGTTTCCTGAACAAAGAAATTGTACTAATTGCACCCATTACGTATTCTTATCATGAAATCTATAATCAGATCTATTGTTTCTTCACCAAAAAACTCCCACTATGATGCTAAATTAGACATACAATTTGATTTATCATATATTACGCCTCAATTAATAGTTTGTTCGGGTCCTGTTAATAGTTATTTCAAATCTCTCTATCGATATCCTGTTAGTGATTTAATTAAGTTTTTGAACTATAATCATAATTCGGAGTATGATTCAAGGTGGCATATCTGGAACTTCAGGGGAGAGGAACCTGGATATGATGACGAAGATGTTTTAAATAAGGTGAGCCACTATCCATTTCCTGATCATCAGTCGCCAACTATGGACATTATTCTTAAAAGTGTGAAAGAAATTGATGCATTTTTATCCCAGTCACCAAAGAATGTTGCAGTACTACATTGTAAAGCTGGAAAAGGCAGATCTGGTACTATATGCTGTGCATATCTACTTTATAAAAGCTTTATCAATGGTGATTTGGTTGATCCAGTCCAAGTAATAGAAGTTTTTACTAGCAAAAGAATGAAGCTGTTTACTGGTTCTGGCATTTCTATTTTATCACAAAGGAGATACCTTGAATATTGGTGGAGGTTTTTAAATTCATCAAACGAATTAAAGCAAAATATCTTGTTTTACGCTCAGTCAAATGTTGAGATTTATAAACAGAACATGTCATGTATAACGATGATTACAATCCATACCTCTGAAAATAGTTTAAATAAGCTAAATTTGACAGACTTAAATTTGATACTTCAAACTTATGTGAGAAGAAAAGACAATGAAAATGGTGTTGAAATAAAGGATATTTTTGCATTAACAAATAATGCTGAAATTCAAGTGAAGGGTAAAATTATTTATATTATACCGATCGAACCAATATATCTAAGTCAAACAATTAAAGATATACGGATGTCAATAAATGGATGGTGTTATTCTTGGTTTAACATTTACTTTGAAACTCTAAGTTCAAGCAAAAGAGAAAGTTTACCAGACACATCACAATATACGCAAGAATCATTACAGAAGGATTCAATAATCAAAGGACGTTACTCAATTGATTGGAACCAATTGGATGGCTTTAAAGGCACACAGCAACGAGGTTTAAAATTATTTGATTATATAGATATATTTTGGCGATTATATTACTAAATAAAAATTAGCTTTAGGAAATATATATGAAAATCAACTTAACTACTATATAACAATCGAATTTTATCTACCTTACATATTCTTTTATCTTTATGATGTTTGACACCCTTTGACTATACACAAATTCTCAGAACCTAACCTCCACGCTTTTCATTGTCAACTTCTAACCAGATATCTTTCAATGTTTTTTGAACATCAGGAAGTTGTGTTGAATTTTCAACCAATTCTTGAACATTGCCTGATTTGCCCAAGGTATAAGGTTTTGACAATTTGATCTCATTAAATAGTATTATATTATCTGACCCAGACCATTGAACATTTTCTGAACCATATAACTTGTAAAACTTTTTAAAAAGTTTATTGGCAATTGCTGAAGCCTTTGGATTGTGGATCTCTAAGGATACTTTATACTCTGCAATCGACCTCTCTAAGTTTTCTTCAAATTCCTTTATTGGGATATGAGATAATTTGAGTAAGCCGTTAATATTGGTCTTTTGACTAGCGCTGCCTTTCTTTGGAAATGGAGGTAAAACCTGAATTGACTTGATAAATGCTGTATTGATAAATCGAAACGTATCTGATTTCAAGTTTTTACTGTTATTGCTTATTCTTAATGCTAATAATTCATGAGTCGAAGAGAAAGCATATATGAATCCCGTGATGGATTGGTCTAATAAAGTGGTGATCTTAACTTTTAAATTAGCAATTTGATCAAAATTATTCACTGACATGGAAAAGATGATAAATGCAAGGATACTTAGCTAATAAAAAACAAAAAACGAACAAAAATTAAGTCAAAATTCTATCGGATGCGATTATAAAGGTTGATGTGGTTATCTATATTAAGGCAATGTTGCTTGTATTTTACTAGACTAGCTTTTAGTTCTTAGTGTTGGACTAGTATAGATTCGATTTGATCAGTTTGAACAAAATATAATTGGTCACGTGATAAACTTATACAAGTTGCCAGTATCGAAGAAATTACTAATTTTAATCTTGATAGTTTGTTGAAAACTATGAAAAAACTAGTTGTTGGTTTAATGTGTTGTAGCTGTTCTTTGATCCCAGTCAGTGTACATTTCTACCTCTTCTATTCGTACATTGCAGCCCTAAGATTTCTATATATTTTATATCCTGCATATAGTACAGTGATATGAACACCACCAAAGCTCATATAAGGTGATACTTGATCTAGTAGTTATTCTTTAATAGACAAAAGGTTGATCAATCAACAATGCAGGATGATCTTATTCTGATTGATAAATTAGAAGATCAATTGATCGACCATCCTGATGCCTCAACCAAAAAACAATTGAACAGGTCGCTCGATGAAACATTCCAGAAGAAGCTAAATGCAAGAGCGGAGCAGATAGCTAACCAGAACCTAGGCGGCAATAAGGAAACCAACAAGCAGCAGCAAGTAAACAGGAACATCATCGGGGGAAGTTCAGGAGCGGTCGGTAGCAACTACCAGTTCTTAATAACCAAATCGCATTTAGAATACGAGTATAAGGACTATAATGATTTGCAAGTGGAGTTGAGTGAGTGGTTTGCGTTCAACGATTTTAATTTATTAAGAGGTTTAGAGGAATTGATGGAGTTTTATAATGAAACAATTAATAAGCAAATGACTGATTTTGGAGAAGCAAACATTGAGATTGAAGTCCTCAAACAGAGTATAGCACTGATGGAATCGGCTCTGCTGATGAAAGACAACAAACTATCGAATGCTTTGGATGTGATAACCTATTACTCATTTGGTAAATATGGTGGTTGTGAAAATGTGGAGGAGCAAATTAATCAAATTATAGAGAATAATAATGTTTTGTTTAATCTAGGATTGCATAGTACTTTAATAACCTTGATTCAACATTTTATAGATGAAAGAATTGCAATTGATAAGTTAAGTAGTGATTCAGCTCCTTTGCATAGAAGTATCGAGTCCAATTATTTCAAACTATTGACTTTATTCTACTTTCTAATTAATGTGTTCTTACAAATAAAGGATACACCAGAGTACAAAAAATTGCAAGATATCTTAAATGAGACTGACATTATTTCGACAATTGTCAAATTTATAGAGCATTGGAAATGGAAGCCAAACAATACCTATAGGGTGAGATATTTGATTTTCATAATTTGGAAGCTTATTTTGGTTGAAATGGGGGATATGGAGCATATAAAGCGATGTGATGATTTCTTGATTGAAAAGCATAAAATTGTAAACAAGAGGGGTAAAGATTTACCAGAGAATAAGTTAACTTGTTCTCCGTTGGATTATTTCACTTTCAGGGAGGATTTGATGGATAAATATCCTTTATATAATGATAGCAATAATATCGATAAGCCAACATTATATGATTTCACCAATTTAAGAAAGGAATTGGATGATTTGAGTGAAACAAGCTCGATTCAAGAGAATTACCAATACTTTATGGCCATGAATAATTACTCTAATTCATTATCAAATTTAATTGAATATCCTCGTCCCAATAAATCGCATACCATATTAAGCCAACTACCTACTCAAACTGTTCATATTGCAACACCCGTTCCATCACCTCCCTCAACTCCTTCAGAATATATGTCGGGTGGTGAAAAAATAAGAAAATCATACCAAGTTAATCAAGGCATGCCATTTATTTACCCTAGGACTGAAGAATTCGATGTGCCTTATGCAATTAAAGAAGCTGACGAAATAGTGAAAAAGTCAGTTTACGAAAGCTACTCAAATAAGAGATTATGGAACGAGAGACAAAAATTTATGAGCCAAGAAAGAGGTTACGTTAATGAGTATGAGAATGACGATAAGAACCATTTGAACAACTTTAACGAGTTTGATTATGATGATCAATTATTTGAACACTATCCAAATAAGAAGCAAGAAATTCAATCAATATTGAGGGTTGAAAAGTTTTATAGTAATAATTTAATTAGATTCCATTCCTTGGTACAAGTTTTACTTGAAACAATAAAATCAAATAAATTTGACTATAATTTAAATTTTGCAGAGTGGGAGTTAAATCCTGAAACTTCATACTTCAATAGTGCCAATTTTCAAATCAATGATAAAGAATCAAGGCTGAAGATTGAATCTATTATAATGCAACAACTAGAAGTTCTAAATATCAAGGAAGTTACCTTGAAAGCTAGTACGAGCATCATACTATTATTACTTAAATGGTTTAAAATCAACCATGTTCTAAAATATAATTACTTATCATCAATTTTATTCGATCAACAATTTTTCAACATTCTACTAAATTATTTGAATAAAAGCTTTAACAACCCAAACTTGCAAAAATTAAATAGCAAGTCATCGAAAGACGACGAAATGGTGGACTATGAAATAATTATTAACCAAAATAAGTTAATGAATCCAAAGATCAACCTTCCAAATTTTGAATTCTTCAACAATTGTTTGAAGAAGTTCCCAAGTAATTTTAAATACGAATTCATTAACAAAGATCCAATCCTGAATTTGGAAAAAATTGCTGACTCAAATAATATTAATAACGTCTATATTAAGCATTACAATGAAAACTTTTGTTTCATACTAACCAACTTGTTAAATATTACGAATAAAATTTTAATTAAAAATATAACACAAAGAATTTTTACTTTTAATGACTTGAAACCTTCCGAATTATTTAAGATGATTTTAATCAATTATAACAATAAATATTTATCAAAGCCTATTTTAAAGGTTTTAAAAAAGTTAATTCCGTATCAAGGTAGAAAATGGAAGTCTATCAACATGGATTTGATTTCATCAATTTACTTAAACTTGAAATTAACTCTAAAGGATAATTGGTTGAGTGGTAAGGATTTGGAAAACGATTTCAACAACTCATACGATCAAGAGATTGCTTTAAGAAGTTTGTTGCAATTTTATAACATCAGAAGATATGAGAAACAGATGGAATTTATTGGCTACAAAATTTCAAAAGATGAAGATATATCTATTTTGAATTTAAATGAAGAAGACTACTATTCATAGCTAATAATCCCTTAGTTTGTAAAATTATATTTGTTTCATTTGATAAGTCTGCAAATATCATAGTCTAGTTGTATACTCTAATCTAATCAGTCGGTATATGGTAAAGTATGTGTGCGTGTCTTGACCGAATAAAATTTTGTCAAGTTTCGAACGTCTTGATATAAATTGTTGTTCCTAAAAGTAGTATCTTGTTTTTCATAATAGCAACAAAGTAATTAAAGTAGAAATGGTTAAGTTAACTCAAATTGATGATGAAACTGCCACTAGGTTTGATCAACCAGAATCAAAAACTACAAAGGTAGAAAACTATAGTGATAGTGAAGAATCTGATTCCGAATCAGATTTTGAAGACGACTTTGATATTGAAAATGAAACTATTTATGATAGAATTGTTGCATTAAAAGATATTATTCCACCTCAACATAGAAATCAAATTATTTCAACAAGTCAAACTATTAAGGATTCATTAGTATGTGGCTTAAACAAAGGTGGTAACTTATTGTGGGCTGTAACTTCCTCAGTGTTGTTATTAGGTGTTCCATTATCATTAGCTATATTAGCTGAAACTCAATTACAAGAAATGGAAAAAGAAATGTCTTTACAGCAATCAGCACAAGATGTCTTGGCTCCTGGTTCAGAAAATGCTTTTAATAACGAAAAGAAGCCAGCTACTGCTTAAATGTGGTGCAAACGTTTTGTTATTAATAAATGCTTTCCTCTTGTATATATAAGATTTAGTTAAATTTATTATTTTGCTTCCTACTTTCATCTGTTTCGTTATGTTCTATTTAATGAATTTTCTATAAAAAAATGTACATCCACTATCAAATCTAATATATTGTAGTTCTATATATTATTAACAACTAAGAATAACCAATCTTGATAAATATCAATAAACAAAAGAGTTCTCTAAAATGGCTTATGCCTTTTTATGCTTAATGGATAAAGCATAAATATCTAAGTAGTTGGTAATTTCATAAATGATCTCGCTGACGAACATTCCATGAACACCTAAGGTGACACCAAATCCAAGCCAACTTACTGAGAATAAAACTTGATGGTAGTCATACTTATAAATATTAATTAGAATTTTACAAATAATTAGTTGAACAATTGGTAAAAACATTGGGTATTGTATCATTGGGAAAGATTGTAAAGTAATATGGGCCAAAATAATTCTACCTACGGAAAAGGCAATAGTGCAACCAATTGAAATAACCAATGGGAAACCATAATCAGATATCACCTCTGGATAAAACCAAATAAATAAAATGATTACACTGTAATATCCAAAAAATGGAAATAAACCTTTGTAGGCTCTATCAGTTTGAAATTTTGCTCTTTCTGGATTTGATTTATTAATCGACTCATAGTACTTATTCACATTTTTCATAGCTGATATTATATTGAAATACAATGAGCTCAATCCAACGACAACGTAAAAGATCGAGCTACTGACCTCATATGATTCATCGTAACCGATCGATGATAAATTTAACTCAAACAACTTAACATTCCAAATATCAGGACCGAAGAACCCTGTTAAAATGTACAATGCAACAATCATCAAAATACCTTCAACTGGACCACTAAACTCAGATAAATATAACGTGTGAGTATGATACTCCTCCCAAGTGGAAGTGTAAAAGTTGCAAACAGAAGCAAATTGAGATAACATCAATAAGCCACCATACCCCATTTTTAATACCGAAGCAAACACTAATGATCCTAGAGTAGTATTAATAGCATCAATTGAGTGATCAAACAATTCACCCAATGGCCCACTTTGACCGGTCCTTCTAGCATGGCATCCATCACACCCATCAAAAGTTTGATACATGAACAAGCCAAATGCATAAAAAAAGTAGCACCATCTAGGTGACGTCTTATTTAAATTAGGATCATAGTAGAATACACAGGCCAAATTTAATAGAATGAATACCAATCCTAATAATGTTACAACATTTGGCGCCATGGAAAGCGGAAATATTTTCACAAAATAGTTCCACCATCTCTTCAAAACGTACCTTGAAATGATAGAATGGTCTTCAGAAGAATACTTATACAACCTCAAATTTTCTAGCTTATTTTGTGGTATAAAGAGACCCATGATAAATTGTTAAAAAATTTTGATGTTTTTTACAACTATTAGAACTCTTTGGCCAAGTATATAGATCGAGAAATGTCTGGAAAACGTTCAAAAAAACTAGAGACAAACAATCACGTGAAAACTGAAGATTCGAATAGCCTTCTAACAATAATCCACTATTATATCAGAAGCTTATAATATTGATTATACTGCTGTTAACTCAGAAGAACATGATTATAAAAACTTCAGTCAGATAACAAGAGTCTAAATCTGTAAATGGACAGCATTTTTAAGACGTGAAGTCCTCATGGGCATTTCGCATACTTACATAAGCATTATCTATCAGCAAAACATAGCGAATACAACACCATGTGGTTGCAACTAAAACAACAGGTGTAGATAAACTAGCCCAAAGATTAGTGCTTCAAATGACGACTACTTCTCGAATTATAAAATTTTTAAACACCATAAAATTAATTTTCTTATAAAAACTAATTACCCTATTTAAATAGACGGATAGATTATTAACAAGCCAAGGAAATTAAATAAAATAACAGTCGAAAATACAAAAAACATTAAGAACTCTTAGAAACGTAAACTCATTTAATCAACTTCTTCCATAGCAGATTCAACAGCTGGCTCCTCAGTGGTTTCAGTAGCAGTGGCATCGGCTTCAGCTTCAGCTTCTTCTTCTTCATCGATGTTTAAACCTAATGAAATCAATCTGTTGATTCTACCTGCGAATGAAGAAGGTTCGTCTAAGGAGAAACCTGAGGTTAATAATGCGGTTTCGTATAATAAAGTGGTTAAATCTTTAACAGTCTTGTCTTCAGATCCTTCAGCTTCAACTTTCTTCTTTAATTCCCTGATGATTGGTGATTTTGGAGAAATTTCAAAAGTTTTCTTAGAGGACATGTAAGATGACATGGTGGTGTCTCTTAAGGCTTGGGCCTTCATGATTCTTTCCATGTTAGCAGACCAACCGAATTGACCAGTTCTGATAGCAGCTGGAGCATCAACTAATTTGTGGGAGACAACGACTTTTTCAACTTGATCACCTAAGATGTCCTTTAAGGCTTTAGTTAATGGTTCAAATTCTTTAACTTCTTCTTCCCTTTGTTTCTTTTCTTCTTCAGTTTCTTCTAATTCGAAATCTTTGGTGATATCAACTAATTTCTTGTCTTCAAATTCTTTTAATTGAGTCATAGCATATTCATCAATTGGGTCAACTAAGAATAAGACTTCGAAGTTCTTAGCTTTTAAGGCATCTAAGAATGGAGATTTTTCAACAGCTTTAATTGATTCACCAGTAATGTAGTAAATATTCTTTTGGTGTTCTGGCATACGAGTAACGTAGTCAGATAATGAAGTGTATTCTTCAGTTGATTTGGTAGAGTAGAATCTTAATAATTTAGATAAAGCAGCTCTGTTTTGTTGATCTTCATGGATACCTAATTTAATGTTCTTGGAGAAAGCAGTGTAGAACTTTTCGAATTGTTCTTGGTCTTCAGCGATTTCGTTGAAAGTTTCAATTAATTTCTTAACAATGTTCTTTTTAATAACCTTTAAGATCTTGTTTTGTTGTAACATTTCTCTTGATAAGTTTAATGGTAAATCTTCGGAATCAACAACACCTCTAACAAAACTTAACCATTCTGGGATTAATTCCTCAGCATCATCGGTAATGAAGACACGACGAACGTATAATTTGATGTTATTCTTCTTCTTTTTGGATTCAAATGCATCAAATGGAGCTCTCTTTGGAACGAATAAGATTGCTCTGAACTCTAATTGACCTTCAACCGAGAAGTGTTTGACAGCTAATGGGTCTTCCCAATCGTTTGAAATTGATTTGTAGAAAGCATTGTACTCATCTTGAGTAACATCTGATGGGTTTCTGGTCCATAATGGTCTGGTTTTGTTTAATTCTTCAGTTTCAGTAACTTTTTCAGTAACTTTCTTAGTCTTTTCTTTCTTTTCACCTTCTTCGTCCTCAACTTCTTCTAATTTTGGTTTTTTGTCATCTTCATCTTTAGCTTCCTCTTCTTCTTCTTCTTCTTCTACTGGAACTTCTTTTTCAACATCTTTAGTAACAACTAATTGAACTGGATAAGAAACAAATTCTGAGTGTCTTTTAACAACTTCTTTAATTCTCTTTTCTTCTAAGTACTCTAATTGATCTTCTTTTAAGAACAATCTAAGAACGGTACCACGGCCAATCTTTTCATTTTGATCGTCTAAAGTAACAGTGAATTTACCACCAGCATTAGATTCCCAAATGTATTGTTCATCATCATTGTGTTTGGAGATGACTTGAACATGATCAGCAACCAAGAATAAAGAGTAGAAACCAACACCGAATTGACCAATCATAGAAACATCTGCACCAGCTGATAAAGCTTCCATAAAAGCTTTGGTACCTGATTTAGCAATAGTACCTAAGTTCTTAATTAAATCAGACTTGGTCATACCAATACCTGAATCTCTGATTTCCAAAACTTTTTGATCTGGTCTTGGAGTAATTCTAATAAATAATTCTGGTTCGGATTCTAATTTAGATGGATCTGATAATGCTTCATATCTAATTTTATCCAAAGCATCGGATGCATTTGAAATTAATTCTCTTAAGAAGATTTCTTTGTTTGAGTAAACTGTGTTAATGATTAAAGACATTAACTGAGAAATTTCAGCAGTGAATTCATGTGTTTCAATCTTAGCGTCAGACATCTTTGATATTAAATTTAATATTATCCGTGTTGTGATTACCTTGAAATAAAAAGAAAAAAAATCTTATTCTTGATAGAACTTCAACCTTTATATACCTCTGTTGCAAATTGGTCGACGAACAATGGCAATAATTATAGAACATTCTAAAAGCTTCCATTGATCTTGACAAGCTCTGCACGACCTTACACAAAATGAAGCAAATGGATGCTAAATCTTGTTCATATAAATGATATACATATTTCTACAATATTCTACGTAGTTCCGCAAAAGGCAAAACTTTCACTAGATATAGATACAAGGTTCGAGGTTCAAAGATTAATTAGAAAATAGGATTATAATAAATTGTTTGGAATTACCCTTCAAAAATTGCGCACCGATAATTTGCAATCTTCTTGAGGCTAATGTTGGGTGTTATGTAATGAAACAGTTTAAACAAATAGTGGCACCAATTGGTACAACCTTGTTGCCATAATATATTTATCATTAAATGGACTACTGTTGATATATCGGCAACCATTCTTATTCTGAGACAAATGAGCTTTGCGAGAAGTTCCATACAAATGAAAAACGGCCAATGCTACTCGTACTACATATGAAGAGTGTGTGTATTATCTTTTGCACTAACCCATTTCTATATTATAACTTCCTCAGTTTCAACACCACAATCAATACATCTTTTCTTAACAATGTTTAAATCACCTGGTACAGCTAAAGGAGCGGACCAATCGTGTACATGCCTTTCATCCAAAGACTGTCCATTTCTTAGTTTCCTGGTATATTCTTCCGCTCTGGTCTTCTTTCTTATCTCTCTTAATTTTTCGTTGTATCTTTTATCTCGTCTTTTAATTTTCATTGTCTCTCTTCTTTCCCATTCGTTATCCAAATCCTCTGGTGAGCCCCACTTTTTCCAGGCAAACTCCTCAACCTGATATCTTAAAAACAATTGCATCCTTGAAAAGCCATGAGGGTTCGGTTTTTCTATTCTTGGCAATAAGCTCTTATCTTTTAATTCCGGGTCTGTTAATAAATAGTCTTCACGGCATTCCGTTTTAGTTAGTAATGAATATTTATTAGGATTTGCTTTTGCGCACTTACGACAAACTCTGACTTGGTTGAAATTATTGTATAAGTTTGGGTCAATTTCAAGGGAGTCACATTCAAAACATTTAGGAGCTTTTGAAATATCCATTGGTGGAGGTAAGTCTCTAATAATATGCTGTTGTTTTTGACGCTCTTTCCATTCTTCAAGTGTTTTATTATCGGCATTTGCAGACAAGGGGTTTGAGGTATCTTCGTTTGATATAAACCCACCACGAGTATCTTTCATAGTTGAAAAATCATATTCAATGTAATCTTTCCTTTTAATGGATGGCCGTAAAACTTTACTTCTATTACTTTGTTCTTCCCTATTCAAGCTAGACCCGGGCACTTTTAAACGTTCCATCGTACTACCAGAAGCATCTCTGTTATTTTGTTGGTTTCTTCTTTGGATTTCTATTGCTCTTTTACGATTTTCTTCAATTCGTTTTCTTTGCTCTGGCGTTAATGTTATTCTGCGACGTTGGAACTTTTGAACATTATTATTGGAAGACGAAGTACTTTTAATCTGAGGTGTTATTTGTGAGGAAGTGTTTTTCGTAGAATTGGATGCTGGTTGATCGTTGGGCATGGTCTTCTTCTTGAGCCTTTCTAATGCTTTTTGTCTATTTGCCTCCTGAATTCTTGGTTAGAATTTGCCCGTTTATTAATTGTTACAAATACTTACAATTTTTCTTTTTTGATCTTCTGTAAGACTTCCTCTGACGAATGACATTAGTGCTTATTTGTAGCTGTCTATGGTTTAGTTGAAATGCAATGATAACTATGTAATCTGACTTGAATTTTAATTTAGAATTAGATGCAAATCACGTGCCGATAATTTTGTTCGTATTTATCAATACGAACAAAATCATGTCAGTAATTGAACCTAAGAGGTCTTTTCAAAAGCAGTTATTCTATCTTTCTTTTTTTCCTAATGAACTATTACTGAGTTTCTCAAAACAATGAAGAATATCTGATTCATCTATGCGCAAGGAGATAGTTGTCTGCGTCCATATTGTTTACCATAATGCTTACGAACAGTTAATAATTCAGATTAGTGCTCTCTATAAGTTATTGATTTTATCGCATATTATGAAAAAGAAAACATATATTACTGCAATACAATTAAATTTTGAAAAGTGGTCAAGAGTAGTCAAAGGATGTTTTAACAGAGTTAACTTGATTGGAGCGCCGCACTAAATACGAATGTGCACCCGTTTTGCGACCACAATATCTAGATAGAAGTTTATTCAACACCAGTTTCCTGCTCCAGTTTTATCTATCATTTTGCGAAATTCATAGATAAATGATCTTCAATTATTGTAAGGGTTTAGTTATAAAATCTCGTAATAATAAGAATTGCTTCAATTTGAACGCAAAGACATTATTTACGATGAAATGACGACAATTTAGAGACTGAGAGAAGCCACTTCCACATGTCTCACTTTGAGGAATTGACCCACTATTTTTTAACAAAGCTTGGCTTCAAATAAATATTTTTTCTCTTTCAAAATCACTAACAATTTAATATAATGCTTGTCATAGGATAACTTAATTAATGATCAAAAGTATTGAAAAATTTGTTAATGTGTGGATTCAAGATAGCTGCAACTCACGTGATCATTCAGATTTTGATCTATACCATCACGTTAAGCATGCCACCGTTGATACCTTGCAGCCACCACATTTTCTTAGTTCGTCTTTCGAGCAATTTTAGTATAATTGGACTGCAAGGTATGGACAATTTATACGTGATATGATATGATATTGGCGATTTTAGTGGTTTGTTGCAGTATTCTCTTTTAAAATCGCAAGAGAAAAAATGTTTGGCAGATCCAAATTATGACAATATATTAGTAGGTGACTTTCTCCAAAGTTAAGTTTTGTAGTAATATATTTAAGATATAGATAGTTGATTTATAAGATGGCTAAAGAGGAACAACCTAGTTATTCAGATAATGATGATCGTAGATTACACAATAACCTGGAGAAAGGTGTTGAAGTCGAAGTCGGTGCATCAGTTTATTCAACTGAAAGTGGATTAACCCTTTCATCATCTAATCCTTTTTTGGATCCCAAAGTTGCTGAATACTATAGTAATTTATATGAAAGTACAAAGTATGAGTGTCGTGAAGCGTTTGATCCTGACTTTGAATGGGCCCCAGAAGAAGAAAAGAAGGTACTTAGAAAATTGGATTATAGGGTTGCATTAAGCGCCTGTATCATGTTTGTAGGGTTGCAAGTTGATAGAGGTAATCTTTCTCAAGCGGCTGCTGATAATTTTCTAGAAGATTTAGGGTTGACTACAAATAATTATAATACTGGTAATACTATCTTCTTAGTTTCATTCTTATTAGCTGAACTACCATCTCAATTAATTTCAAAAGCTTTGGGTCCTGATATTTTTATCCCAATCCAAATTATTGCTTGGAGTATTGTTGCTATGTGTCAAGGTGCCTTACTGGGAAAAGGCTCTTTTTATGCTACGAGAGCCTTAATTGGTCTTTTAGAAGGAGGTTTCATTGCTGATTTGGTGTTATGGTTAAGTTACTTTTACAAGTCAAAAGAATTGCCAGTGAGATTATCCTGGTTCTGGACAACATTATCTTTAGTTCAAATTTTTACCTCCTTACTAGCGTTTGCTATTTTGAGGTTAAGGGGTGTCCATGGTCTAGAAGGTTGGAGATGGTTATTTATTATTGAAGGTTTAATTACACTATTGATCGGGATTTCTGCATTTTATCTTATGGTTCCATCTGCTGTTCAAACAAAAAGCAAATTAAATCCTAAAGGATGGTTTACTGATAGAGAAGTTAAAATTGTTGTAAATAGAGTTTTAAGAGATGATCCAACAAAAGGTGATATGCACAATAGACAAGCATTAACTCCTGGACGAATTTGGAAATCATTTTGTGATTATGACTTGTGGCCAGTCTATGCCATTGGACTAATTGCATATATTCCAACTTCTACAATCACACCATATTTAACATTAGCTTTAAAACAATTAGGATTTTCCACTTTCAACGTCAATCTATTGACTATTCCATATAACGTTTTGCATATTGTATTTCTCTTGGCAATTACTTGGCTTTCAGAAAGAATCAATGAAAGGACTTGGGTATGCTTTGCCGTACCACTCTACTCGGTGCCATTGTTAGGTGTTATTCGTTGGTGGAGTGGATCGGGTGTTAATGCTTGGGGAACATGGGCTGTTGTCACTGTTTATCTCGGTGTCCCATACATTCATGCTATTTGTGTAGCCTGGGTTAGTCGTAACCTGGGCTCAGTGAGGTCTAGATCTGTTTCTAGTGCTGTTTACAACATGTGTGTTCAGCTTGGTGGTATTGCTGCAAACAATATCTACCGTAAAGACGATGCGCCTTTATATCATAGAGGTAACCAGCAACTTTTCATTATTTCCCTTGCATTAGCTCCATTATTACTATTAGTTAAAGCTTATTATGTTTATAGAAATAAGAAGAGAGATAGTATTTGGAATGGTATGACTGGAGAAGAAAGAGAAGATTATATCGCCAATACTACCGATGAAGGTAATAAGAGACTAGATTTTAGATTTGATCATTAAAGGCTATAAGTTAGCAAGTTCAGTTCTTCAATTGATAATTGTTAACAAGTTTTAGATTTATTTTTAATATATTCCTATTTTAAGTGACTGTATAGTTCTATTCCATACAAAGTTGCAAATCTTACTACGCAAATATTGCCACGTCTGTAGATAACACTTCGAAAATGAGAACATAGGTCAGTACCATCTTTTCAGTTCAAGGTTGCTTCTCATGGCTAATATAGTAAAGACAACAACGTATAGATCAAAAATGTATGGGTTAGCACAAATGTGAACAAAATCTAAGTAATTACCAAATCAATTAATTAGGGTTGTGAATTTTATCATCATCCTCCAGTGATGTCTCTAGCTTCTCACTATAAGTATCTTTTCAAGCTTAAAAACTATCTGAATGGATATATCAAACCAAAGTCTAGGCAATTTGTAACTATATATTCTTCAGTAACGTTTGAAATAAGAGAAATATTTAATCGTTCTTTAGTTTCCAATATACATTTCTTCGCAAGAAGTATTGTCCCATTTATTTTTCTTTGACTTTTGAACGAGTTTAGTGTCAATTCAAATGTCCATTCAGAAATGTTTAGTTTGAACTTAACTAACAACCTTGATAATTTCAATATAAAAAAACATCACACAAAAGTGCAAATATAGGATCTATCCTATATTCAATAGTGGCGATTACAACGATAACAAAAGCATCCTTTGTTAGACAAACCAATGCCTTAAAAATTTTATTGATTGATATTCTTGATACTTCCTAGAAAATAAAATATAAGTGAAATATTACCTAAAATTTTGATTATAGTTGACACTACTAAATCCAGTCAAATAGAATGGTAGTGCATAAATTAAAGGTACTTTTATTTATTAATAACAAGTGATATTATTTTGGGCTTCAGTCTCCAAAATATACTCTTTTTTATATGGATCAAATAAAAAACTTTGCATATCATGCATCATTCAAAAGTTATTATATATAACATGGTTCAAAGACAAAATTCACAAGACACTCCGCAGGATTGCACTTCTTTTATTAAGGAGGATGTTAAGAATTCCAATATCGCTATCATCGACATCTTAATCTGAGTTTTGTGATTCAAATTGGACCAATTCATATATTACGTGATATGAAGTAAGCGATAGTAATCTGTTAATTTATTTAAAGTTGAAGCCCTTTGTATTGAGGATTGTCTCCTTCAAGTCCACTAATAGCCAATTTAAATAATTCATCAATAGTGTTTAAAACAATCCTTGCCTGTTCCCTAACTAGCAAATCATTATCAGTTTCATTTATATATTTCAAAACATATATCACTTTTTCCCTGTATGCTTCTGGAAACGGAACTTCTTTAGTATTCGATGTACCAATAACTAAATCATGTATTAGAAAAATCGAAGATCTTCTCATTATTGCACTCTCACGGTTGGTTTCTAATTGCAATATACCTATGGCACAGTCTAATGCATTTTCTAAATCATCGAGAATACCTAAAGGATTAGTTTTGCAACATAAACCTAATAACGACATACTGGACATCCTTAATCTGTTGTCAACTTTATTGGAATCGTTCGAAGGTCTTCTAATCAATTTAAGTGTAGAGCCAACAATTAAAGCAGCCGATTCACCAGAGAATAATTCATTAGCATTTTGAATATACCTTAATAAAACCTCACCAATTTTCAATCTTTCATCTAGCTCAGTATCGTTACTATCATTTAAATATATGCTAGCTAAAATCTTTAAGACTTCCTTTTCATCCCATCCAATTAAACTTTCGAGACCTTTAATAACATTAAGATAAATAAATGGTTCAGGGTCTTTTAATTGAACTAAATGTAAATTAATTACAAATTCTAGACTTACCACTTCACTTTTTTGTTCAACTAACTGCCTCAATAAATATAGACCATGTGCTCTGATAGGAACTAAAGGATCATTTAAACTAGTGACTGCCCTTGTGAGAATTTTGGCATGCATATCTTTAGTAGTTACGGGTGGCTCTTCTCCACTTAATATTATTTCAATTCTATTATACAAAGACCTAGATGCATTAATTGTCGATTCTGGATATCCAGCAGAAGATTGGTATATTTTTCTTAATGAAATCGTGATTTCTCTTAATAACTTATAACAATTTTCATCTAGATCGACCGATGATTCAGTTATTATGACTGATAATAACTCCAAAACAATTGGTAATGCCTGCTGTAAATCATCTTCATCAACTTCATCATCAGAATCTTCATCATCAGAATTTTTATCAACGATAAGTTTCAGCTTCTTTGCTTCAGGCTTAGATTCGCTTGCATTCAAAAAGCTATTTACAATTTCAAGCATTTCCAATGGAGATTTTGCTAGACTTTCTTTAAATTTGTTACCAATGCGTTCTAACAATCTTAAATCAATAAGCATAAAAAATGGATTTTCCTCTTCACTTAAATTAACCTTGTCCTCATCAACTTTTAACCATCTCTTTAAAATTATGACGAACAACTTTTGAATCAAATCATCATCCAATTCACTTAAAATGTTTATAAAATACTCGCAATTCGAATCCAAATTATTTAAAAATTTGTTTATTTTATTATCTTTAATATCTGCACTGATACTGATTGGCTTCTTACAAATTTCTACTAAATCATTTGGACCTATTTTAAATTCCCAACTATCACCACCTTCACAAAGAAGATTTTTCACTATTATATCAAGGCCGTAGGCAACGTTCTCATCTCCTTCTGAGTCTTTCATTACAGTGAAATAGCTAACTAGTATACCGGTTATGACTTCTGTTGGTCTAGATTGCTTTTTAAGAAATACATAATAAGACCAAACTGATAACAATATTGGATTAAATAAAGCTTTTAGCAATTCTGGAGATAATCCATTGTTAGTTAAAGATATCAACACATTAATATTATTGTTTAATTGAGATTCAGTAACTAGTACAGTGGCACCATTTTGGTCAGTAGGATTAAGTCTACTCCAAATCTTTTTCAAGAAAAAGTCTTGTATAACAAGTGCATTTTTATTCCACAATTTTTCCAACACAAATCCGATGCAACTGGTAACAATAGGCTTATTTATATTGATCAATAGTTCATAACATTGATTACCAATGTTGGTAAAGTAAACAACAGTATTAACAGATTTAGGTTTCAGTAAAACAACATTGGCAACATGACTGTATTTCTCAACATTAATTTCTTCGTGTTCTCTTAATCCTAAAACAAATTCAATTAATGACAAGAGCCCATCTTTTCTTGGAGCGTCATAATGCAATGCTTGCAATTTAGTCATAACAAACTGTTTAAAAAATTGGGGTGAGGGCGTTGTGAGTAGTAGAGAATATGATTGGAATAATTCATACGTATCGGGAATATGAGTGATTAAGGACTCATACTCGGACGAGACCTTGGCTCTTTTAGCGGACTCAAAATAAGGTACAGTAATTAAAGCAATTGAAACGGTTAGGAAATCAGAATATCCAGTCCCCCTTAGGAGTAAATCCTTAATATCCGAGTCAACAGTAAAGATTGTCAAAAATTTATCATAAATAAGAGTCAACAATTTTTCACAATATTCAAACTTGGTGTGGTTGCTACATGAATTAGACTTTTGTGGTAACTGATCTATTTTTATAGTTTGTTTTTTCTTTGCATAATCGTTCATCCTTCTTTTTTCAAACGGTATACCTATGCGAAAGGTGTTAAGGGCAGGATAAACACCATGGATAATTATCAAATTGACCAACTTACTAAACGTCTTGATATCATGTAACGATATCTTAATCAAGTTTTTGTCATCATTAGGATTGCTTTCAATTGAATATCTCTGAATGTCAATTAAATAATCTAGCAATTTTTCAATAACTCTATATCTTCGAACAAACTCTCGGCTTTCCTTCTCTTCAATTTTCACTCCTCCAAATAATTTATCATCAAGATTTTCAATTCTTATTTCATCAATAGCGCCACTTAATATGTCTTCTATCTCAATAAATAACTTATCCAAAGGTGTGTTACCAAGGTATTGTGGTTTATGTAATCCTTTGCGCTGATGATCTCTAGATGCATAAACTTCTTTTGGGCCTCTCCTTATTGTAGTTTTCTTCGGCTTTGCGGAATATGGATTTTTTATATTAGATCTCAGATCAATATCACGAGTAGATATCTCCTCTATTTTCGGAGGCATCGTGTTGATTCAAGCTATGATAGTTTTTGCCATCTACCACTTGGCTCTCCAGAAGGATTGATATTTATACAGTTACCATTTAATAATATGCAGTCCATATTTTCACTGATTTTTTTTTTGGCATCGCCGTTGCACTAACGATGATAGCGTTAGGCATACTTACTTCTTATTGATAATTTGTATTACAACGGCGCTTATCTATATAGACCTAACTTATTTGAACATTATATTTGCATATATTAAACCCTGCTGAAAAGAAAACGATACATAAGAAACTACAGAATGGCATCAGAAGAGATTACAACCTTGACCCAGGAAGAGATGGACTGTGTGATTTATGATTCAAGGGAAGGAGATTTAGAGACTTTGAAGGAAATATTTGAGGAAATAGGCCCAAAAACATTGTTGACCATCAAAGACGATATAACTTTGAGCACTCCCATCCATATGGCAGCTGCAAATGGGCACTTTGAGGTTGTCAAATACTTGCTTTCAATTGTGCCAAAAAAAGATGCAATTAAGCTAGCTTCTCAGCCAAACGAAACCGGAAACACTCCTTTGCATTGGGCCGCCTACAATGGGCATCTCTCTATAGTTGAGTTGTTATGTGATCAATACAACATTGATGCGTTCGCAAAAAACGCAGCTGGTCATGACGCAATATATGAAGCTGAAAACAACAACCAGCAAGAAGTGGAAAGTTGGTTCTTAAAAAAGTATGCCGTCGAAGTTGATTTCAAGGTTGAAGAGGATGGCGAGGATACTAGAATTACATATAAACCTGGTAATGAGAGTAAAGAGGCTGACGAAAGAGCTGCTGCTGCCTCTGATCCCGAATCTACCGATGAACTTGCAAAGAAAGCCAACGACTTAAGTCTTAACTCAACATAGATGTATATATATCTTGTAATAGACATGTATAATATTGTTTAATAACTATATTACTTTTCATTAGTGTAATTATATCTTTCCATATAGTAGTGTGTAAATCAAATGGAATTTTCTGTAAATTTTCAAATTTTTTTCTTCAGAAATTAGACGGCAATATAAAGTTATCAACACTCCTTATAGTATATACACTTCATATTCATTGCATCAATAATATCAAAACATATAAAATGAGTGATTTAGGTTTTGATCCTACGTTAAAGAAGAAAAAGAAAACCAAAAAGACAGAAGAATCAGCATCTTCAACCGCATCACCAGCAGCCTCAGGAAATTTTGATGATATGTTTGCAGGTCTAAAGAAGAAGAAGAAGTCTAAGAAAGTTTCTGAAGAATCACCAGAGAAATCTGAGTCCCCGATCTCAGATGACTTGGCGGCGTCTTTGGGTGACCTCAGTTTAAAGAAGAAGAAGAAGAAGTCAACCAAAAGTCTGGATGCTACTGATTTCGAACAACAGTTAGAGAAGGCGGGATTTGAAGACTTGAGTATTAGCATCACGGAAGAACCAGCGACCCCTGAAAATGGAGGCTTACCATATGAGCAATTATTGTCCCGTTTTTTTACCATTTTAAAGAAGAATAATCCTGAGTTAGCTGGTGATAGGTCTGGTCCAAAATTCCGTATTCCTCCACCAATTTGTCAAAGAGAAGGTTCAAAAAAGACTTTATTTGCCAATGTTCAAGAAATCGCTACTGTTTTACAAAGAAACCCAGAACATTTAATACAATTCTTGTTTGCGGAATTGGGTACTTCTGGTTCTATTGACGGTGAAAAGAGATTAGTGTTAAAGGGTAAGTTCCAACCAAAGCAAATGGAGTCTGTTTTAAGAAGATATATCATTGAATATGTTACTTGTAAAACTTGTAAATCTATGAATACTGAATTAAAGAGGGAATCAGCTAACAGATTGCATTTCTTAAGTTGTAAGGCTTGTGGTTCTACGAGATCAGTTTCTTCGATCAAGACCGGTTTCCAGGCCCAAATTGGTAGAAGAAAGAGAGCATAGAATGGCTCAAAGGTTCCTATATGTTATTAACGGCTTCTATATATATCTAGTAGTGTTTCTATGTATAATAAATAATACTCACTAAGTAAAGTTTAAACCTTCAATAACCTTTTTTAAAGGAGAACACCAACTACTGACGCCATCATTGACTATCATAAAAGTTACTATATCTTGTTTGATCATAGATATGTCTTGATTATTTTGACCATTTATGACTGAATAAACACTGGAAAGAACATTTATAAAAAATGATTTATGCTCCCCAGATAATGAGCTGTATGCCTTTGTAAGCTTTGATCTATAATGTGCAAGTTCCTTCTCTGGCAAGTCAGTAGAATGCTCCAATAATTTTTGTAAAAAGCTACTTGCATCAACTATTGATTCTGCTGTCAATTCAATCTCTTTTGAATTCTTAGCAGAAATACTACTAATATTGGAAGGTTTGGAGTCTAATGTGTTAGGTAATTTAATCGAACTTAAAGAGGTGCTCAGACTATTTAAAGATACGGTGCTTGAATCCGTTTGAATGACAGTCCTGGACGTTCCTCCATTCAAATTATGGCCAACTCTTTGAATCCTTCTTCTTGAAGATTTATTCAAACTTGAAGAAGAGGAATTATTACTTGGTATCATTAATGGTGGACAATCATTCCAACCTTCTAGGACATCACCCCTTTGCGCTTTGGTTATTGTCATTTTTTATGATTGTGGGTTACTGTGAAATCAATGAAATTAATTTTGGGAAAAGTATAAAAGATATTACTATACAAGAAAAAAATATCGTTATGGACAAGAATATATCATATATTTTTCATTACTATCTCAAGGTTTTATATAACTAGAACAAGTTATCTGGACGATATTCACAAAATCGCCTGTTAAATATGTTTACAAAGTTGTATGAAAATTTCAGTTGTTATCGTTCACGTGCAAACCCATACATTAACAATATTTATTGTCTTCTAGTTAACTCCAACGCTTTATCTAATAATTTATCAACTGGGGGCCTCTTTTCGCTTTCCAATTCTAAGCATTCTTTGATTAGTTCAATCAATTCATTTGAATATCCTCTCTTATCTTGAGGAATGGTGTATTTGCCTTGAGAAATTGCCAAATTTAGATTAGCACCTTGCTCAAGTTCCAATTTTTCAAATGGAGAATATCCAAAGCAGCAGCAGTACAACAAGCACCCTAAAGACCATATGTCAGTTTTTTCAGTTATTTCTGTGTTAGTTGCAACATCTAAGAGTTCAGGGGCTCTATATGGTAATGTACAATGTTCTTGCGCAAAGTCTGTTAAAGTTAAAGCTTGCTGACGATTTTTAACTGCTAATCTTGCTCTGGTGCATGAACCAAGATCAACCAAAACTGGTAATCCTTCAGCTGATAGCATAACGTTGGCAGGCTTTATATCTCTATGTGCAAATGGAACCGATTCCTGTAATGCGGTACTGTTGGACTGACTTTCTCCATAATCCTCGTCTTCGCTTTCTGCTGGCAATAATACGTCATCCTCATCTTCTTCGTGGCTAGCTGTTGATCTACCTGTTTTTTTAAATTTGTGCATTACTTGTAGACCCCTACATATACCAATAAGTATCTTCAAAATTTCATCTTCTTCCATTACTTCGTTATTTAATACGTTATAATTAATTATGTCTTGTATCGACTTTTCAAAATATGGCAATAATATGTATATAGTCTTGGATCCATCACTCTCATGTACTATTGCCTCATCAATAGACAGAATTATGTATGGCGTCTTCGAGCTACTAAAACAATGGTAATTTCTAATTTCTTTTAAAGCGTTCTTAAAAGATTCATCATTTGACCCAAATGGACACCTTATCTTCTTCAAAGCATATAATGAATTGTTATTGGATTTATGTGATACTAAGTAAACATACGAGTATCCTCCTTCTCCTAGTAGTCTAATAATCTTGTACTTATTATTATTAATAGAAATGTATGGAGAAGATAGGTCTGGAAAGCACGGCAAGCACCTGCTAATCAATGATAATATAAGATCCATCTAAATGCAATTATATGTCTATTCTATAGATAAAGAAAGTATTAATTAAATCAATTATCTAAATAACATAGGAAAACATATTTAGGTGCGCGACTTGAAGCTTTCAATGTTATACGTTCTAGGAAGGTATCTTTAATGACTATATATACTAAGTATAACTACCAAACTATATATTAATCTATTCTTAATGAGCTCCCCTAAATCATTGTCCCCACCTCCACCATCTTTAGATGCTAAAAAGTCTACTTCTCCTTTGAGAGCTATGCTGGAAACACCACCTATTAAGTCAAACTCGCCGAATATGAAAGATGGTCCGGAAAAGGACGATATGGAAATAGATAGTCAAAATAAGAAGTATTTCGAAGAAGATGAAGATCCATTGAACAAATTACAAAATTTAGAAATTTTGCCAGAGTTATTCAACCTATTTCAGGATTTACAATCAGGAGCTATGCTGGCGAAAGATTTTGACAACAATGCTGGTAGTATAAGACTAAAGCTTTCCAACTTGAACCAATATTTGCAAGAAATAGAGGGTATAAATGAATCGGTTAAGGTGAGAGAATCTAGGATTGAGAACCTAAAGAATAGTAATGCAAGAAAATATGAGTTTTTGGATAAATTTAGACAAAAAGTTGAAAGTGAATTGAACTCTACTTAATGAAAATATCATATCCAAAACGAATATCAAAAGACGATTATATAAAAGGTTATAAATGAGAATGTTTGCACTTTTAACTAGGTTATTCAGACAAGAAATGTCACGAGCACTATTAGAAGTTTATATACAAAGGTGCTATTCGGTTCAAATAGGTACTGCTGCTATCCAAAAAATATAGCTTTCATACAGAGTTGATTAATGTAGAGTTCAAATATATACCACTTAATTTAACTCTCATATTATGACTTTTTAACATGATATGACCCTTCACTATCGTCTTATGATTGTCCATCTTTTCAGATTGGGATGTATTAACGGGCAGACTGAATAAAATTATTTTACTTACTTCATTTCATCCAATTCTTTTATCTGTCAATTATAAACGAGGACAAGTGATATTGGAAAAGCGTTTAAATTTTATCAATATCCATATATGCGATAATTCTTCAAGTTTTTCTGTAAACTCTGATTTTAAGTGTATTTGGATTATTTGCAATAATGGAAAATATAATGAAGCTGATATTCATCAGAATGAGACAATTATAAAAGTAAATTGATTATCTAAATGGTAAATTTTATTAAGGTCCTTTTCAAATAAGACACGCTATTATCAAATACACAAGAAAACCAATAGCCAGGTCACTGTTATTAAAACTTTTTTATTGACTTCAAAGAAACTATGTTCTAAACAAAAGCTAACACTTTATATACTAAATAAATATATACGAGTATAAAGAACAGCACTTGATAGGTATAATCGTGATGAAACAAATATAATATTACTTGAACTCAATCTCTTTTGACATCCTTAATCTCTTTGCCAACTTTTTCTTTTGATACATAACCAATAGCACCTAATCTTTCAACTAAAAGTGGGTGTGAATGATGATATGATGAATACAACCAATCGGCATCCATTGTGGATAAGTTTTCACTCAACAATTTAATTAAGGCTCTCGATAAATCATCTGCATAACCATGTTGTTTGGCATAGGCATCCGCTTCATATTCATTTTTCCTTGATAATAAATTCATACTAAATTGAGCAAGGCATTCAATTGGTTGAAAAATATCATTGAACAACATAAAACCTACCATAATTGGTTGAATGGAAGTAAAGCCAAATGATGAATATAATGATTTGTTATTAATAAAAGCTGAAAACATCGAAAAACATAGAAGTAAATTTGCCTGGGAAAACAATAACATTTGTGGCAAATGTGATAATTTCCAATGTCCAATTTCATGGGCTAAAACAGCAACGGTTTCATCAATGGTGGAATGATTAATCAATGTATCATATAAAACAATTTGTTTACTCCATGGTAAGCCAGTGAAATAAGCATTTGAATGCGAAGATCTTTTAGAGCCGTCAATAACATATAACTTAGTCAAAGGAAATTTCTGCTTTTCCGCTAAATCTTCAATTGCTGTCTTTAACTCACCTTCTTCTAACGGAGTGAACTTATTAAATAACGGTTGAATCAACGTTGGAAAAATGGTCATACCAACCAATTGAACAATCAAGACTAATCCCATAGTGTACAAGATAAATGAATCACCAAAAGAATCAATAATTTTTAAGAATGCCGCTGCAACTGGTGAACCAAGAACAATGCCTAAAACTAAACCTTTGACTTTATCTGTAAGCCATAATTTTATAGTTAATTTGTTAAAACCATACTTTTCTTCTAAAACAAAGTTAGAATAATATGATAATGGTAACGAAACAATAGTACTAACAATCTGAGTTGAAAACAAGAAGAAAAGAGATTGGGTGATAACTCCACTCATAAACTTAGGTAAAACAATAGAGCATTTTGACATTAAAACCCCACTTAAATTCCAGAACTTTGGTAATAAATCATACTTAATAATTGCTAAGTTTTGAAATAAGTTAATTGTATCAGAGACGAAACCAAACCTAGCTTTAGCACGGGAATAATCTTGAGATTTGTCAAATGTTTCTTGCGAAATTTCTGCTTTTAAAGTAGCGGGTGGTGAAGTTCTTTTCAAAACTTGATACTGGCGGTAATTTAAGTAATTTTCATAGAGAAAATTAGCAATTGTAAGACCAGTTATAATTGATTTCCAATTTAAACTTGGGTTATCAAGGAACGATAACGTCTATTACTTGTCAGTAATTAACTTTTATACGCCATTATAAGTAAATATACATACATTTGCCAATGAAAACATATTACTTCCCAAATAATACGACTAAAGAGTTTATTTCATCATAAAATGCATAGTGGCGCTTAAATTCTCAACAACAAAATCCAAATGCGAGGTGTTCTCAGTTTAATGAAGATTCTTCTGAACACGTTAAAGCTTCGAGGTTATAAATACAACAATAACTAATGTAACTAACAATTTTGAAAAGAAAATTTCGAATTTTTCGTTTCACTAATTCTAACAATACGTGAAATGCTTGTTGTAGAGTCAAAAGTGAGTTGGCTTCAACAAAAAATTGTACAGCTATAAGCCACGTCTACAATATGAGCTATGACATAGGAAACATTTTCTGTTAAGTTATCATATTTACCGTTTGAGAGAAATTTAATTGATATGTAATTGGACATTCTGTATGAGACACTAAAGAAAACTTCAATTACAGTCAATGGTTGAGATAAAAGCTTTGCCTCTTATTAGTTCTTTCGACAATTTCTGTATCAACTTCTGATAAATCATCCTTACGCAAAAGAGCAATGACGTCTTCAAATATTTACATATCTGTGAGGTTTGAAGCTGATAGCTATATGCTTCTAAACATGCATTAATGATAGAGCTGAACAAGTAATTATTGGGATCATAGTAGCTAAAAAATTTCTTAGTCGCGTGGTTTTATTCGACCAGATCAAGACAATAACGTTTAAAAAAGTTATTCTTAATAAACTTTCACCCAATCGATACAAATATGCCATCATCTATCAATCTAAACCAAATGGCCTTACCTAATTTATCAACTATTTCGCAATATCCCGCTTTAACGGTGGGTTTAGCTATTTTCACCTTCTTTTTGTTAATTATCGATTTGTCGACCAATTACTCTTTGAGCCAGAAGTTCTCATTATATCCATATGCTCCGTTCAAATTCGACTTAAATCGTCTTTCTTTCTATCTTTTATTCCATCAAGGGTTCATTCATTGGTTGTTGAATATAATTGGTTTGTTTACTCCCTTGGCGATGTTTGAAAGAACCCATGGTACTGTCTACACTGGTATCACATTGAATCTATTGACAGTAACAGCAGGTTTACAGTTTAGTGTTGTTGGAACCATTTTCTATCCAAATACGCATGTCATAGGGTTATCCGGTGTTGTATTCCTGTTTCTAAGCTATGTTGCTTATAAAGAGCATCAATTTAATCCGGTTCTTTACACATTTAAATACCAAGGAAGAGAATACTCGATTCCAACCATATACTCCCCATTAGTATTCTTGATCATTTGCTCTGTTTTACTTCCTGGCTCCTCATTTTGGGGTCATTTGGCTGGCATTTCGTCTGGTTATTTATTGGCCCTTGACTATTTGAAAATTTTGTATCCTCCACTGAAAGTTATCTTGTTTATTGAAGCTAAACTTGCTACTGCTATCAAGAAATTGGATGGTATTGTTACATATTACAAAGAGTCAGATGCGATTGACATTAGAGGTGTAAGTTATAATCCAATCCTTAGTCAAGATATTGAAAGTATGGCCGGTAATTCCGCTACTTCAAGTAACTTTAGAGGTGAAGGTAATATCTTGGGTGCTTAATCACCTTACATATATAATAACTCAATTGTACAGTAGTAATTAGCTATAGAGTAAATATCAATCAAATGATAGTAGTTTTATGAGTTTAATAGAGAACCCCACAACAACTCAAAACCGCGGGATTCGCTAAAGTGAATAAAAAACAAGCACACACTCTTAAGCATATTTACATCAAGTTGTTCCATCCTGTTATATATCATAATAATCCTCTAATAGTAGCATAAGTTCGATATGGGGAAGATTAGAAAGTCAAGTTCAAATGATAACGGTTTGGTGGATTTGAAAGATAATAATACCTTAACTCATACAGCACAAGATAGAAGGAAATCAAAATCAAGAGATGAATCTTTCATTGATAAAAATAAAGAGAAGGAAGTAGATGACTTACCATATAAGGGCCAAACAAACTTTAATAGTAATAATAATGCTAGTAGTAATAATGATTCTAGTAACATAGACCCAAAACCTACACTATCATATTTAAAAAAGAAAAAGCGCCGAAATAAGCCGAAGACAAAAACACAAGTTACGCAGACAGCTAGCATTTCGGAGAACCTGGAAAGGTTCGCTGGTGAAATCAATCCAACTGAAAAAGTCACAAAGGAGTCGATTAAATCGGAAACTTTCACAATTGATGAAATATCAGCAAGAGATAACGAAGCCAACAATGGCTCAGCAACAGCTAGTAGTGTAACGGATAGCCAGAAGAGCAAGTTAAATATGGATTTATTAAAAGTAACTCAATTAAGCACGCCTCTTAGCCCCAGAAAACAGGCTATAATGAGGTACAAGAATAGTGATGATGAAATAAACAAAGGATCATTTATAAATGAAATTAAAGTAAATTTAAAGAACAAAGATAGAAATTCATCACAGGAAACAGATAGATCGGATGGCAATAAATATTCTTTACAAAATAATTTAGATATGGATGAGAAAGTGACTCTCTTCAAGTATAAATCTTCAAAAATTTTAGTATTTGATGAACAGTTGCATGAAAGTTATTCGAATTCCTCTGGAAGATTACTAGGTCATGGTGAATTTGAAATTTTCCAATTACATAATGGAGATGTTACATATCTATCATGTGGTCCTTCATTTATCTATCCATTATTGCCTAAATTAAAGATTTTAAGAATTAACTTCAATCAATTCATTCTACCAATAGTCAATCCTGAACGATATTGGAAGATTTTCATTAATTCAGACGAATCAAATGTAATTGAAGTTTTAGAGAGTACATTTGAAAGAGTTGTTAAATATAGAAACTTGTTCTTTGAAAATAATAATAGAATTGAAGAAAAAGAAACGAATGACATCAAAAACATTGATAAGCAGCCTCGTGAGTTGAAAACCTCTTCAGTTAAGGACGAAATTGAATCAAACAATAATGATGATATCATAGATGCTAATATCGCTAACTTTCCTGCTTTATCTAACGAAATAAAGGTTCCCGAATCACCTCCATCAGCCCCAACGTCTCCTCGGGGTCTAGATAATAATGATTATTTAGATTTGTTAACGCCTACTAAAAATCCAGAGCTAGGTCCAGGTTGGTCTTTGAACAGAAAAAGATCAGATCAATCAATCACCAGTGCAATGGCAAGCCTTGATATTCGCAACACAATTACTAACAATTTTTATCCAAGCACTAGAAGAAATGAGGTTATTAAAGACGCAAATAAATTATTTCAACCAAGACCCCAAAGGTTCAATCAGTCAAATCCGTATCAAGAACATCAACAATCCAAAGAAACTGATCAAAAGTCGGATTCGTCAATGGATTCATTATTAGACGAATATGAAGAGAACATTTCAATAACCAAGCCAAGAGCTTTTCCTGAATCAAAAGTTCCACCAAGAAAAATGTCAATAGCCTCATCCTCATTTATAAATCCGCCAAATTATTCAAGTCAATCGTTCCAAGTCCCTGTGGCGAAGATGGATAACTTGTCTAATGATGTTGAAGATTTTCCAACAACTTCTTTAAGCGAATATAATAGGATTCATAATGGCGGACTCTCTAAATCAAGAAGATCTTCAAGGAGTGAAATGTACAGTTCAGCAAATAATAGGATGGAATCAAATAGGTTTCCAAAATCAAGGTCAACTTTTAGCGTAAGTAGTAATACTCATCAAAATACTGAGTTGAATAATACATACAAAAAGATATACAAATCGATCACTCAAAGAAATTTGGCCCATTTTTTAGATGATGAATCGTCATTAGTTAAATCCCATAGACAACAATATATTCAGCCAAGTTCTAGATCAAGTATCGTTCCAAACACTAGTCTGCAATATTTAAATCATAAAGGAAGTTATGCTAGCAGCGTAATTAGTGAGCGTATTGGTTCATCAACACGTTACAATGATCCAAGAAGAAAAAACTTGGATGCATTAAATAATAAGAATATTAAATTGGACTCATCGGAAATTTATAAGATTATTAATTCAAGTCGTTCAAAACACTCAGGTCATTATCCAGTGCAAAATAATATATCAAATAATAGTGGAAGGAGTCTCGCATCAAGACTTTTTGGTTGGTAAAAAAGTATATTGTATCATATTTAAAGTTATTTATTTCTTCATACTACATTCTTTGTAAAATAGAAAAGGAAAATGGAAATTTTTATTAATATGTATGTAACAAAAAATAAAAGAGTAGTTAAAAAGTAAACAAAAGGGCAATATATACAAATTATTCATATACAAAAGTAAGCATGAAAATGATCTGTGAAAAAAGATTTAATAATGAAGGAAAATCATGCTTTATAATTTACATTAAATCTTCAATTCCTTAAAATTTTTTCATTATAATCTATATCACATGAAATGGGGCTTTTCTCATTAAGATAGAAATTTAAGATTAACTTAATTGTGGGGAACCTGGAACAGGATTTCCATTAGCGTCAACTAAACCTTGTTGCATCATCATTAATTGTTCATTACCAGCTGATTCAAATTGTAAACCTAAACCTAATCTGGAAGAATTCTTAATATGATCAATTTCACCAGAGAATAAAATTGAAACGGTTGGTAAAACTCTCTTTTCCATGAAAACACCGACTTTACCAGTTGAATCTAATTGACCTCTGAATACGGATTGACGGTATTCGTATTTTGCACCAATTGTAGTTTGACCTTCAATAACTGGTTCAAATCCAATTGGAGTACCCATTAATGAATCAGTAACTGGTTTCATTGAGGCAGAAATTTGGGTTTCTAAACCGGCTTCAACCTTGTCGGAAACTTTTCTCCAGAATGAAGCAATCAAAGCACCTTGTGCTTGTAATTGAGCTGAAGCAATCCAATTACCAGCATTGTAACGAGCAACATAAGAGACGGCACTATCTGGTGGGACCGATCCAGCTTGCTTGGAATACATGGCTTCTAAACCAACTGCAAATTTAGAAGTTAAGGATTGTAATAAAGAACCAACAGCGACACCACTGAAACCGCCATCCAAAAATGAAGGGTTCAAAGTTTTTAAATTAATGGAAAAATCAGAGGCTTGGTAGTCTTGTTCCAATTGACACATTGATGGCTGATCCTTGGCCAATTGTAAAGTAACTTTCGAAATATTATGTTTGTCCCATCCATAGTTAATTCTACCACTGAACGATAAGTCATTATCAATGTTACCTTGAACAAAATAATCATCAGTAGCATATAATGCAGAGAACGCATATGATGGTAAAACGTTTGATCCAATAGACAAAGTATGGGATGTTTGGAAAGCTGGTGCCATCGAGAAAGCCTTGTTCAAATCCGCTCTTAAACCAGTAAAAAAATATTGGTTTAAGAACACATCACGGCTAACTTCTTTATTCAAATTTTCAATGGTACCTGGGTTAGTCAATCCTAAGGATTTACGATGTTCACTGATAGTGATATAAACATCGTTTAAGTATGAGAAAACTGGATTGGAAGACCACAATCCATTGGACTTTGGAATTTCAGGAGTAACACCTGGTAAGGTAGGAATATTTAATTTTGAAAAATCCCCTAATGGCACAGGAGTAGTAGCAGGAGTTGCTTGATGTTCAGACATGCTATATTACCGTATGTGTGTATATATCAACCGGTATATCTATGAATACCCTTGTTAGTATTACTAAATCGTCGAGGAGCAAGCACTACCTCTCTCTGGTCTTGAAAAATTTCTGAAAAAAGACCGTGCTGAAATTAACTTCGGAGTAAACTATGTGTCCCCCATACTTAATCCAAAACTTCCTAAGTATATCTCAGATCAAGCTTGTTTGACATGTGAGTTTGTATCACGTGAATACTTCTCAGTAAATCTTCCGCTTAAATTAGCTTGTTATAGTATGGTACACATAGTTAACTAACATAAGCGTACAGTAGCCATAGGAAGAGACGAAATATAACTTATACTTTATATTACTAAAGTTGTAGGTAGAACTGGATCTTGTTATCTTTATTTGTCATAATGATTGAATGAGAACCTAATAACCGCTTATGTTTCAGGTATTGCAGTAAAAAGTGTACGCACAACAATCGCCCGATTACCGATATTCTCTCAGGTGATGAAATTGAAAGAGGATATAGATGATACAGTAGATCCGTCACCTTATACAAGTTATTCTTTTTAATCAAGACAATTAAACGTTTATAAATAGAATTGGAATTCGCCTTATATACTTTCACATCTCAAATTGATAGATTCGTGTTTATAATATAAGACTAATTAGAGACGATGATTGTTCCTGTTGTTAATGGCACTTCATGTCTAATGCTGTATGCATCCAATAAAACTTTGTTGGATCAGGCTATAAATTTTTACACCAATATACTTGGCTTATCAATTCACTCGGAAGATTCAAAAGCCGTCTATTTGACTAATGAAGGTTGTAAAATCACTGTAAGATTAAGTGTATCGGCAAAGCTTGGATTGTCGGAAGATGTGATTTTTAATAAGAAGGAAGAATTGGTGAAGCAATTGAATATTAAAGATTGGAGATCTATCGAATCTAATATTGTTTTATCAATAAACAACTTGAATAACTTAATTGTTACCTTGCAAACTTTTAACTATCCAGTTCAAATTAATCCTAATGAATTATATCCAAATGAGGTCTATACTATTGATCCATTAGGTACAATTATTGGTTTCACAGCAGCTAAAAACGCATTGACTGTTGTCCCTCCAATTGAGAAAATGATTCCAATAAAAGAGGATATAATCTCTTCTAGTGTTTCTGAAAATTCAAGAATGGATGAAGGATTTAAGAAGAAAAGAAACATTGCAGTTATGACTTCCGGTGGTGATGCTCCAGGTATGAATGCTAATGTTCGTGCCGTTGTAAGAGCTGCTATTTATAGGGGTTGTAAAGCGTTTGCAGTTATGGAAGGTTATGAGGGTTTAGTTAGAGGTGGCCCAGAATACATCAAAGAAATGAGCTGGCATGATGTTAGAGGTTTTCTTTCTGAAGGTGGTACTAATATCGGTACCGCTAGATGTAAGGACTTCAGAGAAAGAGCTGGTAGGTTGAAAGGTTGTAAACATTTAATTGATGCTGGCATTGATGCTTTAATAGTTTGTGGAGGTGATGGTTCATTAACTGGTGCTGATTTATTTAGAGCCGAATGGCCATCTTTAATCAAGGAATTAATAGATACCAATGCTATTACTGCTGAACAATATGAAACCCATAAACATTTAAATATCTGTGGTACTGTTGGTTCAATTGATAATGATATGTCTACTACTGATGCTACCATTGGTGCTTACTCTTCGTTAGACAGAATCTGTCAAGCTATTGACTATATTGATGCTACTGCTAACTCGCACTCAAGAGCTTTCATTATTGAAGTCATGGGTAGACACTGTGGTTGGCTAGCGTTAATGGCAGGTATTGCTACTAGTGCCGATTATATCTTAATTCCTGAAAAGCCTTCATCATCTAGAGATTGGCAAGACCAAATGTGTGACATTGTTTCAAAGCATAGAGCTACTGGTAAAAGAAAGACTATTGTTATTGTTGCTGAAGGTGCTATTACGTCTGATTTGAAACCAATCTCTGCTAATGAAGTTAAAGATGTCTTGGTAGATAGATTAGGTTTGGATACCAGAGTCACCACATTAGGTCATGTTCAAAGAGGTGGTACTGCAGTTGCATACGATCGTATCTTAGCCACTTTACAAGGTGTTGAAGCGGTTAAGGCTGTTTTAGACGGTACACCAGAAACACCATCGCCATTAATTGCAATTGAAGAAAATCAAATTGTTAGGAAATCATTAGTTGAAGCTGTTAAAATTACCAAATCAGTTGCAACTGCAATTGAAAATAAAGATTTTGAAAAGGCTATGTCATTAAGAGACACTGAATTTGTTGAACATTTATCGAATTTCATAGCTATGAACTCAGCTTGTCATGATGAACCAACTTTACCAGCTGGAAAAAGAAAGAAAATTGCTATTATAAATATTGGTGCTCCTGCCGGGGGGATGAATAGTGCTGTTTACTCAATGGCTACCTATTGTATGTCAAGGGGACATACACCATATGCAATTCATAATGGTTTCTCTGGTTTATCAAGGCATGAGTCTGTTCGACTGATTGATTGGTTAGAAATTGAAGGCTGGAACTCAATCGGAGGTTCGGAAATTGGTACTAACAGACAAACCCCAGATGAAACTGATATCGGCATGATAGCTTATTATTTTGAAAAATATCAGTTTGATGGTTTGATTTTAGTTGGTGGTTTTGAAGCTTTCGTTTCTTTAGACCAGTTAGAAAAAGCTAGAGCCATGTATCCAGCATTCAGGATTCCAATGGTTTTAATTCCTGCCACTATTTCTAATAACGTTCCAGGTACTGAATATTCATTGGGATCAGATACTTGTTTAAACGCTTTAATGGATTATTGCGACGTTGTTAAACAGTCTGCATCGGCTACTAGAGATCGAGCTTTTGTTATTGAAGTCCAAGGAGGTAATTCAGGTTATATAGCAACTTTTGCATCTTTAGCTTGTGGTGCCCAAGCTTCGTATGTTCCTGAAGAAGGTATTGCCTTAGACCAGTTGGAAATAGACATTAACACATTAAAGGAATCATTTGCGACTGAAAAAGGTTTGTCGAAAGCCGGTAAATTAGTCTTGAAGAGCACCAATGCATCAAAAGTTTTAACCACAAAAGTCCTTGCTGATATTATTAAACAAGAATCAAATTGTGAATTCGATACTAAAACCGCAATTCCTGGTCATGTTCAACAAGGTGGTTTACCATCACCAATTGATAGAACTAGAGCTGCTAGATTTGCCATAAAGGCAGTTCAATTTATTGAAAACTCGTTTGATGCCATAGCTGACTTTAAGTACAGTGTTGATTTCCCTAGTGACGATCATAAATTATTATCCACAGCTGCTGTTTTGGGTGTTAAATCGTCACACTTAAAATTTACTTCGATTAGACAATTGTATGATTTCGAAACTGAATTGTCTAAGAGAATGCCAAAGAAGATTCATTGGACTAAAACTAGAGATGTGGCTGATCAGTTGGTTGGCAGAACTCGTATCTTAAGGGCATAAGTTTTATCGATCATGCTTTTCATTCTTTTTTTATATACAATTTGCAGTCTTCTTCTTTATGTCATTATAGTATTATTAATTTGCTTCATTTATACTTTTAGCTTAGGTTTGATCTTTTAATTGTTATTCTGGTAAGGCAGTAGTAGAAACTAAAAAATGAGACAAGTAAATTACAGGTATTTGCGGCAAAAAAAAATGACTACATATCCACAAACATCTTTCAGAATGTGTATATATAGTAATCTGTAAAAAGAGAATGTAAAGGGTGATAGAGTTTTCTTTTTATATAAAAAGAGGATATCCACGAACATAGTAATTTCCTTTCAAAATGTATACTAAATCACGAAAGAGGTCTGAAAGTTGTTCTACTAATTTCCCTGAGCATGTTCCTAATATACATAAACAAACAGATGAAACCAAAAGTCTCCCATCAAAGAGAAATAATTCATTTGAATTGAAACCTTTACCCCCATTAATTCAACCACAGTCTTTTGAAGCAATTAGAGAAGAAAATGAATCAGCAGTTGATGCTGTTAGGTCAACTTCAACCGTTTGTGGTATCATCGATGCATATATTAAGCCTACTGAAAAATTTAGAAATCCAATAATAAGATGCATGCATTCGTTCAAAAGAAGTAGGGATTTCGACCCAGAAACTGGTGAAGTTAATTTAAGTCATGAAATAAATGGCTTTTCCGTTCAATGCATAGCTATAGGGGGTGCAATCGGCACTGGATTGTTAATTGGTTCCGGTAAATCCTTAACAGCTGGTCCGGGCCCGTTATTACTTGCTTATTTATTAGTTTCATCATTTATTTACTGTATGTGCCAGTCTTTGGGAGAATTAAGTGTTGCAATGCCAATTAATGGAGGATTTACTAATTATTCATCAAAATTTATTGATAAAAGTTGGGGTTTTGCAATGGCATGGAATTATTGTTTGCAATGGATGATTTTGTTGCCGATGGAATTAGTTGCTGCTTCTATGACTTTTGAATTTTGGCCCAAAGTGGCTAGTAATTTCCCTGACTGGGGCATTATAAGTGTTTTTTTTGGCATGATTATTTTCATGAATGTATTGAGTGTTAAATATTATGGTTTTGCTGAAGTTGGTTTCGCAATTATCAAAATAGCAGCAATCCTGCTATTTAGCGTTTTCGCACTTTTAGTTGATATAGGTGTTTTTGGAAACCACATAGGATTCAAGTATTGGAGAAATCCTGGTATGATATCCAAAGATGGTTTTTATGGCTTTATTATGTGTGTTATAACTGCAGCCTTTTCATTTGCTGGCAGTGAATTAGTTGGAGTAGCGGCAGCGGAGTCGAAAAACCCAGAAAGAATGATCCCCAAAGCTATTAAACAAGTATTCTGGAGAATTGGTGGCTTTTATATAGTTTCATTATTTATAATATCACTAGTGGTTCCCTATAATCATCCAAATTTAGTTGGGTCAGGACACCCAGGTGTTAATGCCTCCCCTTTCGTATTAGCTTTATCTAATATTAAAAATTCTAGTGTGTTTGCAACCATTATGAATATTGTCATTCTCATTTCAATTCTTTCTGTGGGAAATAGCTCTATTTATGCATCGTCAAGAACTTTAATTGCATTGTCAGAAAATAAACAAGCTCCAAACTTTATTAACTATATAGATAAGAAGAAAAGACCGATTATTGCTACTCTAATCTCAATACTAGTTGGATTTCTTGCTTATATTTCAGTTTTTTGGCCAAAAGGGTCAGAAACAGTTTTTCTTTGGTTAATGTCAATATCTGGTATTTCAGTCATTTGTTCATATGCTACTATTTGTGCTTGTCATATTAGATTCAGAAATGCTCTAAAATTGAACGATATCTCAAGTGAAGAAAGATTGTCATACAGATCCCAGACCGGTGTGATTGGCTCGTGGTATGGTCTTATTTTGAGTATTGTAATCATAGTTGCTCAAGTTTATGTTGCAATTTGGCCAGGAACTACAAAGTTTTCAACTACAGATTTTTTTCAAAAAATTATGGGGATAGTTGTTATATTGACATTTTATATGGTTCATAAAGCTTACTCTGCTGTCAAAGAGAAAAAATTTTCATTTTTGGTAGATTTAGGGGAAATTGATATTAGAGCTGAATGCTTTGCAAATGATGATCTTAGAAAAGACTATTCACAAAGATTTTCGTTAGAAAAAGAATATTTAGACAATAGACCTTGGTATAAAAGACTTTATAATAGATAAAAATTGTCATGTTCGTGATGCTGCTAATAATAGCTAGCGATTATTCCTGTATTAACAAGAACCATTCACTATAGTTCCAAGAATCTTTAGAAAACCAGAAAATAATTACCTCTTATGTACTTATAAAAAAGTCTAGTATACAAAATTTAAGTTCCCATAAATAAAGATGGGATCGTCTAATTATTTTTGTCGCATTAAATCTCAAGACCTAATTTTCTGTTGATTTTCTAGACGGAACAAACCACTTTTCAAATGAGTAATGATAAGACGATACTAGAGCTTCATGACACATTCAATTTGAGAAGTACAAGTAAGTAATCCTTTTTCAATTTTATTGGGTTTAAAAATTGAAAAAAAAAAAAGAAAAGAGAACTAACAATTTGTTAGGACTACAAAATAGCATTATTGGATGTAATAATAAGGATGAATTAAATGAACTTAGATTACAGGTTATCGAATTAAACAAATTAATTGAAACAAATGTCAATAAGCTACCAACTTACGATAAGAAGAGATGTATTGAGATCATTGGATCATTATTTAAATACATTGATATCAGAAATAATTTAATCAATTCCAAGAAGTTTAAGTTTAAAGGGCATCCGATACCATCAGGATCCTATAAAAAAATAAACTCAGACAATATTTCAATAACAAAAGAGCAATTAGGTCCATTATTAAGTAATGTTAATCAATGTAAGGAAACCATTGACACCTCAAGTAAGCATGTCTTAATCACCAACATCACGAATTCCATAATTACTAGTGCTACCATCCCATACTCTATTCATATTAGGCAGGGCCATAACTCAGTGATCTCACTAGAGTGTAATGGACCCATTTTCATTCATAATTTATCTAATGTTCTACTCATTTTAAGGTGTCATCAGTTGAGGTTGCATAATGTACATGATTCTACAATATTGGTACAAGTCGCAAATAATAGAGTCATCATGGAAAATTGTAAAGGGCTAAAGTTTGGAAACTATTCTGAGTGTTCGGGTTCTCGTGTGGAGATTGACGATTTTAATTACCCTACAAAACAAGAAAATAATGCTCACTTTGATTACTTATCTTTGAAAGAGAAAGAAAGTTTAAATTATAAATGGATATATGCCATTGAGGAAGGTTTATTACCCGACTCCGTGACGAAGAAGTTGTCCGATCTTGTCAAATAACCTTTGAAAAAGAATAAAATATTCACATCCTTCATTTCAATGATTTACTTATCATTCTAAAATCCCCTCCTTACACACCCCAGCAAGACCCAAATTGAATGCATTTGCTTGCTATTTTCATAGATTTATATTGAGGCCGCTGACACCGAATCAATAACCTTATTGGTCTTTGGACCTAAACCTTTACTTCCCGTCCATAACCGCTTCCCGTCCATAAGCGCGTATAACCTTAAATAAGCGTAATACAAACATGGGTGTTAATTTTATGATAGAGAATATATAAACTCTCTAGTTTTTCCCTCTTTTAGCTATAATGTTGCTTTTGTCGTATTTATACGTACAGCTCTACTAAAAAAGGTGGTATTTCATTTATAACTCTTTTATGATATGGCTCCTGTTATTACCAGACCAGCGAGTGGTACAAGTTTGCAAGGACAACAGTCATTGGAGGAGATTCCTTTAGGTGAATACTTGTTTTTAAGGATTGCAGAGGCTAATCCTAAATTGAGAACAATTTTCGGTATTCCTGGAGATTTTAACCTAAATTTGTTAGAGCATTTGTATAATGATTCGATTAGTAACAAATTTAATTATGTCGGTCTTTGCAATGAATTGAACGCGGGATATACAGTCGATGGATACTCAAAGGTTATTGGAGGGTTGACTGTTTTAGTCACTACATTTGGTGTTGGTGAATTATCTGCTATTAACGCGATCGCTGGTGCATTCGCTGAATATGCTCCTATTTTACACATAGTTGGTACAACCTCTACTAAGCAGGTTGAATATTCAAAAACTTCATCTCATGCTTCTGTGAAAAATCACCATCATCTAGTTCAGAATAAAAATCCATTATTAGCGCCGAATCATGATATTTATAAACCATTAGTAGAGCCATTTTCTTGTATTCAGGAATCATTAACTGCTGAAGGAATCGCAAATGGCGAAAATTTCCATAAGATTGATAAAGTGTTGTCAACAATCATTCAAGAATCAAGACCTGGTTACATTTTTATTCCAAGTGATATACCTGATATGATGGTTCCAATGTCAAGGTTAAATTTGCCATTTTTGGCGAAGGAACCTGTTGATTCCATGGAAGGCGTTGCATTATTAAGTAGACTTACTGATAAGATCTTAGATAAATTATACCAATCCAAAAGACCAGCTGTGATGGGGGACGCTTTAGTTATCAGATTCCAACAACAAAAGAAATTCGATGAATTTATTAATAAATTACCTTCAAACTATGTCAGACTCTTTACAACCAACATGGGTAGAAATATTGATGAGACATTACCCAACTTTGTTGGTACATACTACGGTGCATTATCCCCAAGTTTTGAGTTGAAAAATGATCTAGAGTTACAAACTGATGTTTTGATTAACTTTGGTTACAACAATGTTGAAACAAATACCGCTGGTTATTCGTGGGACTTAAGCCATATAAATGATTATGTCGAAATTCACCCAGACTATATTTTAATTGATAAAGAGTATATTCAAATAAAAAATTACATATCTGGTAAAAGATTATTTCCATTTGGTGATCTTATTCAATCATTGTCTGATAATATAGATTCATCAAAGTTTGTTAATAATGATAAATTAGTTAATAATATTACTTACAACTTTCAACCTAAACAATGGTTTGATAAATCAACGGCCAATCTAGACAAATTTATTCCACAAACTAAGCTAATTGATTTTTTCAACAGTTACTTAAGACCAAATGACATCCTTATTGTTGAAACATGTACTTTCTTGTTCGCCATTCCAGACATAAAGTTTCCAAAAGGTGTGCAGTTTTTCTCCCAAAATTTTTATGGGTCAATTGGATATGCTTTACCAGCTACCTTAGGTGCTTCCATTGCTGAAAAGGACTTAGGTACTAACAGGAGAATAGTTCTTGTCCAAGGTGATGGATCCGCCCAAATGACTGTTCAAGAACTATCAAGCTACTTAAGATATGATCTTGTTTGTCCAAAGATTTTCTTATTAAATAACGAAGGTTATACTGTAGAAAGAATAATCAAGGGCCCAACAAGACCTTACAATGATATTCAAGAAACATGGAAGTGGTGTGATTTCTTCAAGATCTTTGGTGATCCAAAGGGTGAAAAGCATACAAGTGTTAAATTACATAATGTTGAAGACTTGGACCAATACTTTAACAAAGATAACGAATCCAAAGATAAGATTGAATTTATTGAATTGCTCTTGGACAAATTAGATTCCCCGGAAAGGTTTCAATATATCAGTGGCAGTAAACCAATGCCTTCGACTAATAATAAAAAGTTGGGGTCTTACATATCTGTTTCTTCTTAAATGCATGTGAAAGCCGAAATACAATATATGTGTGCTAGTGCATTGCTTTTTGATCTTTTGACGTTAAACTGGCGATCTGATGTAATTCTCAGAAATTGTCAATACATATAAGTGCCAACATATCTTTATGCTTATCCATTATTCCATTTAAATTGCTTCCTTTTATATTTATTCTCATAAATCGATAAATGCCAATTCATTTTGTATGATTAATTTGCCTCGAGTAGCCGAAATCCGATTACCCCACGTAATTTTCCTGATTTTATAAATATTGGGGTGTCGAGGAAATTGAGACCGTTGTATAAATACTGGAACTTCCCCTTCATTCCCACTTATTTATATAGCATTATTTTCCCTATTATTTTAACTATGTCTTTTCAAAACTCTAACTTTGCACCAGAGGACTCCCCATATATTCTTCAAAATCCAAAGAACCTTCCAATTGATCGATTAATCAAGGAAAACTTGCCTTTGCCAGAAAAATTGTACCATAGGTCCGTGGCTATTCCAGGTACAGCAGCACCTGGCCTTAGTGAAATATATAGAAATCAAGCATTCCCAACAGAATTAAAATCAACTATTTTGCCAGAATTGAGTACCTATTACCACTTTTTTAGTTATGCTGCTAAAGCTTTTGCTGATAAACCATGTTTTGCGTCCAGAAAGTTTGACTACAAAACTAGTAAGTCTGCGGATGAATTTACCTCGATCACCTTTAGAGAGGTCGATAACTTAAAAAGGAGATTTGGTTCAGGTCTTTTATATTTATTGAAACATAATCCTTACAAAGACGTATCAAGGTTCGAATCCCACAAAAAGATTGATGACCATGAGATAAACTATAAACATTACAATAAAGATGATATTTCGTTTATCTTAACTCTTTTTTCTGCCAATAGAGCGGAGTGGGTTTTAACTGATTTAATGTGTGGGGCGTTTTCAATAACTAATACCGCTTTATATGATACTTTGGGTCCAACTACATCACATTACATTTTGAAAAGCACTGAATCACCTATTATAATTACTTCAAAGAATCATATTTCTTCACTTATTAAATTGAAACATGAAAACCCTGAAGATTTAGCTCATGTTATTTCTATCATTTCGATGGATCCATTGTTTAAAGATGATATGAAGGATCAGGCGTTAATTGACGCAGCTAAAAAGCAGAAGATTGCTTTATTTGATTTGAATCAAGTTGTCGAAGTAGGTAAAATATTTCCACATGAAGAATTGCCACCGCCTGTAGAAAGCTTATATACAATTAGTTTTACTTCAGGTACAACAGGATCAAATCCTAAGGGTGTCCTCATTCCACAAAGGATGGCAGCTGCTGGAATAACTTTTGCCTTATCACAATTAATACAACTAGAGGGTGGTAAAGCTTTCAGTTTCTTACCTTTGGCCCACATTTTTGAAAGACAACTTTGTTCTTTCAGTTTAACGTCTGGTGGTTGTGTTGGATTCCCACAAATAGGTAGTACACCGTTAACATTAACAGAAGACTTGAAACTATTTAGACCGCACTATATGGCAAATGTTCCTAGAGTCTACTCCAAATTTGAAGCTGCAATTAAGGCAGGCACAATTGACTCAGAATCTGCTATTAAAAAGGCGGTTTTTAACAAAGTTTTCAACACCAAAAGAAATATGCATGAACAAGAAGATGGCTCCACAGGAAGTCATTTGTTGTATGATACTTTCATATTACCAAACATTCGTAAATTTTTTGGATTTCATAATATGAAATTTGCAATTACTGGATCAGCTCCAATTTCTCCTGACACTGTCAAGTTCTTAAAAGCTTCGTTGAACGTTGGTCTAGTTCAGGGTTATGGATTGACTGAGACATTCGCGGGCTGTTCATTGAGTCTTCCCTATGAAGCGCTGCCAGGTTCATGTGGCTCGATAGGTATTGCCACTGAAATGAGAATAAGAGAAATACCAGAAATGGGATATCATTTGGATGATCCAGATGGGCCAAGAGGTGAATTATTATTAAGAGGGCCTCAGGTTTTCCCAGGATATTTCAAGAATGAAGAAGAAACTGCCAAATCAATTGATGAAGAAGGATGGTTTTATTCAGGGGATATTGCCTTAATTTCTAAAGAAACAGGCAAATTTTATATTATTGATAGAGTCAAAAATTTCTTCAAATTATCGCAAGGAGAATATGTTACCCCTGAAAAGGTTGAAACCACTTATTTATCAAATAATTCGATTCTTCAACAATGTTATGCTCATGGTGATTCATTAAGAAGCTACCTAGTTAGTGTAATTGGCGTCGATCCAGATGGTATCACTCAATTCTTGGTTGATAAATGTGATGTTAATAAGTCATTGTTGACAAATCCTAACCAAATTTTAGAAATCAGTAATAAAAGAGAAAACAGAAAGAAATTATTAGAATTCTTAAACAAAAATGTGTCCGAGTGCCGATTATTGCAAGGGTTTGAAAAACTTCATAACATCTATATTGAATTTGAGCCTCTAAGATTAGAAAGAGAAGTCATCACTCCTACTATGAAATTAAGAAGGCCAATTGCAGCAAAGTTTTTTCAAAAACAAATTAATGAGATGTATGAAGAAGGCTCTTTATTGAAAGATTCTAAATTATGAGATTTTCATTTGGTTACTCTTTGCCTTACGTAGTTATTAGTTAGTTATTTTTATAAGGTTTAATCTATATAACTTGAACCTTCTTTTACCTTCTTAGAAATTCATATGCACAATAAAATGTCGTTCTTATAAAAATGTCGCTATCTTAATATTTCACTTCAGAGAAGAGTATGAAAGAGCCTACTATAATATAATCCAACAATAAAGGAGACAAATAAAACTCATACTCCTACTTTGAAACAATTAAATCTATAGTTTGGCATAAGAAAATTATTACTATAATGGTATGTAATAGGTGTTTCTTTTAAATTACCCAATAGATTTGAATTACGATACTAACAATGCAATAAAATAGTCGACAACTACAATTAATACAAAAGTTCAAAGTAAAGACATAAACGGATTGTCATTAATTGCTGCCCATTCTCATATTTCAGGATTAGGTTTGGATGATAATTTAGTTCCAAAGGAATCCAGCCAAGGAATGGTTGGGCAATTAAAGGCCAGAAAAGCGGCTGGTGTAATTTTGAAAATGATTCAAGCTGGTAAAATTGCAGGCAGAGCCGTTTTAGTTGCTGGTCCACCTTCTACTGGGAAGACTGCTATTGCAATGGGATTGTCACAAAATTTGGGTTCAGAGGTTCCATTTACCGCCATTGCAGGTTCAGAAATATTTTCTTTAGACTTATCAAAGACTGAATCATTAACCCAAGCTTTCCGTAAATCGATCGGTATTAAAATTAAAGAAGAAACTGAAATTATTGAAGGTGAAGTTGTTGAAATTCAAATTGATAGATCTATTACCGGAGGCCATAAACAGGGTAAATTGACTATTAAGACTACTGATATGGAAACCATTTATGAGTTAGGTAATAAAATGATAGAAGGTTTAACCAAAGAAAAAGTCTTAGCTGGTGATGTTATATCTATTGACAAAGGTTCAGGTAAGATTACAAAATTAGGTAAATCTTTCGCTAGAGCAAGAGATTATGATGCAATGGGTCCAGAAACTAAATTTGTTCAATGTCCTGAAGGTGAATTACAAAAGAGAAAGGAAGTAGTCCATACTGTCTCATTACATGAAATTGATGTTATAAATTCTAGACAGCAAGGTTTTTTGGCTTTATTTTCTGGTGATACTGGTGAAATCAGACCTGAAGTACGTGACCAAATCAACACTAAAGTTGCTGAGTGGAAGGAAGAAGGTAAAGCTGAAATTGTCCCAGGTGTTTTATTCATTGATGAAGTCCACATGTTAGATATTGAATGTTTTTCGTTTATAAATAGAGCTTTAGAGGATGATTTTGCTCCAATTGTTATCATGGCCACTAATAGAGGAATCTCAAAGACTCGTGGCACCAATTACAAATCACCACACGGTTTACCAATGGATTTATTAGATAGATCTATTATAATTCATACCACACCTTACAATGCTGATGAATTAAGAACCATTTTGTCAATCAGAGCCACTGAAGAAGAAGTTGAATTAACCGGCGATGCATTGGCTTTATTAACTAAAATTGGTCAAGAGACTAGTTTAAGGTATGCGTCGAACTTGATTTCGGTCTCTCAACAAATTGCATTAAAGAGAAGAAGTAACACTGTGGATTTACCAGAAATAAAGAGAGCTTATATGTTATTCTTAGATTCTGATAGGTCAGTTCAATACTTAGAAGAATTTGCAAGTCAATTCATTGATGATCAAGGAAATGTTACGCTTGGACAAGCTGAGATAAACACCAAAAAAGAAGATGTATCAGCGGGTCCAGCAGATGGCGACAAGATGGAAACTGATTAGCTTTCATTTTGATATTCAATTTTTTTTCCTTTTTTCTTCTTTATTTAGAAATTCTGTGTATTAATTATTTTTGTATTTTTCAAAAGAAGTTTTATTATAAATGTTAAAATTACAAAACAAAATGACAACTAAATGTTTTATTATTTATAAATATGAACTAGAACTAAACGTTTAAAGCTAGTAAGAGTAATATAACAAATACTTTTATAAAAGAGTTTGCCCTTTGAGAATTTATGAACAGAACAATAACAATAAAATAGATACATCGTTGTACCCGTCTCTCAATCTATCAATTAAGTCGTATTTAAATTTTCTTTCAATTGAATCGAATTAACCACTACCTTTGGTGTTTAAAATTAAAGCAATAATCATACCATATAAACCTAAAACTTCGGCAAAAATTAAAATTAAAACAATCCCAACAAATAATCTCGGTTGATGCATGAACTGTCTAACCCCTTCATCTCCTACGATACCAATCGAATAACCTGAAGCTAAGCAAGCAAAGCCAACAGATAAACCACATGCTAAGTGCATGAAACCATTAAAAAGAGAATACTTTTCTGTTGGTGCCAACCCTCCAGCAATCAAAACCGATACGACCAACCCATAAACTGATAAAATACCTGACATGACAACTGGAATTAACGATTTCATAATCAATTCTGGTTTGAAAGTACCAATACCAGCGATACCAATACCAGACTTAGCAGTACCTATAGCAGCACCAGCACAAGACAAAATCATGGCGGCAGCACATCCAGCGAATCCAAAAAAAGGAGCAAATGCTGGAGAGTATTCGTCACCTATAACGTCGGACATTGTGTAAGTTATATGCTTTTATTAGAGATATTATTAGTAGCTTGATAGTTTATTAAGGGTGAGTTCTTGAAATGAAAGTCGTCAAAGTTCAAAAATGTCGCGAACGACAATTTTGAACTTACATTATTTCTTGCATTTGTATTTATAAACATAAAGATAAACAAACAAGAAACAGTTATTACAAGTAGTTTAATTAGAACAAATTGTTAGAGATAAATGTTTTACTATAATATAAATAATGAATTCCAACAATGATTATGAAAAAATTAATTTGTCTAAGCAGGATTTACGATATGTTTACAGTCAAATTCTAAACAAAACCACATCCAAATTAGACCTTCACTTACCTACTACAAACAACGACCCTTTGAAAAATAAAGTTGCAAATGTATTAGATGACTTCCTCATGGGTAGCTTTGAGCTTGCAAAGTCGCTGTTAATCATTGATGGTCGTGACATGTCTCAGAAAGGAAATTACCTGTCTTCGATATCTGAGTTGTTATCTTTAAAACCAAGAGAGAAGGTCGAGGATTTTGACGTATCCATAAATGCAAAGTTAAGGGAAATTTTGTTGAAAGTAGAAGAGGCAACGACAGAAGTTGCAAAGCTAAGAAGAGAATTGCCATCTAAAGCGAAGGAAGTTTACAAAGAGCTAGTGACTAAAACTGACAATGAGGTGTCGCTGATATTGGCAGACTTGGATGTGCAAGAAACACAAGCAGAAGAAGCCACTAATCTAATACCAAATATAAATGAAATAGTGGACGACTATCAAGCGCATATACTTACACTAAATGAATTAAAGAAAGCAATACCCGAACGAAAGGCAGAACTAGATAGGCTAGATGACACCATTAGACTCTTAGAATCTGCTTATAAGCAACAACAAGAAGAAGAGCTATAGCTATGGTTATCCTAATATTTTGCATTGTACACTAGGTCCATTATAGACAATTTAGCAGACACGACTAATAGTAACGATAATACTGTATCATATGTATGTAAATATAACTTTAATTACTTAAATTTATATTCGATTAACTTGATTCTTCAATGATGAACTCATCACGAATCTTCCTTGAAATGTACATGTACATTCATCTACTAGCTAATGGGAGGTAGCTAGATTTTGCGATGTTTGTATTCGTGTTTATTATTGTTTACAATACTTCCTAATCCGGTAATTAAATTGGATTCTAACATACAAATACTAAACAATCTTTATAAACTAAACAAACTTATATATGATCTCCATGAATTGAAATCCTAAATTATCTCTTTCTTATAAAACTCTCATTAGTGGTAAAATTTGCTATATAGTAATAAAGGAAAGTTGACTTGTCTTAGTTGAGGAAATGGCTTCACCTTCAAAAATTAATGTGGCCATGAGGTATTTGGAATCAATAAATGATTCAACGATAAGTACACCTTCAAGATTACCTCTTCAGCCAACCTTGAAATATAACTCTTCTCCTAACAAACTTAGTCAGAAAGAACAAATAAATGAAGAAGATTTGGACGCATTAGCTCAACAATTGAATATAACGACTCCTACGACAACAGCATCTTCGAAAACTGCTTTATTAAGAAGCAAATATGAGACTCCTTCAGCTACTGTCTCATCATTTAAAACTCCACTGAATAAGTCATCTATTACGAGTAGCAAAAATGGCTCACCTATTAAAAGGACTAATTTTGACTTAAATAAGAAAAGTTCGTTCGATGAAAAGCCATTTTGGACAAAAAAAAACAATAATGAAAAATTAAATCAGACACCAAAGTATAATAAAAATAACCTATTTGATGTGAAATCAATATCTAATGCAATCCATAATGAAAAATCAACTCAGATGACCCAAAAGGAAAACTCTAACAAGGGAATGATGTGGGTTAATCAAAAGAAGTTGTTTGAAGATAATCCAAGTTGGGCAACAGAAAATTTTAGACCTTCGTTAAACAAGTCCCCAGAAAAGAATGGAATTCCTTTAAATAGTAAAACTTCTGCTAAATTATCTCCTTTGAAACAACGGATTGATACCCCTGCTTCCAGACCAAGACTGTTTTTATCGTCTCCAAGCAATAGCACTTCGAGAGATTCTCCAGGATACGAATACTTATGTCGTATTCAGGCAATAAAGAATTGGCTTGAAACTGTTCTACAAGAGAAAATTACACAAGAACCAGTTCAATTAATTCAGTTCATTAGGAATGGTATTCATTTAGCTAAATTGGCGAATATTATTTTACCTTCTAAGAGAGCAGTCTTTACTAATGAAACAAAATTGGAATTTAGACATACGGAAAATATCAATAGGTTTTTCAATTTATTAGATTATATGAATGTGCCCGACTTGTTCAGGTTTGAATTGACCGATTTATATGATGCCAAAAATGTACCGAAAGTTTGGTTTTGCTTACATGCATTAAGTTATATGCTAAATAAATCATATTTAAGTTATCCTAAAATTGAAACCTTAGTAGGTGAATTAGACTTCTCAGATGATGATATCAGAACTGCCAACAGGGCTTTGGTTTGTGCTGGATTGCCAAATTTTGCAAGCGCTGATACTGGTAATGTTTCAAATGAGGGGGAAAGTAGTTACATGAATCATATCACCTCTCCTATAAAGACTAACTTTATTAAACCTATTGAACAACCTACTTTTCGAGAAGTTACTCAAGATCATTCTATTGAAATGCATACGCAGGAGTCTCAACCTTCGAGAAAAGTTCTTGTGGAAGAAGCTGTTCAAACTGATACGTATAATCCTTTTATAGAACAAACTTTTTCAAAGCCAAACATTCATATTGATGGTTTGACAATTCAAGGAGCTACTCTTCTGGAAAAGACAACTAAGACATCGACGGCTACAAAGCTTTCACCTATACAAAATTTAGAGGATGATTTTCCAAGAGCAGCAAGGCAAAATGGTTCACTAGAAATTGTAAATAAAGAGCCAACCCTAACTACGGCCCTTAGTTACTCAGAAATTAATAACTATGTTGAGCATGTTACAAAACTTCAATCCTTAGCTCGAGGGGCTAATTTTCGTTACAAAATGTTTGTTGACAGAATAATGTTAAAATCATTTGATGATGAATTAACCTTTCTCGTTTCTATAATAAGAGGTAATTTATCCCGAAAGAAAACTGTTCATAGACATCGTGATGATCTATATATATTCAAAGATGAGATTGTTGCTCTACAATCGGTGGTCAGGATGAAATTACTGAGAAATAAAAATAGATATGTATCAAAAGAATCAGAAGATATAAAATTGCAAAGTATGGTTCGTGGTGCTTTGCAAAGAAGGAAATTCACTGAACTAAAATTAGAATTAATAAATAATGAATTATCAATTATTGAACTACAATCAATTATAAAGATGAAAAAAGTATATTGTATGTCTCTGGTAATCCTTAAAAATAAAAACTTAATCGAGCTCTCAATTTTAAGGCTTCAATCGGTTGCTCGTCGTCGTTTATATGAAAAATGTAATGCAAATCAAATTATTTCTCATTTAGCTAATCAAGGTGGTGTTATTTCATTGCAATCATTAATTCGTGGTCAAAGAGTTAGACACATAATTGAAAGAAAACAACAGACTCTTTTGAAAAATTTGAGTACATTGGAAGAACTTCAAAGTGTAGCAAGAGGTGGTTTATCAAGAACCAGATTATGTAATAATGTCTTGATTACTTTATTATATGAAGATGTCGTTCTAAACATATTATATGCTAAAGTTAGAGGTAATAATGTTAGAAAAGAAATAAGCCTGAAAAAATCTGGTTTGGCCAAATATGAAAAAGGCTCTATATTACCAATTCAATCTATTTTCAGAGGAATTTTATGCAGATTTGAAAAAGAGACTAAATTAGATGATATTTATAATGATATTGAAAATATCATTGGCTTACAGGGTATTATTAGAGGTAAGAAGCTTCGTCGAGAAATTAAAAAATTGAATGATTATTATAAGAGCAATTTAGATAAAGTTACTAAAGCACAAGCTATCATTAGAACCAACTTCACACAAAAAGCTTATAAATCGTTGGTTAATATGAAAAATCCGCCATTATCTGTTATTAGACGATTTGCTTATTTATTAACCGATAATGATATTGATTACCAAGAAGAAATGGAATTGTCTGATTTGAAGGATAACATTATCGAAAAATCAAAACATAATGGGGAACTAGAATTACAGATTGAGAATTTAGATATTAAACTAAGCTTACTAGATAAAAATAAAATCACAGTTGAAGAATTTATTAAAAATAAAAATAAATACAAAACATATAAACCAGCTTCTAATGTTGCAATTAATGTTAAGAATTTAGAAAGGTTAAATAAGTCCTCTAGAGAAAGAATTGAATTATATCAATCGATGTTTTATTTCCTTCAGACCAAACCAATATATTTTGTCAGGTTATACAATACTATGGCAATTACCGAAAAAAATTCTGAATTTTGCAAAAATTTACAATCTTATATAAGTCTGTTATTCCCAATCAAGGACTCATCGATTAACCATCATTCAAGAGAGGAGTTTTACCTTGTTAAATTTATTTCCAGTATGATGCAACATGATATTGAGAATAATTCTAATAATATAAGTGATTTAACTAAAGTACAATCAAGTTTTTGGATTGAATATTTCCTACAGTTTAATAACCACACCTATCAAAGGCAACATCTAAAAGATATTCTTGGTAAATTAATTACTAGTATGATAGAAAATGATGATCTTGATTTTGAATCTGATCCATCTGAAATTTATGAGGGTCTTGTTGATAGAGAAATTAAAATCACCGGTTCATGTTCTAAGCCAAGAGATATTTCTCCGCAAGTAGCCATTAAGGATAGTGAGGTCTCAGCTAGGTTTGTGGAGAATTTAATGAGTTTAAGAGAATATACTACTGATGTTCTAAATTTGTTAGAGAAGTCAGTTTCCAGAATTCCAATTCATGTCAGGCTAGTGGCTAAACAGGCTTATGTACTATCACAAATTCAATTCCCCGACAAATCTAACCAACAGCATTTGGCTGTCGCTGGTGTTATATTTATTAAACATTATATTGCTAGTATATTTCAGTATCCAGAAAACTTTGGTTTCTTGGCAAAAGACCCATTTAATCCAAGATTATTCCATGCCAGAGCTAAGGATAACTTAAAGAATTTAAGCAGAGTGTTGCTACAAATATTTTCAATGAAGCCTTTCAGTGATAATTTCTTAAAGCCGCTAAATGATTATGTTACTTCTTCAATTGAGATGACAAGAAACTTAATTTTTTCTTTAATCAATGTTAAAGACTTAGAGGATGAATATAAATTAAATGACTATGATGATATTATCACTCATGAAAGACCTAAATTAGCCATGAAGATCAGTGATATGGTACTGCTTGAAAAAGTTGTTAGTGAGCATATTGATACTATGGCATCAAGCTCAGATGATCAATTATATACAATAGCAACGAAATTGAATGATGTTATTAATTCTGTAGATGACTATGTTACCCTAACAGAGTTAGGACTGATTACCTTGAATTTAAATCCAACTACAAAGGAAGATTCAATTGCCGATACAAAAATAAAAACATTATTTACACAAGCGAAGAGATGTTTTTTGTATATTATTAGAATCCAAGAAGGAGCTGATTTGCTAGAATTATTAATTTCTGGTATCAAGCCGGAACATGAAATAAAATTTAAAGAAATTGTTATTACTGAACGCAAGGAAGCTGAAGAATCAGAATTGAATGAAAAAAAGAAGCCATATTATAAGACTTCATTAGGTGACTTGACTTCATTAACTTATCATGAACTAAAAAAGATGTGTTTAGAAATCATATTACAATTAGAAACTATGAATCAATTAGCCAGAAAGAATTCATTCCAAGAGCTTTTAAACCAAATTGCCGTTGACATTAAGACTAAAGATTCGCAAAGAAGAAGTCGTAAACAACAATTAGAAATTTCTTTACAAACAAACAAAAAATTGGAAGATAAAGAAAAATTTTTGAGGAAACAATTATCCGATTATAATATACATATTGAATCAATTCTTTCACAGCTACAACTGAGACCAAAGGATAAAAAAATTTTTAATATTATCCCAGTTTTTAGTAAACAATATTTTTATCATCGAGAATTGAAAAAATCAAATAGACTTCCAAAATTTGGTTCTTATAAATATTCGGCAAAAAAACTAATTGATCAAGAAGTTTTGATAGACTTCGGTGGTCTTATGCACAAAACTTATTCTTCCTCATCCAAGTTAGACTTTATGTTTAGCTGTCATGAAGTTGGTAAGTTTACAATTGAAGCTGCAAATGGTTCGGTCAATATTCTAGGAGCATTCAACACAATCACACTAGATCAATTATTAAATCTTCAATATGAAAATAAAGAAATATTAGGGTTATTTGACGGAATGGTCGTTTTTGATACTCAGAATTTAATTGGGCTCATATTTAGAAAGTTCTATGATATTAAACGAGATTAGATTTTTTTTGTATATTTTATATAGTTTATATATATTTAGAACAGAGTTTATTACACGAATTTATTTAATTTAGTCTAAATATAACTAAATAAAAAAAGTAATACAAGTTCTATATTAGCATTCATTCACCTCTTAAGTAATTCGTCAATCTTCTTCTCTAATTCTTCTAATCTAGCATCTTTCTCTAAACTAGCGTCAGTTAATTTATTAATTTGACCCTCCAATTGTTCAACAAGAATCGCAAACCTTTCAACAGTAGCTTTTAAAGTTGGAGCACCAGCAGCCGCTGGGGAAGACACCCTAGTTGAAGAAGTAATTGCTGAAGATGGAGATGCTGGTTTTTCAGCGATGATGCTAGTATTTCTAGATTTATCAGTAGGAGCTTCTTCCTTTGGTCCTTGTTTTTGTTCAGTATTCGTAACTTCTTTTTCTATTATCATTTGCGCCGCTTCACTCTCTGGTTGAGCCTTTGGTGATAATTTTATATCAGGTTTATTAACCTCTTCCCATTCATCGTAATCTTTATCATCACTTTGAATTTCATTTTCATCGTCTGATTGAGCATTAACCTTATCAAGCAAATCGTTAACTTTATCAGAAGATTTTAACAATTCATCAACACTTTTTGTTGTTTCATCTGAAACTGATTGCTTCTCTTCTTTAGGCTCTAAGTCCTCTTTTTGATTTTGAATATGTTCTTCAATCTTTTCCATTTCCTTTTTTTCAGCTTCTTCCTTTGATGATGAAATAAGAGTAATTGATTCAGATTCTCTAATTGAAGGAGTAGTACCATCATATAATGATTCCATACTCATTAGTAATGGACCATTAACATCTCTACCTTCCAACCACTCTTTAGCAGATAAAGCAGGCTCGTCAGATGGACAGTCTGGATAGATATCATCTTGAAATAATTCTGATCTTCTCGGAACAATAAACGAAATTGGTTCGATAGAGTGGTCGTTTACTGTTTTGAAAGACTTTAATACTTCATTTTCTTTAACATTAACAGCCAATTTTGGGGCTGCAGCGAAACCTCTTTGAGGATCAGTTGAAGCGTACTGAGATAATTCATATAATAAATCATTCTCATATTCATAATAACGAATATTACCATCACCCTTACCGGCTAAATACAAAATTGAGTTAGATTCATCAAAAACTGGAATTAGAACCCCCGATGAAGAATCAATTACCAAAAATCCATCAATTGGACCTTTATCGATATTATTAGCATCCCATATACCTACCTGACGATCAGATAATCTTGAAAAACCAGTGGTAACTATACGATCGGTATTGCCTATCCAAACAACTCTGGAAGGTTTAGCTCCGGTATGACCAGCACCTTCAGAAGTAACCTTTCCAGCTCTAATATCCCAGATCCTTATTTTTTTATCTCTTGAGGTAGTGGCTAATAAGGACCCATTATAATTAAAACAGAATGAAGTGACTAAATCATTGTGTTGCAAAGTAATTTCATTCTTACCGGTTTCTAAATTCCAGATTTTAACCGAATAGTCCATTGAACAAGAGGCTAAAATATTTTCAGCACACGGATGAAATTCAACATGGCCAACTTTTCTAGTATGGCCCGATAAAACTTTAATAGGTTCAGTGATGTCTTTGATATTATCGTTTTCATCCGTGTATCTATGAAACGAATAATCTTCTGGAATTTCCCATAGGCAAATGTTGCCATCATCAGAACAGCTGACTACCTGCTGCTTGTTAAATGGGTTGAAAGCCGTATCCAAAACTGGGCCCTTATGGCCTCTAAACAATGGGACCGTATCTGGGGCTTTACCCACCTCATTCAATGGTATAATAGCAAATGCTCCTCCTCCAGATGCATTCCAATTGACAGATAAATACTTCCCATTGGTATGAATGATATTCGAATCCCATGCATTTTTAGTAATCTTAAGGTTTTCATAACATAATTCTTTCTTCGCTGCTTGTCCAAATACATGACGATATTTAGATGCTCTTACAAATTTACCACTTTAAATCCTAGTTAATATTATTACTCTTACACGATTATTTAAAAATTATTCCAGCTAAAGACATACCTCATTTTTAATAGATTAAATGTATAATACTATATATTTAAATTAAAAGAAAACTGCTGAATGTCCGTTTGAAGACTTTCAAGTCTGGTGTTTCGGAAGCCAGCCAGCAAGATAAACGCGAGTTGGTGTCCACCGTCCCATATTGAAATTCAAGGTGCAGATTACACTGTGAAACTATTGAAAATACGTATTAAATTCTTCAGGTTGATTTGGACTATCTCTAGATTGTAGCTCCTCATCATGACCATCATTGTCATCGTTAACTTGATTGTTGATTTGATCGTTAGTCGGGTTAATATAGTTTAGTAAATTGTCCTTCCTACAAATATCATTAAAGTAAGCTAGTTCTTTATTCTGGATCGATTGTTTGATATTTTGAAGTTGATTAAGCGAAAACCTACCAATGATACTATCCAAGGCATTCTTATATTCAAATGACCATATATTTTGTTTTTCAGCGTCCGATAGAGAATTCCATTCTTTAAACGACAGATTAATTTTATCTATTAATGTGAGATTATTGTTATTGTTATCAGTAGTATCAGTCAATTCATACATTAGCAATTCATATGACTCATTATCAGGATGCTTGTAAGGTAGCTTTGAAATTGGCAAATACATGGTTATCAATTTGGCAAAATTATCATTTTCAGCTTCCTTGTATTTACCAAATTGATTTAAGAACCACTCATTTGCTGCAAGTTTTGACTTAATCTGCCTATCTCTTAGTTTCCTTCTAATTTTGTTTTTCTCTTTACTGTCGTCTTCATTAGTGATTATAATCTTGGGTTTGTTTTTTACTTTTTTTTGAATCATTGGTCCATTACCTCGTCTAATAACATTACTTCTAATTTTATTAATCTCATCTAGCGGATGTAATTTATCTCCTTTCTTAAGATCTAAATGGCGTCCATATGAGCCTTGGTGGGCGAATTTCTTATTACAATAATGACAGAATTTTTTACTATTGATGAACTGATTGTTACTCAACTGAGAGCTATTTTCTTGGTTATTGTTTGCATTGTTAAATGATGATAAATCTAAAATATCATGTTGTGAATCATCCTGGTTTAGATTGAGAAATTCATCTTGATCATTTGTATACTGGTTTGTGTTTCTATCATCATTCATTCTATCATATTGTTGTCATATGTATCATAATAAAAAACATAAAATTGTATCTTTAATATTGGTGAGCACCAATTTTTGCTTCAGTATCAGTAGCCTAATGTATATTTACTTTTATATTCGTCAATCAATACTCTAAATATCTAAATTACTGACAACATCATGTAAGTTACTAACATATCTATTTTCAATTGTATCACCTTTACCTGCAGCCACTTTCAAAATCAATTCGTTTAGTTCAGCACTGCCTAAAATATCAACATGATCGGCGGTCTTTGCACCACCTCTAATATCAAATCTATCAGGCTCATGTTTAATTTCAACAATTGTAACGGATGAATTTGCCGGGTTAAATCTAGATTTTGATCCATTTTGCCATTCATGGCACATTGAATGAGTTAATAAGGAAACAGTTCCATCGCCATCACCTAAGTACACTGGGTTATCCAGTTCAGAGTCAATTTTCATTTTTAAATTTGAAAATTCATCAGCCACGGTATAGGTGTAAGCTCTTTCAGTTGGGTTACCAACCCCGTAGAAACAGAATATCTTCATATCTGGGGCATATGGCAAACTTGCTTCCAAAGGATTTGACCATTTTGAATGAATATGGTTATTCTCTTGTAATTCTTCGGTTGATTTAGCTATACCAAACGAATAATGCTCTTTAACTCTTCTCGAAAACCAAACTGGCGATTCGTCTAATAAGTAATCTATACTTTCCTTAACCGTGAAATTTCTGTGTGATTCTTTTGATTTAAATTCAATAAATGTGCCAAAACTTTTTGATTTATCGCCAGCTACTATAATAGATAAATTCTTGGTTTCTAGGGTATTAGTTGGATCATCGGGTGCATAAGTTAAGTTACCCCAGATAAGATCGCCACCTTTTGGAAACATACTTGGTATACCACCGAAAGTTCTTAACATGTCAACTCTTTCTCTTCTACTAAAAAACTTCTCTAAGCCGTAAACAGCTAAAGTATTCAATTGGACTGTATCTTTCATTTCACCAGATATTAAAGCTGGAATTGATTTCGGCGTACCTAATGATGAGCCACTAATATTAATAAATGCTTCAATATATTTGTTACACCAGTCAGAACCACCATTACCATAAAATTCACCATTTGCTTCAACCCACTTCATAAAATAAAAAATAATTTGAGAGCCCATTGAATGACCTACTAAAATTGATTTTTCTCCAGTTAACTTCTTAGTTAACTCTATTTGAGCTTTGAGCTTCGAAAAATAACCATCTCTCTTTTCTAAATCTAAATAAGCTAATCTCCAATCATAAGCAGCACTGACCATATTATTTGGACCATACCCAATAACAGCCAAATTTTGTAAAATTTTGTTCCATATCCAGTAGCCGGCCAAAAAGAAATCTGCAGCTTCGAATCCTTGAGCAGCCCTCAACTTGATATTAGGAGGATCTAGACCAGTTTCTGGATCCAACATGATGTGCTTAAGCCAACAAGCTTTATCTAAGATCATTGTCCTCAACATATAAAATGATCCCCACATTCTTTTACGGAAGTGATTAATTGAGGGACACTTCCCTTCAGAACTTGACCCCCAAGACTCAATACCTGTAGAGATTACACCAGGTACCATAACTACATTAAATTTATCGGTTAGATTATGGTATAATAGCATTCTTTTGCCAACAGAAAAGGAATCAGCGGAAATCTGTGGTTTGCCCGCATTGCTAGTATACTCCAAATCAGTAATCATTGATTGTACGCTGGTAGGCAAAATGTCCTTCCAATCCTCAAGTAAATCGTTAACAGTGTCAAAGTTAACTAATCTATCTAATTCGGTTTTTATATTTGGATTTAATAATGGTGAAAAAAATACTGCTAATATTAACCCTAATAATGTGCCTAAAACAAAGATCACTCTTCTAGATTGATGTAATTTTTTCTTCAAATTTTTCAAATTTTTCGATTTATGATGAAGTTCGTGATGTGAATGGCTGCTAGCTTTTTTTTCTATTTCGTCCTGTACTTCAGTTATCGTATCGTTTGGACCATTGCTGTTAATGGATGTTGAGTTACCGATACTCTTATCTTCTGGCTCATCTTCATTTGGTTTATCTAATTTATCAGACAATTTAGTCTTCCTTTTAGTAACCTGACTCATTATTTAGCACTACCTGCTCCTTCGAGAAGATAACAAATTTTATATTCAAATTATTACAGTATGTGAAAATTACCTTACAAAGTTTTACAGCAGATTTCTTTATATTAGATTGGAATAAAGTTGATCACGTGCTCTTGAATGTCGTATGATAATAGAATCTATAATACAGTTAGATCAGGTATAAAAAATAAGTATATAGCATTCAAGTATATGATAAGACAGTATATATGCTAATATCAGTATATATGCTTATGATCAAAGTACTCACTATTTGTTAATGGGAAGAGTAGTAAAAATAATGAAGCTGTGAAGTCATGGAATCAGATAATAGTATCAAAGAAATTTTGCAATCATAAATTAATTGTATGAAATATCCGAAAGTAACAAAATATTACATAGAAGAAGTAAAATTACCCAGGCATTAAAGTAAATTAATATGAAATAAACAAATTGGTTGAATTGAATAAATAAAAATGAAACTAGAATACAAAACTTAATACTGTTACCATTCTGCTTATAAGGCGTCCATTGTATAATCATACTCAATACCAGGAGTAACACTAGCGATAAATTTTAAAAATATAATTAAATATTGGTCGACTCTAATGCCATCATCATCATTACTATTATTGTCATTGTTATTATTCTCATTTATATTCAAATTATCTAAATCATCACTTATTTCGTCAGTCTTTTTCTTATTTTTGGAATACTTCATTAATGTCTTCATAACTGATGAATGTCTACAAGGATGAATTGAAACTGAAGTTGTGTTGAATGAAACAGGAAGATTTTCGATTGTCGCTGTTTTATCTTTATAATCGCTCTGGATATCTTCAAACATCTGCTCTGGTAATAATGGTATACCATTTGAATTGAACCCCACTAAATAGAGCTTTGGGACTCTATATGATGTCGAGTAAGTGATATACAAATCATATTTCCTCAATTTGTTGTTGGAATTATTTATCAATTCTAGATCATTATATTCATCATCAAGCTCGTCGTTATCATCTTCAGCGTTTTCATCAATCAAGTCATCAATATCATTAATTTCTTCTGGTTGTGTTTTAGATCCACCTACTCGCTCAGGCTTTTCAAGCTTATATGATTTAACCCACCCGTCCTCCAATTCTTCCTCATCTTCATCCAAGGTCGATCTATTGCCTAGATAATCCGATGCCCTTTGATAGCTAGGAACATGCTTTGTAATTAAATACTGCTTCTCTGGTGGCAAGAAATTCTTCTGTAGACTCTTTGGGCAACTTGACCATTGCCAAGTAGGAAATTTATAGACTAGATAATCACCTGCCTTAACGAATTCCTCTGGAGAAATCTCTCCCGTCTTCGAAAAATTAGAATTATGGTTTATTGGAGTTAAATATTCTCTCAAGGATGATAATTTTGATCTTAACATCTTGCTGACCAAGTTTACAACTTGTAGACGGTTACACTCTATTAAAAAGATACAATAATTCTTATCTGTGCCACTGTATACGCTGTGTCTCACAGTCTAAGGGGTAATAGTAGGTCGTGCAAGGAAATAAAAAGTCTCGGAACGACTACAACGGAAGTGTATCTTTGGTGTCTAGGAAGGATTTTTTATGGTGTCTAGGATATTTTAAGCTTGTGGTGACTGTCCATAGATTATAACTCATTGCAGTATACACCCCTATAGTTTAGAAAATTAGCATGTTATCAAAAATTAACTAGGCCAAATCTAAGTAAGGAGCAAGATTATACATGCTAGCTAGAAAAAGTTTTGAGAACTACGAAATTGAGCTGTTATAGTTTCAGTTATTGCAAAAAAGACAATAATATAATAATAAAATAAGATAAAAATAAATATAACAGAACTCTTACCTAAAACGACAATCGAAGATCAAATACCAATGTTCATTGGACAATCTGGTCAATTTTCTATGTTAAAATCAGATTCCATGTAGGTTCTATTATGTAGACTTCTTTAGCCATAAATATTTTGGTCAAGCCCACCTAGTTTGCATAATGTACAAATTAAAGGAACATGTATATAAATCTAGATGCTCATGTATACATAATATACCATAAGAAGTTTTATTCTACACCATTGTATACCATAAATGACATGTCCTACTTCTTTACCTTTTGGTAGGTTTTGGAAAAAAATAAATAGTGGTTAGAAATTTCAAGAGCGCTAGAATAATATTTCAGCAGCAATGCGTATACCTATCTTTGCACCTATTTATGGCAACTATTTTCTACATTCACAACATTACGACTTAGAAGCTTTAGAGACTAAGATGGCCTCAAGAATAAGGACTTTATTAATGGTATATCACGCACTTTTCAGTATGTTCTTTCTCCTTTCCTGGCACTGCAATGTAGAATCGCGCTCACATTCTTATAGAGGCTGGATAGCACTCTAGATATTTTACACTATATCGTATACTATCGTAAAGATTTGTACCTAATAATAGGTATAATATGTAAGTATTCGTATGTTGATAATATAAACATTAAGTATACTTAATTTTGACCAATCCAACAAGGTTATACTGTTATGTGGCCGTCATTCATACGTGTAGATATACTCTTTAGAGCGCGGCCAGTGTTTTTATTTTTCTTCCTATTTGTAAATAAATAAATAAACACGGATCGACAGACTACCCTATTGGGTAATTCAATAATATTTACTACAACTTTTTCATCAATAACAAGTTTTCAGTACACGTTAAATTTTTGTTTGCCTGGACAGTTGCATTAGAAAGTATATGATTAACGCGATTTCTTATATATAATTCTAATAATCCTATAAGTAATTAACGTTCATTACAAGGTGAACAGCAATTGATAATTGTCCGTCAGATTAAATTTATGTCATGTCATTAGCATCTAATAGAATTGCCTTAGCACCTATCAAAGATTCTCATTTAAATGTTAATTCACCAAGAAACACTACGAAAAAACAGATCCCGTTGACACCGAACTACAGAAAGAGGTCTCCAGTTAAGACATCCATCAGCTTAGCATCAGACTTCAAGACGTCAAGGTCAACTTCGCCAAAAAATGTAAAGAATGGCACCGTGGGTTTAGCAGCTACAAAACTAAAATTGAAATTGCAGCTAGCTCTTTACAAGCTACAACAGAAGCAACCAACAGCACAACAGGAAGAGTATGCTGAAAAATCATTGACACCGCCATTGTTATCTTCCTTAAGTTTCCAATCGACACAATTACCTACTCCTCCTAATCTAAACTACTCGTCTTCAATTAACATTAACCTAAAGACCAAAACAAAAATATCAAACACGATGGATAGTTATAAGCCTTCATTATCTAAAATTGCATTTAATAAACAGATTAATAACAAAAAAATCAAAAAATTAAAATTATTCCATATCAAGAAAAATTCGATATTTAATAGTCATTTTCAAAATCACAAACATAGCAGCAATAATAATCAACGTTCACCCATTCAATATAGAAAAAGTCTTCCATTGATCATAAACGAAATTAAATTACCAAAGCCGATTATAAACCAATCATTTACTAGAAACACAAGGTTACCATCTATTAATAAAATATTGAAAACTCCAATCAAAAATTCGGCCTCAACTAGAATCTTAGTGAACAACAATACTGATGACACGATTGATGAGGACGACACCACCATTTTAAATGTTAATAGTGCAACCACATCAAAAAAATCCAACAACACTAATACCAATAACACTACTGATAATAATAACATTTTATCTTCTTCTCCCATAAGCAATAACTTTGGAACTCCAAACAGTTTTAGTGTTGCCAAATCTTTGTTACAATTAGGGGGTTATAGCATGTAACCATTTTACTAAAGAGCTAAAAGTTTTTATGTTTTTTTTAATATTGTATATTATGAAGTCATTCATTTAATCAGCCATTAATGTTCATTCGCTAACGTTGTCTTTTTTATTTGTCATTATTAATAGTTCAATTTTTACTGTTCTTAGAACCTTGTATTATATTTACGTTTACTAGAATCATAATAAATTCATTAGATAATATATACCCAGTTCGTCTAATATGCGATGAAGTAATATCTTTATTCATATATCTGTCTAAATAACATCAATCTAAATAGCCATAATTATAGATGTTCTCACTTTAGCTAAAATAACCACTAGGCTTAATCTTAACAATGCTAACAAAAGACACAATGACTATACATAAATAGCAAAAACTGATGATGACAATGCCAATTATAAATAATTTTCTCGATTATTCCAATAATTCGCGAATATTGTCTGCTCCACAATTATTAGCTATGGATACATGCTTGTGCTTTACATACTTTACAAGCGTTACAAAGAGGGATTGGTCACCACAGTATAACCTTCAATCTTATGAATTTCCTCCATAGTATATTTTTATTATGGCTATTAATAAGTCCCCATTCTTAGCCATATCCACATTTCTATTTGCAATTAGTAATATTATTGGTAATCAGGTGAAATATACTTGTTGTGAAATGTTCGTATTCCGAAAATATATAACCCAGCGAAAGTCCACATTCTATTAAGCAAAATAGTAGACTCAATTATTCTGTTTTTATTTTAATTATTTCAATTATTTCAATTAAACAATGTCATTACAAGGAAAGTCATTTAAATTATCAAATGGGAACTCAATTCCTGCAATTGGTTATGGTACTGGTACAAAGTGGTTTAAATTTGGCCAAGAGCAAGTTGATGAAACATTAGTTTCCATGATCGAAAAGGCTATTAAATTAGGCTTTGTTCATGTTGATGGAGCTGAAGTTTATAATACCGACGTTGAAATTGGTAAAGCTATTAAAAATTCAGGAATCAAGAGAGAAGATTTATTTGTAACTGATAAGTATTTTTCTGGTGACGGATCATACAAATTTCGCTCACAAGAAGTGAATCCATATGAAAGCTTAAAGGCTGCTTTGAAGAGATATCAATTGGATTATGTTGACTTATATTTAATTCATGCCCCATTTATTACCAAGGAGAGCCATGGTTTTACCTTATTAGAAGCATGGTATTACTTGGAAAAATTGGTTGATGATGGATTCGCTAAGAATATTGGAGTATCAAATTTCAGAAAAGAAGATTTGGAAGTCATTTTGAATTCAAATCCAAAATACAAACCTGTTGTTAACCAAATAGAGTTTAATGCGTATTTACAAGACCAAACTCCAGGTATTGTTAAGTTCAGTCAAGAGAATGGTATTTTAGTCGAAGCTTACAGTCCATTAGGACCAATTTTTAAGGGTAAGCCAGGGCCATTAGACGAAACATTAGAAAAATTATCAATAAAATATAACAAATCAGATGCCCAAATTTTGTTAAGATGGGTTTTACAAAAGAATATTTTGCCTATTACTACTTCTGGAAAAGAAGAAAGAATCAAGTCATTTTTAGAAATTTTTGATTTTGAATTAACTGGTGATGAAGTTGAAGAAATTGAAGAATTAGGTAAAAATAAAACTTTAAGACAATATTGGATTCCTGAATTTTCAAAATACGATAACTGAATCACGTTTGATACTCTCCTAAATACGTTATTATTTTAGTTTTTGTTTATGATTAATGTACGGTTGCTTGAAGTGACATACATTTAGCTATAAATCTACCTACCTGAGGTAAGCTTTATTTTTACTGAAATCAACTGTAAATTTATCTCCCAGCAATAAACTTTAAGTTGATTTCATTAATCAACTCCCCAACTTCTTTAATATGAGAGTTTAGATCATTAAATTCAATATTCAAATTGTTGTTACCAAATATCAACAAATTATTAATTTGATCAATCTTCGAGTTAATGGGCAATTTATTGTCCATAATCATACCTATAATTATATCTTCTATATTAACATCGCTATCAATCCTTAAAATTTTGTTGACCTTACCAATTCTGATCGACTTATAGTAATTTGACAAATTATAAATATTATTCTCCAATAAATTACTAATTAAAATGTCATGGTACAACTTTTTGATAATCAAATTATACTCAATCTTATTTAAAAACTCCTTATATAAATCTATCGAAATTATTCTCTTATTCACAACCAATTTAAAAATCTCCTTGGTTGTCTTATTCATTCCTTCGTACTTCAAATTTTCATTCATGTAATTGACTAAATTGGCTTTTCTAAAGTCATAATCAGAAATAATTAATAGCTCCACTATCTTGAAATTTAAGAAATCAATCAAATTCAGGAACCTCTTAGGGATATTGTTAATTAGCAACAATTTTTTATTAATCAACTCAATTATCTTGTAATCGTTCGACTTTATTAAACTTTGGTAATCACTAAATAGATCATTAAATTTAACCCTGATAAATACTTGTAAATAACTACCTTGATCTATCGAACTATTCTTAAGAAAATACTTGGATGTTTGGATCGATTTAAATAACTCTTCAATACCTATATAATCGTCACTGGCACCTAACAATGTTTCCGCTTTAATTAAACTTATCACAAGTTTGTATTCATTGGATTGATCTACTACAACCTCATTTAAGTTATTTACATTAATCAATTGCTGTAACTGTGAAATCTTATGGATATCTGATTCAGATGACTGGATTATATTGCTAATTTTATTATTAACAGACATTCTCCTCTATCCATTATACTTTATATCTTCCAAGAAACGACAAGATGAGTGTGTTCATTTAATGTGGATAACCTTAACTTGTACCTTCTCGTTTAGACCTTTAGACATCTCGTATGTTCTCGTTTAGACAACTAAAAAAGAATTCTGATCGTATAACTAAACTTTGCAATATTATATAAAGAACCGCAAGCTTCCATATCAACTGACTTACCAACTAGTGTTCTTTCGTTAAGTAAGTAATGAAGTTATTCTATTTAGCAGCTATTCCGGTAATTCTTTACACCATTTTTAACCATTTGTTCTACACTTGGTTACCAACCAACTATAGATTTGATGTTGATACATTGGTTAAGTTATCCAACGAGGTTATCGCAAACCATCCTGACGGAAATGCTACAGCTATAATGCTAGAATTAGCTCCTAAGATCAAAGCTGAGTACCCGGATATCATCAACGATTTAAACTTTGATGACTGGGTTTACAATAACGCTGGAGGTGCAATGGGTACAATGTTTATTTTGCATGCATCAATCTCTGAGTATTTAATCTTTTTTGGTACTGCCGTGGGAACTGAAGGCCATACTGGTATTCACTTTGCAGACGACTATTTTATTATCTTGACTGGAGAACAAAAAGCTGCTTATCCGGGTGCCTTGACGCCAGAAGTCTACTTGCCTGGTGATGTTCATCATATGCCAAAGGGCGATGCAAAGCAATACTCTATGCCAAGTCAGGCATTTGCATTGGAATTAGCCCAAGGTTGGATTCCTGCTATGTTACCATTTGGGTTCTTAGATACTTTAACTTCAACTTTAGACTTCCATGCGTTTGGTAGAACTACCTATTTTACCGCAGCAGACATGATTAAGAATTTGTTAAAGGGTAAGTTTTAGAAATTTTAGAGTATTTATTATTGTATTTATTATTGTATAAGTTTTATCATATTTATATTAAGTATATAAACGTGTGTCCATGTTTTAATAGAAACCTTCACCGTTCATATGAACCTCCAATAACATTCAGACAAGAAATTGCGAAAGATATCTAAGTAATGATTTGGCTAATTGAAGTCCTTAATCATCAAGAGGGTCCTTCCTTTGCCCAATTTTTTTCTTCTACGTTTTAAAGAAGCACTACCTCTTAATAAAAAGTAGTCTGAGTCAGTCGAATTACCTGATTTGTCCAAAATATGCACTTATCGTTATCGAGAAAAAGACGATTGTTTGAAGGCAGATACGCGTGGGCTAACAAAGCCGGATCTCAACGTGATATGAAAGGGGTATTGACAAATTTTCAGATATATGTTTTGACTTAGAGAGTATTTATACTATTCATTGTATTGCATTTTATAGTTGGCGTAATTAAGGTCTAGTTTAAGGTATAAAATTTGCTACGTTAATAAATGACATCAAGGATCAACGAATCAACCCCAATATTAAATAGGACTGGTATTTCGCATGACTCTTCGGATATCGATGAAGCTGAAATAGTCTCATATGTTCAACAGAGAAGAGCATCTATCATATCAGTCGGTAATGATAGAACCCCAACCAACTTTCAGTTCAATCATGCAAGTTCACACGATAGGTCATTATCGATTAGATCGGTTAAATCACATTCTTCACATAATAATGATGTTTCAGACATATTGTCTCATCATTCTTTACTTGCTGAACCAGAAACTAATATAAATGTTGAAATCAAAGCATTGTTAAAATACTCGGTGCCTTTAATTATTACGTTCTTACTACAATACTCGTTGACTGTTGCATCGGTGTTCTCAGTGGGTAGATTGGGGTCAAACGAATTAGCTGCGGTTAGCTTAAGTTCAATGACTGCTAATATATCAGGGTATGCAATTATCCAGGGAGTAAGTACATGTCTCGATACATTGTGTGCACAGAGCTTTGGTAGGAAAGACTATAACATGGTAGGGTTACATTTTATGAGATGCAATTATTTCTTATTTTTATTATGTGTTCCAATGATGTTGTTATGGATATTAGGATCGGAGCCTCTTTTGTTATTGATTGTTGGTGATGAGAATTTGTCTGGATTAGCTTCAGACTATTTAAAAATCTTAAGTTTAGGCTTACCAGCATTTATATTATTTGAGAATGGTAAGCATTTTCTACAAAGTCAAGGGGTCTTTCATGCCTCGACTTATGTGTTAGCAATTTGTGCTCCATTAAATGCATTATTGAATTATGTATTAGTTTGGAATAAAACAATTGGATTAGGATATGTCGGGGCTCCTTTATCAGTTGTAATTACCAATTGGTTGATGTTTATTTTATTATACACATACGTTTATTTTGTTAAAGGTTACGAATGCTGGCCAAAAAAATCCATTTTTGACAAGAACAACTTTAGGAACTGGAATAAAATGATTAATCTTTCAGTTCCAGGTGTTTTATTGGTAGAAGCAGAATGGTTAGCATTTGAAATTATAACTTTCACTTCTTCAAAGTTTGGTACAGAAGTTTTAGCAGCTCAATCAATTATTAGTACTACATGTGTTTTATTATATCAAATTCCCTTTGCATTATCAATTGCTGCTTCGACTAGAATTGCTTGGTACATTGGGGCAGCATCCAAGAAATCTGCAATAACTTCAACATTGGCAACAATATATACATCATTAACATTTGGAATTATAAATGCGTCATTTTTATTTACCTTCAGAAAATTTTTAGCATCTTTATATACTAATGATGAATTAGTTATTAGGCTAGCATCAAAAGTGTTGATAATTGGTTCAATCTATCAAATAAATGATTTCTTAGCATGCGCTACAGGAGGGATTTTAAGAGGTCAAGGTAGACAAAAAATTGGTGGCATAATAAATTTAGTAAGTTATTACTTAATTGCATTGCCATTTGCATTTTTGTTTGCATTTTATTTTCAATTGGAGTTACTTGGGTTATGGTTAGGAATGATAATTGCCCTTTTCTTTGTTTCCATTCTGCAGTATTATTTTGTAATTACAAGTGATTGGGATTTAATTATAAGTGAATGTATCACAGAAGGTGTTTTAGAAGATGGAAATATTAACATTGATGCTCATGCATTAGTTCCAAGTATGAGCAGCTCTCATGTTTAATTTTTCGGTTGAAAGACTTGTAGTTGCAACAATCATCTAAATGCATAACAGTACATTGATAGTTGATAGTGGATCATAATAAATGCTATATTTATATAAAATGCTTGTAATGTTTGAGTAGAAAACTTTTATAGTAGATAATGGTATTATGTCCCTGAAAAACAGGCAATTTCAGACCATCTTAGTATAAATAAGACATCCTATATGAAGCATTTGGCTTAATTGTACATGATAATGATGATTAAAGTAATTTTGATTCATCAGAATAACATAGCATAAAACAATTTATCACAATTTAAGAATATCAACTACTAAATTGAGCTAAGCATAAATTTATTTCTTACCAGTATAGCAAAAATTTTAGCATTGCAAAAAATATAAAGTACTACAAAAAGGCACCATATCCCATGTTTAACTAAAATTATTTAGACTTATAATCTTCACTATCAGTCCAACACTATGAAATTCTTACAATTATCGATCGCTTTATCATTAATCTCTATCCTTGTATCCAGTACCAGTACTATTACTGAAACTAGGACTTTATCAACTCTTCAAACCGTAACTGAATGTAATCCTACAGTCAGCAATTGTCCTGCTTCTTCAACCACGGAACCTGTTAGTACTCCTTCAAAGGAATCTTCTTCAACCAAGGAATCTTCTTCAACCACGGAATCTTCGAGTACAACTTCAAAGCTGGTTACTTCATCGAGTGAATCCAAATCATCTACAACGACTCCTTCATCTACAACACAAAGTACTCTGACTTCAGTGACAGTCGTCTCATCAACGCTAATTAAATCGTCGACAACTGTGGTTCCTTCATCTAGTACAGTTCTTTCCACTTCAATCGCAAACCGTACTACTACTATTCAAATTTCCACTTTTGCAGCGGGTGCTGAGGGACTTAATAATGCTTTGGGTTCTGCTGGTGTTGCTGTTGCAATTATTGGTGGTATCTTAGGTTTATAAATTGAATGGTTATTCATCCATGCGCCGATTGAAGGCTATTTTTTTTAGTTGTTTAATTGTTATAATATATACTTTTTTTTTTTTATGATTGGTACACTTGTTAAGGTTATCTACTGTAGACGTTTAGCTGATCACTAATGTATTTGAGCATACTATATTCAAATATTATCTTGGGTTAAACAGAAAAAGAAAAATTTCTCCCAATAGAATTTCTGGATTCAAATTATTTATCTGTGTTATTTGTGATTCCGTTAGGTATCTATTCGTGAAGTATCTATTCGTTAAATATCTATTTATTTATTAATATATACATAAGTTGAATTGTAGCATCAAAGGCTAGTTGGGTTCGTAAGGTTGGATTTAGGAATGATCTAATTCTATATCATCCGTTAAACTTAGCTTAGGTTTGGAAATGAAAAACCTACTACTTTTTCCTTTCCAATTGATTTTCCAATTCTTTGATCCTTAAGTTTGCTTTCTCTAATTCATCTTTATAATAGCTAAGTAAATTATCATTTTCATTTAATTCATTTAACAAATTGTCGCAAATAAGTTTAACCGATGATTGACTAGTGCTTGATTTAATTAGTTGAATTTTTTCCTTAAGATTAACTGAAGTTGTCCTTCTCTTAGCCTTTAAGTTCCTATACTTAAAAACTAGTTTGTAATATGCTTTATAAAAACTTTCTAAATTTTTCAACTCTTTTATATATTCCAGTTTTAGTTGATTATATTTTTTTAACAAATCAGCAGGAACATCTCTTTCAGCATTTAAATCAACTAAAGTAACCAATTCGGTCAAAAATCTATTTTGTTGTTCAACCTTTAAAACAAGATTTTCCAATTGATACTTCTTTGGCGATGAACCTGAAAATTTATTTAACTTAGTATTCATCTCTGTATTTTGTTCAATATTAAGTTCGTTCTGTAATTCTTCCATCTTTCGATTAATCACCGATGAGTATATGTTGGATCCGAACGTCCTGGAACCGACCTTAGACTCTGAGAATAGCTTATCTTTATTACTGTTCCCCGAATCGTATGTCTTGAACTTACCCGGGAAATTGCTTACCAAAGAATGGTCCGTATTCGATAGCTTTTCATTGGTTTTAGTTATATTGTCTAATATCATGTTAAAGTCATTATTCAACTCATCATCTGAATCAGCTTCAATTATGTTATTAAAAAGATTATTATATGTCTGTTCCTTGTTCACCCTATGATCACCTGTATATTTGTTGTCCATACCTTTACGCCTAATTTTTCCTATACTATCATATTCGTATATGCTATTGTCTATTTGCCTATCATACTTGAACTCTTTGTTATTCAATCTGGAGTCTATAGTTGATTCATCATTGGAAGAGCGAAATGATTGAATCGTATTATTATAATCTATAGTAGGCTCATTCCTTAGCGGAGTAGAAGGTCCGAATATAGATGATAGCGCTTTATTAAACATACCCCTTGTCCTAACACTATGTCACCCTTAATCTGGAATGTTGTTTATTTACATCAACCATCAATGCTTCAAGACACAAAAGCATAAATCCTCTATAGGTTTTGTGTCACCTGTTCATTGATAACCACTCTGCTTGGAGATCGCAACATCGACTCCATTACTAAGCGCACCCTCGACTTGTCCTCCTCAAACCTGATATTTTAATGCCGTCATCTTGAAATTGCCATTAACTTCCCATGAATTATCTATCTCCCCAGATGTTATATAAATATGTATTGCATTTGATGTTTCTCTACTATTGCAATTGAGTGGTCTTGGCCAAATATGCTTTTGCAAAGAGCAAATTCGATTTCGCGATTGATCCATGTCCTCGTAAGATACTTCAGGTACAACAATTCCCTTTGCATATTCCTGTTTCGCATGGTCTTGCGACACCGATCACATATATTTATTTTCACACCTCTAATAATCCGATGCTGATTCTATTCTCAATCCCTGCCATTCTTACTCAAAAGGGATCTCTCATTTTATTCCCAATTATATTCCCAACTACATTCAAGTCTGCATATTATAATGAATCTGCAGTTGACAATAAACTTGTGTGTGATTGTATAATATTATGTAGCATTACTTAGGAGTATCGTCTTCCAATTCAGTAACACTTCGGCCGGTTAATGGTGCCACAACACAACCGACAGCTGAACAACACGAATACCACAATAAAAAGAACGAGTATGTATGTTCTACCTAGAAGTGGCAAATCCGGTAGTGCCATTGACTGCCTAATTAGGTAATCCCAATTTTAGACGACCATCAACGGTCAGGGGCGCCTCGCGACCAGTAAGCGCTCCATTCGTCTAATTTTTCTTGTGTCAATATTCTTTGTTTAATATATCCTACAGTATTTTTTTTTCAGGTGAATTATAGACTATAAATGAATCAATAGATCATCATTGTTCTAGAATTACCCTATGGTCCAATTGTTTCAAGCAATACTCGACCATTGTCACCTATTTAGATTAATTGTAGATAGAATTCATAGTTTTATATGATGGTAGATCTACAGGTGCGACTGCTACATGATTCTACATTCTTGATAGTATAAATACAAGGGAACTAACTGATATACGTATGTCAAAACATGTATACACTAAGCAGATAGATATATGCAATAAGCATTTAGGATAGCGTGGGAAATGTTTTGAAATACATACAAATCAGGTCATAATATTTATTTTATATGTATAGGTTTTACATATGTGTTTGCATTAGATTTACGATAAATGTTTCAAGTTAGCTTCCAATGTTCTTTTTTTCTTTATGGAGACCAACTGAATTTTTTGGCTTTGTAATGCTGGCTAGGCAAATTCAACGGTTGGTTCCAAATATAATTTAAACTTTTTACAATGTTAATTAGATTTAGCTTTATTTTCAATGAACAAAATATCGTTAATCTTTGTTTATTGACTTCACATCACATTCCTCTTACCCTATTGAGCGAGATATTTTTCCATTTTGTTTTAGTTTTCAATAATCAGGCTTTTAGTAGATTCAGTTTTGGATTTTTTTCTGTCTCAGTCTTAAAAGATTTTTTGTTACTGACTAAACTAAAATAGACGATAAAATTTTATTTTTGTTTTCCTTTTTCTCTTCTTTAGCTCTTTGACCTAGTCTTATTTAATTAGGGTTGATTAACCGAACTTGATAGTCCAATTTGTTTTATTTACCATTTTTATTTTTGGGCATTCTTTCATTATAAAATATTATCTCAACACGTTAAGATTCTTCGATTAGTTTTCGTTAGTACTTACTTCAAATTTCTCGTTTGAACTCATCCATATCACCAATTATTCTTGAACGAAAGTATATTAAACTCTAACGTTTTCCATTTCAATTTTTGAAACCATTGAAATTTTTTCCTTTGCAAATAATTTTTTACAGAACTATAGGCACTAGAAGCTAATTTTTCACCACTTGGTTAACGATAAAGAATAATAATTTCATCTACCCATCTCTCATAATGTTAAGTGAACCGAAGATAGCTAATTGTAATAGTTCCCAATTTTTTCAATATGAATATCCACTTCAGTTATACCAGTCAGAAATAGAACAACATAATCAGTTGCTTGCAGAATATGACCTGGAAATTTATGATTTATTTGCAAATTTGATTGATATCAATAAGCCCAACTTGGAATTATACAAACAACAGCCATATTTAACGTTTTCAATTAGATTAAAATTAATTGACTTTTTACTAAAGATGTCAATCAGGTTGAAAATCTTACCCTTTGTTTTTTTCAAGGCAGTTAAGATCTTTGACAGATACTGCTCCAAAAGAATAGTTTTATTAGACCAATCCCAATTAATAATTACTACATGTCTTTGGGTTGCTTCGAAAATCCAAGGAGGTAATAATCATTTCGTTAATTTACATAACAGAGATAAAATAGATTCAATTAAAACAATCAGCGACTTAGGATATGGTTCTGGTGGTAAATATTTAGGTCCCACAGAAAGATTTAGATTACCCAAATTGCACGAGTTGGTCAAATTGTGTGGGGAAAGATGTAAATATGATTCAGGAATGTTCAAACAAATGGAATTACATGTATTGCAAACGTTAGATTGGTCGTTAAGCGACCCATCTATTGAAGAGTTTATAATTCAATCACATGAATTTAATATTTTAAAAACGGATGAATTTTTCAAAGTCAAAGAATACTTAAGTTACATCTCCTTATATTCACATGAATTGATTGATGTCAACTTGATTGAGTTAAGTCAAGTTATATTAGATTTGATTAATGAAGTTTTTAATTTAAATGAAAATGGTCACAATTACCTATGTCTAGATAAGCCAATTAAATTCGACTTGCAAAAGTACAAGTTTATTAAGAAATATCTTATAAAATCAGTTTTATATTCATCAGAATTTATGTTAAAGTTATTCGATTCTCAGGGTCCCCAATTTTTATACTACCAAATTAACATATACTATAGCAACTCATATAGCATAACTCCAAGAAAGCGCAATATCAGCATTTCATCTACATCTACATCACCATCCCAGCAGATAATTAAAAAATCACCTATGAATAAAATGAAGTTCCCCCCTCCTCATCAATTGCCGCTGAATTACAATAACTACGCCCATCCTTCGCCTTCCAAGAATATTTATAAATCAGTTTCATATAATTCTCCCAGTTCATCAATTTATACATTACCTAACATAATCACCGACTATCAACATTCAAATAACCAGCATCAACATAATAATAGTCAAGCCAGCCTTAACTCTTCAAGTTCAAGAGAACAAGATATCTTTGAGTCGAATTCTATAAAACATGGAATTGCCACTCCTCTCAGCGATAGCGAGAGCCCTGTTTGTCTTAAATCTTTTGAAAATAATTAGCCCATTATGATTTATTCAATGTTTGCTAGTTCTTTGTTCGATGTGCGGGCCATTGTGATCGTTTTCGTTATGTTGTCATGTAATTATATTTTGTTTGATAACGACGTTTTTTTTTTAATACTATCACAGTCTTATTAATAGGTTATTGTTCTCATAATAAATATTATAGAAAAAAAGTTGCTAATTTCCATATTTTATTACGAATGTTTGTTTATTAATTTGCTTTACAATATGCTTCCCACCTTGCTTTTTTTATTACAGTTCAGTTGCTTTTCAAATATAAAAAACGAAACAAGGTAAAAGAATGTCAATTATTGCATCCTCTTCTCATGTTTACAATAACTTTTTGCATTCATTTAATTTTGTCATAATCCAGTTTTTTCAATAATCTGTTTTCACTTTTTACTTCCTTCTTTGTTTTTCTCTTCCACTTTTTTTTCCTGCTTGCATACCTTATAAATTTTCTTCTCATATGTTTATTCTTTATATTTTTCATATATATATATATATTCATTTCTTATATTTACCTATATTAATAGAAACACTGCCTCTGATAATATATTAGCGATCTTGTATACAGGGTAGACAATGAATTGTTGTACGCAAAAGTTTTTTGTCTTTTTTATGCAGAATACATAGTTAATTTTGATGTGATACTCTCTTTTTCCTTTTTTACTACTTTTTAGTATTTTTGTCGCTTTATATGAGATTTTAATATCAGTGGTTAGTAATAAACTAATAGATAGGTATATTGTTAATTATTGATTGCTTTTTTAATCTTGTTTTATTCCTTAATCCCTTATTTTTCTGTCGTTCTTTTAAGCAAAGTTCAAATATAGAATATGATGTTTACCTCACTCTTGATATCGTTAACATTTTTGGGACAGCTTGTCTTAGCGGATCCCAATATGAAGGAATTGGCTGGTACTTGGTCATCTAAATCGAATTCAGTGTTTACGGGACCAGGATTTTATGATCCAGTTGACGAGTTGTTGATTGAGCCTGATCTACCAGGTATTTCGTATTCGTTTACTGAAGATGGGCACTACGAAGAAGCTTTATACAGAGTTACTGCCAACCCGCAGAATCATTCATGTCCAACGGCGGTATTAATTTACCAACATGGTACTTATGAAATCTTATCCAATGGGTCAGTTGTATTGACACCAATAGCAGTGGATGGTAGACAGTTGCTAAGTGATCCCTGCAATGAAGGTTCTGAATCGGTGTATTCAAGATATGTTCAATCGACTTGGTTTAAGACATACCAGGTATACGTTGATTCCTACCATGGAAGATATACATTACAAATCTACCAGTTCGATGGCTCGAAAATGCAACCTTTATACTTAGCCTACAGGCCGCCATTAATGTTACCTACTTATGCTTTGAATCCAACAGATACTGAATCGGAGACGCAAAGCTCCTTAAGAAAAAAGATTAAGAGATCTTTGGAAAACCAGTATAGAACTACTGCAATCAAGGAATTTTCAAATGATAAATACAACTTTTATTGGTGGATTGGTGTTACTTCTTTAGGTATCATTGCTGGTGCTGTATTCATGCGCTAATAGCGTTTTGATGTTGCTTATAGCGTCTCCATTGGTTGTACACTCATCTTTTACGTATTTCCACTATGAAATGATAGCTGCTAGTATTGCGTTGTCTATTGTTTCCGTTTTGGTCATTTCTTCACTATTTTTAACTCAAACAATTATTCAGCATTATAGTTCATATTTCTTTTTCCTGCCTTTCTGATTAGTTTTTATTTATATTTAAAAGAGTATTTATGGATATATTATTCTTATTTGATGCATAATTGTAGCTCTATGGTTCTTTATGGCTAACAATGGTAGTGCGCATGGACCAAAACTACAATGGGAAAGGGTCATTACTGTAGCTGATAACGAAGGCGTATAATACTTTCTGTAATTGTTCATATACGTTTAACTTCATCATTTAATCCCTAAGCATATTGAAAATGTCATGGTTTAGTGGGAGCTCAGTACCAGTAGCTGATTTAGACAATAAAATAATTGAAGCGACTTCGGAATCAATTCCAAATGGTGAATTGGATCTAGCCATTGCATTGGAAATAACTGACTTAATTAGAAGTAAGAAAATCCCTCCGAAGCAATGTATGAGGTCCTTAAAGAAAAGGTTAACCACCACCCACCATAATCCTAATTTATTAATGTCAACCTTGAAGCTAGTTGATTTATGTGTAAAAAATGGTGGGTATCATTTCTTGGTAGAGTTGACCTCGAAGGAATTTATTGACTATTTAATTGACTATATATTTAAAGTTCATTATGATACAAAAGATGTTAATATCATTAATAATGAAGCTAAATATAAAGTTGGAGAGTTAATTTTATCGTTGATTAAAGACTGGAAGATCTTTTTTGAGAATCAATTCCAATTAAATTATGTCGAGAAATGTTATAACCAGTTAGTCCATCAGGGTTATGTGTTTCCATACAGTGATTCATCATTAAACAGTAAATTTATTGATAGTGATGCCCCACCTGAGTGGGTTGATAGTGATGAATGTATGATTTGTTACAATCCTTTTTCTATGATTAATAGAAAGCATCATTGCAGGTCATGTGGTGGTGTATTTTGTCAAACTCATTCATCACATACCTCTCCCTTGGTTTCGTTAGGTATTACCGAGCCGGTTAGAGTTTGCGATAATTGTTATGAAAGGATTAAATCTAAGAACAGTGCTAGTTCAAACAAAGGAAAATCTCTGCATCGTAAATCAAGTTCAAGGACAGTTGACGAGGATGATGAAGGATTAAGAAAAGCAATTGAATTGAGTTTGCAAGAAAGTTCTGTTCCTGTAAGTCGGCCAGACTATCCTCCTCCTCAATCTTCACGTCAAGAGGCGCCACAATCTAAAGGCGAAGAAGAAGATGAAGAATTGAAAGCCGCTATTGCAGCAAGTTTAAAAGAGTTTCAAGAACAAGAAAAATATAAACAACAAGAACAACAAGATCAACCTTCGCCCATTGGACAACAATCCGAACTACCTCAATCCGATTTCTATAGTAATATCTTACCATTTGAACAACAGCCTCAATTTTCAGTACCAAATCCTTCGGTACCACTGTCCCACGTACCAGCTGCTCAAAGTGTAGAAAAATACAGCTCTCAAATTGAAGATTTAACCCAACAAGAAGAAGAACATATCAACTTATTTATTACCTTGATGAACCAGATTAAAAATGATTCTAACAAACAAGCAAACATTTTGTATGATTCTGATTTGAGTGAATTGCATTCAAAAATAATTCAATTAAAGCCAAAGTTGAATAAATCATTAAGAGTATCTATTGAAAAATATGAATCCTTCTTAGAATTAAATAACAAAATCTCGACTATAACAAAATTGTATGATCAATTTTTAGAGTCAAAATTAAGTTTAGCTTATGGTAATCATAATATGTCCACTTCTACCAGCCAACCTAATTATTTTAGTCCATATCCCGTAGAATCGTCTCAACAATATTTGAAACAACAACCAAGTGGATATAGTCAGCAACAGCAAACTGGCTATTCTAATTTACTCACACAACAGTCAACAGACTATAATAATCGACAACCATCTAGCTATAATATGCAACAGCAAAATAGTAGCTCTTTTTATCCAACATATCCTGAATCTGGCTCGGTTTCCGATTCTGATAGAGAAAAGTATTATGCTTCTAATCCTGAAGAAAACAAATCGTCACCAACCTATCAGCCTCCACAACCTGACGGTCCTTTGCAATCAGAAGATCGCTCACAAGCAAGTTATTCTTATCCAATTCAAAAATCTCAACTTCTGTATCCAGAAGAAGATTCACTGGACCTTCTTCCTTCTCAGCCTGGAAACTCACAACCTTCTTATCCACCTCAATCTGCAGAACCTGAAACTCTTTCATACCCAGTCTATCCTCCTCAACCATTCTCTTCGGAAGCAACTGTCTCGTCGTATCCAAACTATACCACTAGCGTACATGCATATTCCCCAAGATCAACGTCACCAGATGATAAGAATGACCTCGAGCAAGCAAGTGTGAAGTTCCCTCCAATAGAAAAAGTTGAATTAGACTGCAATAATTCATTAACTAAAACTACATATCCCGCGGTAAACAAATTGCCTTCTTTACCTTCTTTGCCTAACTTTGACAATGAAAATAGTAATGAAGATGAATCTAAGAGGAAATCCAAATTCGTTCCAGAACCAGAACCATTAATTGAATTGTAAAGAGCTTTTTTCATAGAGATCTAAATATACATAATTATTTACCTCGGTTATAAAGCATGTGTAATAATAATACCAGTCGCTAAACCGTACATGGTTTTATGTGAAATAACCGTTAAAATTGATAGTGCCTCTCATCCAACCAAACATAGAGCCATCGCAGACTCGCACCGCAACCTTTCAACAATTTTTTTTTCATGAAAATTCTCCCGCCTTAGTCTTCAAGCTACTATATATTTTAATCAATTTATTCGATTAATTAAACAGACTAATATTTATAGTCCTTCTTCGTAAACTTTTATTTTAAAAGTAAACTACCTTCCCATTAAAAGTTTTCTTTTTCCAACGAGAGCTGCCGCTTGAAGTCCAATAATTATTATTACTCACCAATTTCGTGAGTGATTTCCTTTATCGTAGTTCTGTTTTTGCCCTTATAAAAGAATAACATATCATTTGTGTGTGGAATTATACCAATATAGTGTATTAGAACCCATTATAGAGTTTAAAGAAAAGAAATTTATAAAAGTCAAATTTTGGTTATTTCTTAGAGTGTTTTTGATATGACCCCATCCATTGAAGTCTTCCAAGATGACAAATCCTTTTTTGAATCTTCAGCAAAAGATTCATTAGTTGATAGCACTCGCAGATTATCAAGTTTTGTAATTGAAGGAAACAATAAAAAGGTTCCAAGTATTAATGGAAAATCCAAGGTTTCTAAAGATTTAATTGGCCAAGCTTTAGTTGACCATATTTCAAATATCAATCATGAAGATTGTGAAGCTGGCGATGAAGATTCATTCTTTATTTGTGATTTAGGAGAAGTTTACCGCTCATTCAAAACTTGGCAGCATCATTTACCAATGGTTCATCCTCATTATGCTGTTAAATGTAACACCAATGTGGAAATTATTAAATTGTTGGACAAATTGGGTTCTAACTTCGATTGTGCTTCTAAGAATGAAATTGATACCATTTTAAATTTGGGGATTTCACCAGATAGAATTGTTTATGCAAACCCTTGTAAAACAAATTCATTTATTAGATATTCCCTTGATGCAAATGTTAATTTAACAACGGTGGACAATTCTCAAGAATTGTATAAATTGCACAAATTCCATCCAAAATGTGGAATTTTGATCAGAATTGCTACAGATGATGAAACCGCCCAATGCAGATTATCCACAAAATTTGGTTGTACAATTGATGTTGCAATCAACGAGTTATTACCGTTAGCTTCAAAATTAAACTTAAACGTCAGAGGTGTTGCTTTTCACGTTGGTTCAGGTGCTAAAGATTTTGACTCAATTTATAAGGCGATTAAAGATTCAAGAGCAATCTTTGACAGAGCCATGAACGACTTTGGTTTTGAAATGAACATTTTAGATATTGGTGGCGGTTTCGAGTTAGAAACTTTCGAACAATCATCCTCAATGGTTCGATTATCTTTGGATAAATATTTCCCAGAAGACTACTCCAACAAATTTCAAATTAAGTTTATTGCTGAACCTGGCAGATTTATGGTTTCTAACGCCTTTACATTAGCAACACATATCATTGCTCGTAGGGATCTCCCACCATCATTAAAGGAATACAACGACCTTGAAGCTATGATCTACATCAATGATGGTGTTTACGGCAATATGAACTGTATTCTTTTTGACCACCAACATCCAAAAGCTTTTGTTTTGTCTCACAAGAACAAGTTCTACTATGATGTTGATGTCGATGACAAGGGCAAGCATAAATTCTCTATCTGGGGCCCGACTTGTGACGGTTTAGATTGCGTCTCAAACAGAAGCTCACTAACTCATAATGTAGAAGTTGGTGATTGGCTATATTTCCCAAACTTAGGTGCTTATACTTCTGCTGCTTCTACTTCATTTAATGGGTTTAAAAGTGTAGCGCATACCATCTATGTTGCATCTGAGGATCTCTCTCAAGTATGAGAGGGGCACAAATTAATTCGCTTTTTTAGATATTTATTTTTTTAATAGCATTGTATGTTTATATATATACTTTATCGCTATTATATATGGATATGTTGTTTTTTTTATTAATATAAATTGGTTATTTGCTGATTATGTGGCTTCAGTCTGTTAAGTATAGAGATGTAGCCTGAAGATAAAATGATCGTCTGCACTAGATTGGTGGGAATCCGTCTCGCTCTCTGATAGTGTCTCAAAGTTTAAAAATAGCCTGTCGCTCTCAATAATGCCATATTTCATCTAGAGTCAAGCTAGTTGAATATTCTTCTTTCGAAGATCACTTAGTTCACTTAATTTTAACCTCTACTTTAAAGGGTTTTCTATCATCTAGTCTCTGAATAGGATCATAATGTCGAGTCAACGGGCTATTGAAAATTCAAATCAGATTAACAACGCGTTAAAAGCTTTAAATCAGAAACAAAAGCCAACAAGTCATGATTTTAGTGTTTATATAGCAGAAGATGGACAACAGATATCAACGAAAGAGAGAGCTATGAAATCGGTAGAGCCACCAGTAAGTTATAAGCCAACAGACGAACAATTATTTTTGCCTAATGGGTTACCAAACTGTGCATTTTTGAAAGAACATTTCATACACGAAGGTAGATTACAGGAAGAACAAGCCATTAGAATATTAAGAGATGCAACAGAATTATTAGTAAGTGAGCCGAACTTGTTGGATGTTCCAGCGCCAGTTACAGTTTGTGGTGATATTCATGGGCAATATTATGATTTGATGAAGCTATTCGAAGTTGGTGGTAATCCTGCCAGTACATCCTACTTGTTCTTGGGAGATTATGTCGACAGAGGTTCGTTTTCGATTGAATGTTTGCTCTACTTATATGCTCTAAAGTTGAATTATCCTGATACATTTTGGATGTTAAGGGGTAATCATGAATGTAAGCACTTAACAGAATATTTCACTTTTAAGTCCGAGTGTTTACACAAATATTCATCAACTTTATATGAAGAGTGTTTGAAATCGTTTAATGCGTTACCTTTGGCTGCTATAATGAATAAGCAGTTCTTTTGTGTTCATGGTGGATTGTCTCCTGAATTAAAATCATTGGATGATTTGGTTAAGCTTGATCGATTTAGAGAACCTCCAACTAAGGGAATAATGTGTGATCTATTGTGGGCTGATCCAATCGAGGACTATGATGAGGATAATATGGATCAGACGTATGTTAGAAATACGGTTAGAGGATGTTCTTATGCGTTTACTTACAAAGCGTCATGTCAATTTTTGGAAAAGACCGGTTTATTATCAATTATAAGAGCTCATGAAGCACAAGATGCCGGCTATAGAATGTACAAAAGAACTAAAACTATGGGATTTCCTTCATTATTGACTATGTTCAGCGCACCAAATTATTTAGATACTTATAATAACAAGGCTGCCGTCCTAAAATATGAAAGCAACGTTATGAATATTAGACAATTTAATGCTTCACCACATCCTTATTGGTTACCGCACTTCATGGATGTTTTTACCTGGTCATTACCATTTGTCGGTGATAAGATTACTGATATGTTAGTTTCCATTTTGAATATTTGTACAGAAGAAGAATTAGGTGAAGAAACACCATTAGCGAGCGTATCTTTTGACAGCAGCATTTCACATGCTACCACTTTGCCAACTGCTGAACTTCCTGCTGTACCTTCCGAGTTAGATCCAGATTCCTTGGAGGGTAAGAGGCAAGCATTACGTAATAAAGTTATTGCCATTGGCCGTGTTTCCAGAATGTATCAAGTTTTAAGACAAGAATCTGAAAGCATTGCTCATTTGAAGCAATTAAACAGTGGTACATTACCAAAAGGCTCGCTATTAAATGGTAGTGAGGGCCTCAGGAAAACTATCTCTACTTTTGAAGAAGCGAGAAAAGCTGACTTAGTCAACGAAGCATTACCGCCATCACAAGAAGAATTAAGAAAGAAAGAGATTGAAAGAAATGAAAAATTTAAAAGAGAAATTGAAAATCCTGAAAATAACAGTCCTGTCTTCCAAAGGCTAATTAGAAGATTAACCCAAAATTGAGCTTGTAATTTATCGCTAAGAATAGTTATTTTTTTTAGTTATACCCTACTTCCAAATTGGAAATAGACTGTTACTTTTAATTCGTGGAGTTTTATATTGTATACTGGATCATTTTTTGTGTAGTTAATATATTATTTAATATTGATAAGTCTAGTTACTATTTTATATAGTTTTTACACGTGATATAGAAAAATGGGAGTTGTCAGAAACGTTTTGATATAATTACCACCTTGACTATTACAAAATTAACTAAGAGGCATATAAAAGTTGATTTGACATATTAGTGGATGAACCTAAAAATATTTGATATCAGAAGTGAAGCATTGGGAAGGAGGTAAAAGAATCACTAGCATGAGTCCAAATCCAAAGTTAATATACGAGAAACCAAATATTGAAAATACGATTCCATTATCTGTTTACCAGTCATCATCACCAGAAAAGTTCTCACTAGAAGACGATGATAAGTTTGTAATTTATGCTGGTGGGAAAAACTACTGCTTACAAATCTTGAAAAATGATCCTAGTCATGATTTAAAGTTGAGCCCACGGCTATCGAATATTGATTATTCTAGAATTACGTTATTTGTATTGAATACTTCATTTGTAATGTGGTTTGATAATTTGGACTTAGGTTTGGAATTACCCTATCAAACAATTATATTGCATGCTTTACAAACGGTAAACACTTCAAAAGCATTGTATATGCAGCTCATCTCAAACAAATATCTAACCAGTATACCAAAAGAACAAACCGAATATGTTTCTAGTGTTGAATTATTAATAACTCGAAATGAGGCAACCCAAAGCGAAGCAAATCCCTTATTTCAAAATAGCAGTTCAACAATTGAAGAAATTTATGATAGTCTATCAAAATGTTCAAGCTTCCATTATGATTCCGACTCGGAAGGAGAAGATAATAACAAAGAATTCTTTGCTTTTGATAGTGGTGGTGATTTCCAGCAACAGGCTTTGGAAATACCCACGTCTTGGATCGCCGATGGAAATGACGACAATCAGGTGGTAGCGCTCAAAAATACCGGTGATGCTGATGATATAGAAATTGATGAAGATAACGAAATCCTCAATAGTAATGAAGACATTCCCGTAGCTGGAATGAATGTTGAGGTTGGATATGCTTCAATTGCTGGAAGCATTAGAAAGAGAGACGACGATTTAAAAGGAGAAGTCAAATCCAGAAGATTGGCTTAACGTGCTAACTTGCTTTGCATTTCCTTACTGTGTATATTCATTTAATAAATTTCGCTAATTTTATCAATATTATTAACTTTATTAATCTTGTATATTATTCTTAATTAATGGTTGATATTTACTTATAATGATAATATATATTGGGTGTAAGCAGTATAGGTCTATAAACAGAACATTTTCAGCTGTTATGAGCCATAGGCACACCGAACTTAAATCAAAATTATGGGTATAGAGACATTATTATGGAATTCCCTTATTTTACCTTATTTTACTCAAGTAAACAACATTTCATGTTAATAAAATATGAAAAACGCTGAAGAAAAACTTCGGTTTAAGAATCATTTTTTTAAATTAGGGCAAGGAAGATTATTTCCTCCAAATGAGTGTGAGTTTTGGGAAGTGTTTTGGAAAGAGCCAGATACCTCGAATGATATTTATGAATTATTAACTGTATATGATATTAAAACTATAAGGGATCAGAATAAAGCAAATTTTATAATGTTAATTCGTATTCTATGCACTAAAATTGTTAAGCTGGCTGATGATGAGGCCTTTCCATCTAGCATGGCTGCGCTGGTCGAAGAGTTGATAAATTGCATTCGATTTGTGACCAAGTTGATACCATTCTTGTATGAAATGCCAGATTATTTGGAAGAATTGGAGGATAAGGTATTCTGGTCTGATAAATTCAATCCATTAGAACTAATAATAAAGTCAGAAGTGAAGAATGAAGCTATAGAAAAAAAGAGTACTACCCAAAACATTTTAGGAATAAAACTCATGAGGAGCTTAATAAATTTGTTATTTATTAAAGGATTTACTGTCAATGCACCGATATCTTCAAAGCATAATAAATTTTTTACTGTTTGGGAGCCGGGTATTGGATCCACGTCGAAGTATCAAACGCCTAATATAATCATTGACAGTAATAGATCTGAAGTATTGAAACTAATACTAACTTTATGCTCCAATTCTTTTTATCAATTACCTTCACAAATTGTCTCAAATGGGTCTAAGTTCTTAACATTACTTGTAACGAGTACTCCTAGGGTAGAGTTATTAACTTTAGTTTGTTCTTTGATTAATTTGGTGTGTAGATCCGCAAGAAGCTCACCTACTGATAACGTTTTGATTTACAATAATATGCAATTAACCGAAATGAGACATTTATGTGTTACTTATTCAATTCAGCTCTTAACTCTAATGATAGTGTATCCGTTGCCTTCATCTACAAATTTACAGTTTTTAACTGATTTGGACTTGATTTCCACCTCGAAACCTTACAATATGGTCAGATTGTATCTTGGTAAGCTACACAAAGAAAATGAATTATTATTTTTAGGCTCATATTTAATTAATATTTTAAGATTGCCGTTGAAGGACCCTGAATACTTCAAGTTCAGTCTAAATAAGTCAAGCAATCAATCATCACTATGGGCAACTGAATCAGCTATGTTGTTATGGGAATTGATGCAATGCAATAAAAATTTTAAAGCACTAATAGGAGAACAATTTCTAGACGAATTAATAATTATAATGTTGTACTATATTTTGACTTTTCATAATGTTAATAATCAAAAAAATTTAGTTAGAATTTGTTCTTATTTTATACTATACCTATCATCGGATACTATTATCTTGGAAAAATTATTTGATACAATTAATCCATCATTTTATGAGTCCTTACCAATAACTTTTAAGACTAATCCGAGTCCAGTTACTTCTAGGGACTTTATAATAACTCAAATTTGTTCCTTATTAACTAATCTGTCATCAAGTACATATTCATATAATGCTTCAAACAAAGGCATTAACGATTTATTGGTAACTACCTTAGTTGAAATTTTATATAATTTAATTCCACCGATCTCATCAAAAGAATTGCAGCCAACCAATGATCCAGCAAGAAAGTTAAATAATACAAATCCAAATGGTGGTTTATCATATGCTACCTGTTCAGCAATAACTCAACTAATAGCTAAATTTTCAACACGTTCATTCCTACTTGAAAATTCATTTAATGCCGATTTACTAGCATTGATTTTTAGAGCTATTTGTACAGCTATTGTTAAATATCCAAAGCCGTCTAGGATGTTATTATTTTCAATATTGAAAAATGAAAAAGTTTATGAACAAGTTTGGAATACTGTTTATAGTTTTAGCTCGGAATATTTCAGTGGTAACACTTTAAAATTGAATTGCATTGAGGACAACGAAGACAATAATTGTGAAACTGAGACTCTCCCATTATCTAAAGTTGAATCGCACAGATCAGATCAGTTATCAATTATTTCACTGCCTATTGTTGATTCTGACCTCTCAGAATCCATATTTGTCAAAAGCTTAAGTGACCCGGGTTCTAATAGTAATTTAATCATGAGCAATTGTTTTTCCCAGTCTCCCGAAAATGAATTAGACCAGTTTGAAAATGAAATTGAAGCTATTGATGCGGCATTAAGACCAAGGCTACCGACAGGTATGTCTCAGAAAGCAAGGGAAAAGTTGCCTAAAGGTGCCCCATTAAAACGAACATGGGGTGGTAATGATTCTTTGAGAATAATTCTAACAATTACAATTCCACATTTGAAGTTGGTTCTTAAAGAGGTTTGGTCGAGCAGAGAAGGTTCAAGTATCGATAGTTTTGTATTGGTCAAGCATATTGAAAATATAGACTTTGAGAAGTTGATTTCCGATTATAAGAGCCAAATTAATTATGACTTTTTACCTGACAACCCATTAGAGCCTTTAAAGTTTAATTGGAGTCAGTTATCATTAGGTTGGTATCTTTCTCTATTATACAGCAATATGTATAATTCTGTTGCTAATGTCAAAAGCTATACAGGCACTAATAATAAAATTATAAAGAATTTAACAAATTCATTGGCATCAATTAGCAAATTAACATCCTCCTGGACAAGTTTTACGAGACAAACAGATGATATTAAGCCTACCGAAGATGAGTTGATAAATAAATCATTGACGAGCATAAATCATTGGGCACATACTTCTATTAAATTATTTAAAATTGAGAGTATACATAATGAGGGTTTTTTTGGCTCGATTAATAAGTTGAGTAGCCAAGCAGTGCCTGGGACTCCTGGTGGTGTAAATGATATGGCAAACAACTTGGTGAGAAGGTTTAGTGATTTCAGAATAAACAGCAATAATAGGACGAATATTTCATCTAATAGTTCTGTGTTAAATACGCCAATTGAGGAACAAAATCCGACTTTTGGCAACTATCCAAGAAATTCAATCACTTCATTACATTCATTGAACACATTAAATAGATCGAGGTCAAACACGCCAAGGAACTCATTTAGTATGTGAACAGAAACACTTTTTAACTTTTCTATAGACTATTTGAATGTAAAATTTCTTCAATTCTTATTAAACTATGTTTTATTTATAAATATTATAAAGTTCATCTAAAAATACAGTAAAAAAGCTCTACCTATAAAGATTAACGTCTTCCGCTTCTGCGACCCTTTTGAACTAATTCAAAACCATCTTCATCAACAACAGGGCCCTCTGACTCCTCCATTTCAACGTCCTCATCTTTCTGTACAGGTTGTGGAATCTCTTCTTCATCTTCGTCATCATCCGAAACATCTGGATTATTTGGATCTTCCTGAACAATAACCTTAGTTTTTTGGATAGAAAAATTCTGTTGCTTTTGTTGCCATTTCAAATATAATTCATCAATCGCCTCGTATCTCCTTATACAAACGTCTCTGTACATTTTTATAATCAAATCAGCAATTTCCAAGGCCGAATCATTATCAACTTCAGTATCAAACTCATCAACCATAGCATATAATAAGGTTTCTTCAATTAACTGCACGTCAACTACTTTTTCGCCAAATAAATCTATAACTATACCCGAAATCCAATCTCTTTTATCTGCTGAGTTTGGACCTCCCCATAAATTTTCAACAGCGGTGTTTAATTCGTCCCATTTATATACCGCCATACAAACACCTAATTCAAATTTGGCTTGTTGTTTTTCGTCACCGAATTTTAATGATGGAGAGCCTTCTTCAGCTTCCACGTAGTCTGTTGGATCTATTGCATTCATGGTATATGGATATTATTGTAACTATGATTGCTGTTAATGTTTGCTAAATGTACTGAAAAGTTTCAATTGTAGCGATAAATATTTTTCTCTAAGATGCGAATGTCTCTTGTGGAGGAACTACTTACGATAAGATGAAATATCAACTTATATAGTACAATACTTTCTATATCTAAATTACAAATAATAGAATCTAAATAATCCCACTTATTTCCTTGTCCCTTTTCAAGACAGTTAAAATCTCTTCTTCGGAGACATTAAGTGTAATAAGTCTATACCTTTCACTTTGAACATTTTGTTGCACTAGTATACCATTCTCAGTTAGCTCAGTAATAATATGCTTAAAATTCAAAACTCTAACACTAATAGGCTTTACATTGTCAATTAATGCATTACCATATAACAAATTCACCAAATTGGCCTTTGAATCTAGTAAATCTAATGCTTTGTTGCCTTCTTTAGAGGTTAACATTAATAATGAATTTTTCATTTCATCAATTATGTCACCTAGAGTGTTCTCTGCTAAACCGGATCTCTTCATTCGTAGTAGCACCGCAGCCAATACTAGTTTTGAAGCAAAGGGTAAGCTACTTAAAAATTGCGAGATTGGAGAGTTAATTGTTTCGTTTATAGCCCTTGAAATATGAGAAATTTGGACATGATAGGTCTCATCTTCATCATCACATTTTTTATTTGATAAGTATTCCTTTTCGGCTATTTCCACCGCTCTACGACATATAGTCAAAGCTCTACGAGCATCACCACTAACACTAGCGACCTTTCTTGATGCAAAGCCAATAGCATCAGGACTGATGAACACTTTTCTTCTATTTTGTCTTGTAATCATAGCTAATCGATGCCTTATAATTTCTCCTAACTGCTCAAATGTATATCCAATAAACTGGATTCTTCTCAAACCTAACCTCGAAGAAATTTTATTTGATAAGACTCTTTCTGGTAGATCCATTGTATTTGCAACTGCAATTACGATCAATTTTGAATTAGGATAGGTTGGCCAATTAAAAAAGTTATACATGACGTTTTGCTTCTTAGTCACAATTTGATCCAATTCATCCATTAAAACTACCAATGGTTTCCGATTACTTTCTTGAGCAAAATAGCCTTCTAATAATAACGCTGCATTTGATGGACTAACCTTTAGACCGCTAATCTTTTCCCACAACACCTCATAAGCCACGTTTGGAGAAAGCAATTTTAATCCATTTATTTCAAGATAATCAAACTCATTTATCTCATTCAGCTTAGCTAAATCCTTTAACTGTGAAACGATTTCTCTAATTGTAGCTGTCTTACCAACTCCTGGAGTACCACTAACATATAAACAACAACCTGTTCCTTCTTGAATTGCTGTTTCTAGATTTAAATATATTGAAGTGAACTCGTCTTCCCTACATGGTAATGAAGATAATTTCGTTGAAGTATGTAATTTAGCCTTAACTTCCTTAAATACATCCGATGATGAGTCGACACCAAGATTGTTTGACGTAAATGAAACGGGGTTTTTAGTCTTTTTTGGCGATAATGCTAATAGTGATGGCTTGGAAGTATCTTGCTTTATCTTCAACCTTTTCTTTAATGGTGACAAAACCAGATTAATATATTGTCTTGATTCGTCGTCAATTTTAGATGTATAATTATTTGTTTTAGCCAGTTTCTGGGGACTAGAGCTTCCACGTTTCGTTCTTTTCCTAGGCGTAGCACTTTTTGCTCTATTTGAAAATCCAACATCTGAATCATCATCTAGCTTATCATCATCTGGGTCCAGATCTGAACTGTATTCTACTGAACTTTCAATTTCGCTGCCGCTATCAGGTTGAACAACTTTCTTCTTAGGAGAAAACTTCTTAATATCGGCTTCTTTAATTCTCTCTTCTATTGATTTAACTGTTTTGGCTCTTTGGGTTTTTTTTAAAGTATACGCTTGTGGAACGGTGTCTCGTCTTAATAGTTCAAGAAATTCGTTTTGATCGCTTTCAAAGAGCTGGTATAAAGTTCTATAATCGAATACGTCAGTGAATAACTCACCAGCAGAGTCACAACCTCTTCTACACATAAAGGTATTTGAGGAGTTAGAATCATCTATAACTATATCTTGCTCAAATTCTTTGTAAGACAATATATTAACTTTTTCAATAATGTCTGCAAGTTGAATTTCTTCCAAATAAGCAGTTATAAATATCTCATTGGGATTTAACTTTTCTTTGCATGAATACTCCTCAACTTTGGGTAAATCGTCAATTTCAATATCTCGTATTCTAATAAACCATAAAACTATAATATCAATGAAATTGTCGTTACCAAATTTAATTTCTTTAATTAATGCTACCTCCGGGCTGTCAGATTCCTTTTCCTGCACTAATATGGAATCACCTGTCTTGAGCTCTAGATCATCGGCTTCTCTTTTAAATACTATTGTCTCGTTTGTTGGTTTACCTCTTCTACTTCTTCTTGAAGGTGTTTGGGGCTCATCCCTCACGACTGGCGAAGCTTTCGTTTCGTCAGGGTCAAGATAGTACTTCCATCCTTTTAGATCTTTCTGACTCTTAGCCATTGTGACGAAGAGTTAGAATACGGTTCAGCTTCTTTGTAGATATTGAACGATAAGATCAACCATCGTATGTACTACACATTCAAATATAATATGGACTGCATATAATCAACACTACAAGTTAGCTCTTTTAGGCATTTCATTAACTTCATGTACTATTTAGATATATACTCTAGTAAAAACCTGTCATGCAAGTAAAGTAGCAAATTGAATTGAATCTATTTGTAAATAAGTATCGGTTCACCAACATTAACAATTTCGTCCAAATTCAATCGTAAATCAAACGCTTTCGATAATATAATCTTGAAAATCTTCTGAACATTAATTGAATGGCTAGTAGAACAGAATATCACAGGTGCCTTCATTGCACTCCCAAACTTTTTGGACTGCTGCGTAATCTCTAGCTGATCCTGATACGATAGGTCAACGAATTGATCATACTTCGTCCCAACTAGAAACGGTATCGCAGTCTTGTTGAATCCTCTAACCTGCCGGTACCACTCCTTGATCGAGTTTAACGTCGATTTTCTAGTAAGATCAAACATAAATAGTATCGCTACCGCGTCGTTCGACACCAACGGTAGCATGTTTATAAACTCCTTCTGCCCTCCCAAGTCCCATATCGAAAACGTTATCGTCGTGTTTCTTATCTGTATCTTCTTGTCCATGAAGTTCACTCCTAGTGTCTGAATATAATCCTCGTCAAACGACCCCTCGACATATTTCACCATTAGAGACGTTTTCCCGATCTGCGAATCTCCAATTAATCCTATTTTAAGAGCAACCCTGTCCACAACGTTAGTATCACCTTCCGTTCTGCAGTCTCATCTCCCATCCTGCTCATCACCACTCCAGCCAAGCAATTCAACCGCAATTTTGCTATTCGTATACATACTGATTGCTCTGATCATGTTGGTTGTCCTGCATCTCTCATTTATGTATTGAGCTGTCCAACCAAGATATTATATATTACCATGCTAGCAAAGTGTAGATCCAAATACAGTAAATACAGTATGTTTACATTACCCATAACGATTACGTAAACTGAGCTTCTAGGGCTGTTCCCCCCTCTCGCCACTTGCGCGCATGATACTTACAAGTAGTCACTGTGGTCAGTCGGCCCCAGTACGGGTGCGAGAACAGAAAATTTTTCACCGCTCCCAGCTAAAAAAGCGTTTTGAGCACTTTCCTTACTCATAATTTTGCAAGATTCGCAAAATTGCTGAGAAACTGGCCCATTCTCAGCTCCCACTGTAGGAAGTCCTCTCTCACAGTGAACTTTTCAAGCCGAAGCTAAAAAAATTGGATAAAACTTAGGTATTTCGTACCATACTAACTAATTTATACCTAAACTACAAACATGGCTGTTGGTAAAAATAAGAGATTATCCAAGGGTAAAAAAGGTTTAAAGAAAAGAGTCGTTGACCCATTCACCAGAAAAGATTGGTTTGACATTAAAGCACCATC